>CM070728.1:12576467-13153622 GCA_036346275.1 Otatea glauca
AGGGAGGATCGACCATCGTCCTTAGTCGAAGGTGCCGGTCGAAGAACTTCCACGACGGTGAAAGGACCCTCCCGGTGTCGCCACTTGTGCTTATCTTTGGTTATGGACCCGACAACGCGAGAACCAAGTCGCCCGGTGGCGAAGGATCGATCCTCGAACTTGGCGGTATGTGGCGCGGTAGAGGCTTGTTGATATCTGGCGGCCGCGGGGCGGCCACGTCGCCGCTTCTCGTCGAGTGGTCGATGGCGTCTTGTTGCGGCGAGCCCGAGCCTCATCGAGGCTTGCAATCTCGAGAGCCGTATTCGGTCGATGGGCAAAAGCGGCTTCGGTGGCGAACACCATAAAGAAGGAGTGTGAACGGTCGCCCGGTCGGCGTGGTCCGCGGACTCGGAGGGCGGAGCATTCGGCTACCCGGCGCCTGCGAAATGCTTGAGCCGGCCCGAAGATCCGCGGCAGGTCGCCGAAGGATCATGCCGTTAGTGCGCTCGACACGGCCGTTAGTCCACGGATGAGCTCTTGCTGCCCAATCGACCGCGGATGTTGAAGTCGTCCACGAACTTCGAGAAATTCCTTCCCGTGAGCCGTATTCGTTGTCGGTGATGATGGGTTTGGGACTCCAAACCTAAAAGCGATGTCGCGGAAGAAGATGGCGCTTATGCAAGCGTGGCGCTCACGGCCCGGCAGCCTCTATCCACTTGGTGAACTTATCTGCATGACGAAGCGGTGGGTGAAGCCCGGCGCTTTCTGAAAGGCGAGCCAAATCGAGTCCCAGGCGGCAAAAGGCCACGTGATGGGGATCGTCACGTAAAAGCTTGAATTTGGCGGATCGTCTGCGAGCAACAAAGCAGCATCCTTCAGCGGTCGTCACGATATGCTCGGCGTCAAACCACAGGTTGGCGATGAAACCTTAATCGAGCCTTTCCACAAGAGATCGGGGTCTTTGCGTGATGGCCGCGGACTCATTGTGTATGTCGTCGGTAATTTGTTTTCCTTGGTCGGTCAAGATACATTTTGGAGGACCGGAGGAACTCCTTTGTAGAAGTGCAGGCGATCGGGACGAAGATTTTGCCATGCGGGAGCGCCGGAGCCTCGGTCGGTCGGGAAGTGACCCGTCAGATCAAGCGGTCGATGTAAGGCCTCCTCGGTCGGACTCAAGTGCTAGCACACGCGAGCGAATCCGGCCAAGTCTCACGCCCGAGCAGCGGCGTCGGTCGGGGTAACCGTCTTTGGATTAGTCGGGTGGCCTTCAACGCCAAAGTCGGTGAATGATGGGCCTTGAGGAGGTGGAGGCGAAGATCCGGCGGGGCGGGCTCTCTGGAGGCAAGATTGGCGGTGATCGGCCTCGCCATTGTAGCGTCGGTAGCTATGGTGGCTCGAAACCCTTGAACCGCTCCTCGGCCGTACTTCTCGGCGATCTGCGGCCATGCAGGCGTCTCGGGGCTCCGCGGCCTTCGCGGCTTAGTCGGCGACAAGCTTGGAGTCCCGTGGGCGTAAGCCGGCGGGCCGAGGTCGGCGGCGATCAGGAGACCGTTGGCGAGCCTCGTGCTCGGCAATGTTGTTGGTCGCATCGAAGAGCAACCTAATGGCATATTGAAGCTGTTCGGCGGGGAGATGATGGCGACTCCGCGCCGCGCCATTCTTGGTGTAAGACCGTCGAAGTACATTGTCGATGCTCGGGTCTTGACCAGCTGGTGGTGCACGGGCTTGATCCACTCGGCGGCGAAGTCGGCGAGCCTGCGATTTGATCGCCGTCAGGGGCGTATATTATGCCATGGCCGCTAAGCTCGGCGCCCATTTGGCTATCCTTCACGAGGCATCGCGATTGTGGATGATCTCGCCTAGTGGGGCGTGGTCACCACGGTGATGGCGTCTTGTCGAAGTAGTGAGCGAGTTTCCTCTTTGCGATGAGCACGCGTGAGTAACCACGCACTGTGGTGCAGAGTCTTGGACTCGGAAAGTACCATCGATGAAGTAGACCGCCGTTGTACCTTGAGCTCACGGCCTTCTTCCACTCGCTCCACCACGAGGGCGCGACGGCGGCGGCAGGTAGTGGCGGCGATGTAGAAGCGGCCAGTTCACACAGTGCGGGCGACGGGGCCGGAAGGCGAGGGCGGGGAAGGCCTTCAAGCGGGTGAGGGCCTCCCGAGCCTCGGTGTCAAGCCCAGGCGGTCGGATTTCTTGAGCTGACTGTGAAGCGGCATTCGCGAGGCGTGACACAAGCGGCTCAAAGCCGCCGGGCACCGGTCGACCTCTGGACCCCTTTGAGGTTCTTGGCCGGGCCCATCCTTGCGATCGCGAGATCTTCTCTGATTGGCCTCGATGCCTCGCTCGAGAGCGATGAAGCCCAAGAGCTTTCCTTTGGGGACCCGAAGGCGCACTTCTGCAGGTTGAGCTTTATGCGAAACCGTCGAAGGATCGCGAAAGTCTCTTCTAGGTCGGGCGATAAGGTCGTCGACCTTCACAGTCTTTACGACAATATCGTCGACATACGCCTCAACGTTGCGGCCGATCGGTCATTGAAACACGTTTGCATACATCGCTAGTATGTGGCGCCGCGTTCTTGGTAGAAGGGCATTGTGACATAGCGAGCAGGCGAGCGGGTGATGAAGGAAGTCGCGGTGGTCGGACTCCTTTAGCGCAATCTGGTGGTAGCCAGTAGGCATCGAAAGGAAAGAGACTACGCACCCAATGGTGGAGTCGATGACAGTCGATCACGAGTAAGGGAATGGGTCCATGGGACATGCTTTGTTGAGACTCGTATAGTCAACACACATTCTCCATTGCCGTTCTTCTTTTTACAAGTCTGAGGTTGGCTAGCCACTCAGGGTGGCGCACCTCTTTACAAACCCACGCCAAGAGTTTGGCGATCTCCTCCTATAACCTGCGCCTTTCCTCGTCGAGCGGCGGCGCGGCGTTGGCGGCAAGCTTTGAGCACAGTCGGACGCTCAGGAGTGCTCGGCGACCTCCTTTGGAATGCCCGGCATGTCGGAGGACCTCCATGCGAAGACATCTTTGTTAGTGCGGAGGAAGTCGGCGAGCGGCGCTTTCTATTTGGCGGGGCGTGGCTCTCGACCCGCACGGTCTTGAGTCGGATCACGAGGATCGACCGTGACCTCCTTCGTGTCTCGCCCGGATTTGAAGGATCCGCCCCGATTTCTTGGATTCGAGGGACGGACTCGTGGCTTCCCTCCCGAGCTTGTTGAGTTCCGCGAGGCAACGACCGCGGCGAGCTCGCGTTGCCTGCGCTTCGCGATTGAAGGCAAGGTGGAAAGACGATGCCGCTGATAATGACTCCATCGCGGTCGGGCATCTTCACTTGAGGTAGGCGTGGCGGGGATCGCCATGAACTTGGCGTAGCATGGCCTCCCAGATGGCGTGGTAGGCGCCGGAAATCCACGACCTCGAAGGTGAGGTCTCGGTGCGGAAGTTTCCGGCTCCCCGAAGGTGGCGGGCGGTCGACTGCCGGCGGATGGGCTTCTTTGGCGGGATAGCGCCATGGAAAGGTGCCTTGCTTGGCGGAGGCTTGAGCGGGACCCCATAGCGTCGAGCGTCTCAACGAGGATGTTAAGGCCATTGCCCGTCCATCGGCACCTTCGTGGCGCCGTTCGACGACGGTCGACCACGGCCGGTACCTCCCGGTGTGGGGCGCGATCGGGTGATCGGTCGATCAAAGGTGATCGGAACTCCGACCACCGAAGATATTGGGGACGCCCGGCGGACGGTGTGGACCTCGCGATAGCGAGCTTGAGCGGACGCTTATCGGCGTAGCAAGCCGATCCTCGAAGATCATGAGGCGGCCGTCGGGCTCGGGAACTCGTCGTCGCCTTCTTCTCCGCCGTTCAGCGGGCGCGGCGAGCTTCTTTCCTTTGCTTGCGGCGTGGTGGGGCGCTAGAAAAGCGCCTCGAGACTTGCGATCCGTACTTGTGCTTGCGGAGAACCCATGGTTCGGGCATGGGCGTCCATCAATTTCTCGAAGTGGTGAAGCGCGGCGGTCGCGCGCTGCGCTGGCGGCGGTCGGCCGTGGCGACGCAGATCTCACGCAGTGCGCTTCCGTGCGCCCGTTGTCGGCGGTCGGAAGAACCCGGTTTGAACGCGGGCTCTTCTTGGGCCTTTCCTCCTTCGAAAATAGCCCCTCGGCCTCCTCGCCGGGCGTGGTTGAGTGGCGATGTCGAGAGCTCCTTGGTAGTCTGGGCTTGAGGCGGCCCGGCTTGTGCACCAAGGCCTTGCGAGGAAGTCTTGTAGATGAAGGCTCCCACGACATCGGCGTCGGAGATGTCGGGAGCTCGTTACTGGGCGGGAAAACCTCCGGATGTAGTCGGAGAGTCTCCCCTGCTTGCTTGCGACTTTCGAGTCCAGGAGTTACCGGGCGCTTATAAGTGCCACGGAAGTTACCGACGAAGAGATTCTTCAAGTCGGCCAGATTCTGGCAGTTTTGGGCGGTACTCGAGCGAGCTCGAGCCGAGTCCGCGAGTAGATGGGAAATCTTGGATGATGAAGAGATCATCCGTCGCTCCCGACCCGACGCGAGCCGGTAATCTTGAGCCGGACACAGGTTGGTGGCCGGTGTACTTAGCAATGTTGGTGGCGCCGGAATCGGGCGGAAATCCGCTGGCGGATCCCTTGGCAAAAAGCCGTGGCCGGACCATCGTGGCTCGAGCCGCGGTAATGGCGCCACCATCCGCAACACGTGAGTGGCGGCGTCCTCCGCCATCTTTCTTCGCGCCTCGAGGGTGGCGCGGATGTCGTAAACATTAGCGGCTGGCGCACCGAGTGCGTGAGGCTGGGGTGGTTCATGGTGGGGTGCGGTCTTGGCCGCACCAGTGCGCTCCATGTGTGATGCAGGCCGTGGCGGAAGTAGCGCCCGGTGGTAGGCCGGAGAACTGCATGTCTTGACGCGCGCGCTCCACCGGCCCGAAGGTTCGGTAGGTAGCTCGGCCTCGGGTTTGCGGGCTCGGAAGGCCTCGGGCGGCATTGCGGCCGCGACCACGTTTTGGCTTGCGTGAGGGAAAAAGCGGGGCGCGGATTACGCCCCCAACTTGTGGTGCTCTTGGCGCGCGCGCGCGCGCGTCGGCGGCGCTTGCGCGGGCTCGGGCTCGTCTGCTCGAGGTTGGCACCGGCCGGTCGAGCTTCGGCCTTCGCTCCTCGGCTCTCCGCGTTGCGTTGGTGCTCGGCCAAGCGAGCTGGAAGCGTTCAGCGCGCCGCTCGCGGTATTCCCCTCCGTGCCTCGGTCGGCGCGGACGGGGACCGTCGTAACCACGGTGGCTACGGCCAAATCGGTTTGTGCCCGCCACGTTGCACTCGCGAGAGTGCCGCTGCGGCGAGGATACTCCGTGTCGGGCTGGGCCGTGGTGGAAGAGTCTTCCACCAACTTCGTGGACGGAGGTTGGCATGTAGCCGACCATAGCTACAAGTCGTGAGCAAAGGGAGGTGACGGATCTCTGCGCGAGCCGGGGCTTTCGCCAAAGGAGGTATAGCGCTCCTCGTGTTCCGGCTCAGGGGCCGTGAGCGCGCCAAGCCGAGTGGGGACGGCTGCCGAGATGGTGTCCGAGCTCGCAGCGCCTGCCTCCGGCGGTGAGGATGGCGTGAGCTCTCCTCCGAGGTGACGGTGAAGCCGAGGGAGCCGGGCGGATCGCTCCCGAACACATCATGCCGTCGTTGGAGAAGAACGCCATCAAGGAGACGAATGGGAATCGGAGATGAAGGCCAAGAAGCCCCTACACTGGCGCTGCTAACCGCCGGCGTTTGGCGAGCGGCAAGTAAATTTGTAAGTCTAAGGGGCTGCGCGTCCCACTCCACGAATGGTTAGACCACGAGTCCAAGATGTATCTTGGTTCGGGCGAAGGTCCCTACTCCAGATCGTGCGTTGGTGTTGTATTCATCAAAAGTGCGGATGGCGCACCGAGTTTTTTTACAAGCGAGAGGTGGAGCCTCAACACTAGAATGATCTAAACTTAGCTCTCAGAAGGAGAAGAAAAAGAAGAAGAGGAAGAAGAGGAAAAAGCTCTCTTGTAGCTCTTACTTGCTGCCATGTTAGGAGGTTCTGCCTCCTTTTATTGATCTGAAGGCGAGGTTACATCGAGAATTGGCGAAGTGCGGCGAGCTACTTTTAGGGCTTCGTCTTGCCCCGCCGTCGCCAATCGTCCGCCGATGGTCGCTGTTCGCCGATCGTCGCCCAGTCGCGCTGCGAGCCTATCTTTGAGTCGGTGGTCTAGCTGGTCGAGCGGTTAGGTAATCCTCACGGGAAGTGGCGAGCCGCCTCTCGTGATCCATGTGGGTCTTTGTCGTAGTCGCGTGTGGCGTTGGAGTTGCCTCGGGAGAGGCGTGTCCTTGCACCGTGGTGGTGGTGATGGGACAGAGACGTGGCTTCAGCAGCCTATCAAATCGTCTTGGGAAGGACCACCGCCCTCGCTCGATCACTTCAAATGACCGTTAGTGGGGCGCGTGGCCTTAGGTTGACACGGGACTCCGGCGCGCGACGTGACCCTCGGCGAGGATTATCATGGTTCGGTCGGGCCGGGATCCCGTCTGCTGCGAAGTCGGGAACCTGTTTGAGTCGGAGTCGGGGATCCCGTCCGCGCGAAGTCGGGAACCTCTTTGAGTCAGTCGGGATCGGTCGGGAATGGTCTCCCTGAATGGTCTCGTAGGCATTTGGGTAGCAGGCCGGGGATGGCTGTTTAAGGCCGGGCCGATTCGAGGCCGCTTTGCTTGCTCCTGGGCTTTGCTTGTTGCAATTGGGCCATTGGTGCACCCCTGTTTTATGAGTATTCGTCAGATCCCCTTGTGAGAAGGGTTGGGAAGAGTTTGGGGAGTGAGTTTTGAGTTGATTGAGCATTTGATTTCATCTCCAAGCTTGTTCTTCGTGAGCATTTGTTACTCTTGGAGTTTGAGGACTCCTAGACGGCTAGGAGGTCGCCTACGAGCCACCGGAGCTTTGTGTGGTTGGCCGTGGGAAGTTTGTGAAGGCCGGTTCCGCCTCCGTAAGGGAAGGAATCAAAGGAGTGAAGACCGCGAGTGCATTTGTGCAACAGGGAGGAAGAGGGTTGAAAGAGACCCGGCTCAAGTGTGACCGAGCCGCCTCACGGAGACGTAGGATCCCCTCAAGGATCGAACTGGGTGAAAAATCATTGTCTCAAGTTTGCTTCTTACTCTTGCTTTAGTATTTGGTTTTGAATCTTTGGGAGCCCGATCTACTCTTTTGTTGTGTTTGGCTCGGATCTTCTATACCCTCGGTACTGACATCATTAAGATCTTTTGTGTTCAAGTAGATTGTTGAAAAATTGCAGGATTTAAAATCTCTCTTGAGATCCTCAATCAAGAGTATCCGAATCCACGAATCCGGACGGTCGGATAATCCGATATCCGGATTGAATACCGGACACTCGGGTTAGGACCCTCGGGATCGGACTATCCGAGTATCCGGATTGAATAACCGGACACTCCGGATTGTTCAGAAACTCGGGAGATTTTATTTAGCCGCAAATTTTTATTCCGCCGCATTTAGCTATAAAGTTTTTAATTCGCCTATTCACCCCCCCTCTAGGCGACATCCCCTGTCCTTTCATATGCACAATGACGTTGTTGTTTGGAACTTCCCTTGGTCGCACCGCCTCCAGAAAAAATATATGTGTTTCCTGGCTTAAACGCAACACGCTCATAACATGTGATTTAAGTCCTTTCAAGTCTAATGGACTATCACTTGAACTATATATATGTTCGCAGTTTTGCACTGTGACTATTCTCTCGTGCAATATGACAGGCCGTTCACCGTAGTAAATATGAAAATTCATGGTGCAACAGCCACGTGGAATATGGTACCTAAAAATATTTCAAAAATTAACAACTAATTAACTATACCGAGGGTTGAAATTAATTACTGCACAAATTAAATTTTTTGTTCATGAATAATTACTCAGACTACGCTCATGAGTTACAGTTATAACATTTACGTTTAACAAGATAACTAGAGACTGTTTTATCTAACTATGCTATGTGAAGTGCATGCAACTAAGTTCAAGCCTAATTACTGTGGAGTTCTAATTAACCTAACTATATAGCACAACCAAATGTGCTAGTTTATCCACTACACATACTTGCTCCTACTCGTGATTTTTTCTTGCTCCTACTCGTGATTTTTTCTTGCTAATTTAGTCTGTAAATAAAAGGTTTTTCGTTCATCGATGGCGATATCTTTGCCATGTAAAAATAAATAAAACTATAATTATATGAGATGCATGAGTGAGGCAATAATTAATATACTAAAAGAGATTCAGTAAACGCATGCGACATGCATGGGTTATAGTTCCTAACGGAGATTAAGTACATGAGGTACGAATGAGATGAACGAGTGAGGCAATAATTAATATACTAACTATAATCGCTCTCTAATTTACGTATCGTCTTCACGCTAATTAATCTAACTAGGTAATTACGAATACTTAAGCTAATGAATCTAACTAGGTAATTACGAATACTTATGCTAATTAATCTAACAATGACTTACCAACGCTAATTAATCTAACTAGGTTGTTACGAACAATTACTCTAATTAATTTAACAATGACTTACCAACGCTAATTAATCTAACTAGGTAATTACGCTAATTAATCTAACAATGACTTACCAATACTGGACGCCTCCTTCTCCTTCTCCTTGCTCTGCACTGGACGCCTCTAGGACCTCTGCTTGCCAAGCTCTGCGCTTCTCAGTGTGCTGGCTCTCGGTGCGACGCTCCTCTGCGAGTTCTGCTTCCTTGCCTCTCTATTTATTATGCGCTGCGCTTAAGCAAAGTGAGGATGCATGCATGCAAAGTGAGGCAGTCGACAAGAAAACATGCTGCAAAGTGAGGATGCATGCATGTGAAGCAATCATCCAAGAAACATGCATGCAAATTACCTGCTTTCGGCGTGCAAAGCTGGCATTCGACATGACTGGCTGGGCCCACGACATAGCCGGCATGTGGTGTGCCGGCTATGCCATAGCCAGCTTGTGGGGTGCCGGCTATGGCATAGCCGGCCCACCACTTGCCGGTTATGCGCTGCCGACGCCTCGCCTGCCGGATATTGCCGCTATTTCAGAGAATACGTAGAAAAGTTACCCGAAATTGAAAATATACGATATAAAGTTGACTGTATTTGCAATTTTACCGATAAAGTCCTTCTTTTATTTGTTAAGAATAAAGGTAGGGGTTGCGTATGGTACATATCACGCCTACGGGCAAAAGAGCAGTAAAGTGAGAAAACTTATAACTAAATCTTGTGTGTCATATTGTACTTTCGAATTTTTATGTGTTGAGTGATTGATCGTCGGCAACACCACCCTAAATATACAAATATACAACAAACAATATATCCGGCTCACATAGAAATTGACGTGTGATTTCTATGCTTTTGCTCTGTTAGACTTGGGCCAATTTTGCGCGTAAGTTGGTCTGAGATTTCACTGTTCCCACTTGTTGGACTTGGACCATAATATGGTCTTGGATCAAAGTCAATGCTAGACACATATTTCTAACCAATTGGCGTATATGTTGAGAAGAATTCTATCTTCATTCTCAGCAGTGAAATACAACCCTGAGACCAAAGAACTGCCGTGTCATTGGCTCGTAAATTTATAGCAGGAAAACATGGCCGACATTTTGTACTACTCTAGTACTTACGATCTAATATTTCTGTTGAAAGTATAAGCACGTGAAGCCTTTTGCTGATCGATTCCCTATACAAATTCTTAATTATCCTTTAATTTTAAAAGTGGGGTAAAAGCACGAATTCGACCGAAGAGGTTTAAGATAAACTTTCGAAGATAGTTAATCTTTCCGATTAACTTTTGTAATTTTATTTTTGCATGGCGACATTGTTTCAACTATGGCTTTCATCCTTGCTTGATTGACTTCAATACCTCTTTTATGTATCATAAAGCTCAAAAATTGCCCAGCCGACATACCAAATGCACATTTGAAAGGATTCATCCTCAAACCATGCGATCTTATGTTCTGAATTTTTTTTCTAAATCGGTCAAATGTTGCAAGTTATCTACAGATTTCACTACGACATCATTGATATATATTTCGACAATATGACCGATTAGGTCATGAAAAATCAGATTCATGGCTCGCTGGTATGTTGCCCCAGCGTTCTTCAAACCGAAAGTCATAACCATCCACTCGAATAAACCTATGGCACCAGGACATCTAAAAGCTGTTGTTGGTATAACGGCTTCTGCCATGAATATCTGATTGTATCCGGCATTTCCGTCCAGAAAACTTATGATTTTATTCCCTGATGCAGCATAGATAAGCATATCGGCTATGGGCATCGGGTATTCATCTTTTGGCGTCGCCTTATTCAAATCTCTAAAGTTGACACATACTCGAAGTTTTTCGTTTTTCTTCATGACTGAAACAATGTTGGAAACCCATTCCGCGTATCGGCAAGGCCTAATAAATTTTGCCTCCAACAATCGTTCTATTTCCTCTTTTATAACATTATACGGGGTCGGATTAAACCGTCTAGGATATTGTTTAAACGGTCGATATCCTGGTTTAATAGGGAGCCGATGCTCTACCAACTGTCGGTTTAAACCAGGAATCTCGTGATACTCCCAAGCAAAACAATCTTTATAATCCTTAAGGATTTTGATCAATCTTTCTTTGTATTTTACATCTAATTTTGCGCTAATAAAAGTTGATCTTTTTCTATCAGCGCTACCTATATCGATTTCTTCAAGCAGATCAGTGGATGTGAAGCCTTGACCCAACTTTTCAATCTCTTGAAAATCTTCTATAGCCTCATAACTATCGGTTATTTGCCGATAGCTTTGCATTTTATCTTGTAACGCCTTCATTGTTTTTCCTGTCCCCATCGGCGCAATACTTCATTTGTCCGATCAAACGTGCCTGGCTTGACACTGATCGGCATAAGTCCTGACTTAGTTACGCAGATGAAGTCGCAGTCATCCAGCGTTTTTCCCGATATACATCCAACTTCTTCGTATTGCCAATTCGCATCAGAACTGGCCATGGCGATATGAGCCGATGTGTCGGTTGTGACAACTTCAACTTCCCCTCCATTCCATTGAACAAGCGTTTGATGCATAGTCGACGGGATGCAGTAGTTGGCATGAATCCAATCTCGACCAAGCAGAACACTGTAATTTCCCTTGGCGTCAATGACAAAGAATGCGGTCGGCAAAGTTTTACTGTCGACAGTCAATTCTGTAACCATGACGCCCTTGGCCTCTGTAGGATCGCCTGTGAAGTCGTTTAAAACCATATTAGTTTTAATCAAGTCTTCATCGGACTTACCCAATTTCTTGCAAGTCGTATAGGGCATTAGGTTTACTGTAGCTCCACCGTCTACCAGCATCCTTGATATCGGCTTGCCATTTATATACCCTTTCAGATACAATGGTTTTAGATGCCGATGATCATCTCTTGGTTTCTCGAACATTGCATTTTGGACGCCTGAACATGACTGAGCAAAAGTCTCTTTAGCCGACTCGGTTTTGATTTTGAATTCGGCTGGCAATGTGAACACCATATTGATATCCATCGGAGGTGTATCGTCCCTAATCATAGGAGAATCCAGATCATCCGCCGACTCAAAATCTTTCTCGACCTGTTCCTTTTTCCTCCATTCCTTCTTGATGACCTTGATCGGACGAAGCTCGTTAAAAGTCTCATCCTCTGTTTTTCTGCATTGGCTTCTCTGATCTCTTGAGTCTTTAGTCTCTGAAGCCGTCTACACTGTGATCGGCTAAGGCCAGATGGGCACCACCTAGGTTTGGGCTCTACTGGATTTCGTATCTGGCCAGCCAAATTTTCCCGATCTGAACTAGGCCTTTGTGTTTCAACCTGGTCTGATGCTTGATTTGGTTCAGATAATCTTTCGCGAACAGGCCTTCTGTAACTTTCGTTATGATCTCGAATCGGCCCAGACAGCCTATCTCTAGCCGATTGTCTAGGCCAATCGTCTTGGGGATAATGCTCCATTGGGCATGTATACAGAGATGGCAATGCTACTCCCCTTTCCCAACAAAACTGCCAAAAAGGACACCTTCTATGTGCTCTCTCCATGTTTTTGGTGTGATATAAATTATCCGACCGACGAGTAAGATATCGTGGTCGATTATTCATTCTTTTATATTTCTCCATCAACTGAGAAAACGTCGATCCTGACCTTTTTGTTGGCTGCCTTGATGGTGATTTTTCGACTTTATACCATTTACCCACCTGAGGATTTCCTTTGGGTTTAATGGTTCTTGAATTCTTCCCTTCATGATCGGCTTCTATTTGTAATGAGTTGATTGTAATCTTCAATGTCTGGTTGCCATTTGAAGTTGACTGAATGTCAACTTGCCAATCCTTTTTCGGCTCATTATGCATCGGCTTTTTTCCTTTGCCCGAACATTGAACCATGTTGATAGGAAATGGATCAGTGTCAACTTGAATAGTCGGCTTATCAGCGAATTTTAACCGATCATCCTCGATAGCCGACTGGATCTGTTGACGAAAAATATTGCAGTCATTAGTATTGTGAGAAAAAGAATGGTGCCACTTGCAATACCTGCGTTTCTTGATCTCGTCAGTCGATGGTATGACGTGTCCTTCGGGCAACCGTATTATTTTTTCTTGCAAAAATAAATCAAAAATACGATCACATTTGGAGACGTCAAAAGAGTATTTGACTTCCGACTTATTCCTAATCGGTTTGAGCCAAGAACAGACTAAGGATTTTTTGGATCCTTTTATCCATTTGGCTATATTTATTTCTGCTTCATCATCTTCTGAAGAATCGCTTGGATAATAGTCGACCATATTAACTTTGGATTTATCCTTTTCTTTATTACTACTATTTTTAAATCTATCTTTAAACGCTTTATTATCTGGGAATCGGCTTTCTTGAGCCGACACGTGATGAAGCAGATGACTTAGATCGGTGAACTCTTGCCCTCCAAACTTCTCTCTAAGTGGTGGAATAAATCCTTGAAAAGCCAAATCAGCGAGTTGGTTATCGGGAAATGTGACACTAAAACATCGGTTTTTGATTTCTTTGAATCTTTTAATATAATCAGTCACCGATTCTCCAAATTTCTGGCAAACAGAGCTTAGGTCGGAGATCCTGAGTTCTAAACTGCCTGAGAAAAAGTATTCATGAAATCGGCTTTCCAAATCGTTCCATAAGTGGACCGAATTTGGAGGCAAACAAGTGAACCAAGTAAAAGCTACCCCGGACAATGATAACGGGAACAATCTTATTCTCAGCCCATCGGACTGAGTTGCTTCGCCGCATTGCACGATAAAGTGTCCGATATGCTCCAAGGTAGTAATTGAGTCGTCACCAGAGAATTTCGCAAAATCTAGGACTTTGAAATTGTGGGGGTAAGGCATGCGATCTATGTAATCAGGATACGGCTTTCTGTAGCCGATAACCTTTCCTTTTTGTTGTTTGCCGAATTGATCCCTCAAGACGGCAGAGATTTGATCGGCCCAGTTTGCATTATCGGCCACTGGAATGGTAGGCCCTTGATAATGCTGGTCATAGTTGGCATTCTGCCCCCCGAGTGGGAACTCGGGTTGCCAATTAGGTTGAGCTGATGGCAGACGAGTGTATTGATCGCACCTATTATGTCTGACTTGGGATTCTGGTACTGGGACAAAAGGTTCTAAATAAGTTACTACCCTATGTGGACCTGGATTTCTAGGCAGGGTAGAATCATGTGGGTATCTCTCAGACCCAATCGGCTGTGAAACCGATTGCGGAAAAGCATAAAACGGGGCCGACGGTGGCAAATTTGTTGATGCATCTAATTTGGCGGCGTCGGTGTAGACATGGTAATGGCTCACCCACTTGGCCGAGGGTCTCTAGGCAATATGATGGTGGGTTGAGTAGGCATCATGGTAGGGGGTGAGGTTATAGCCGATGGTTTAGGAACGGCTAATGTGCTCTGCGTGTTTTGAGCCACTGAAAAAACAAGGTAATTTGACAGAGCTTGTAATGGGTCAAGCAAACTACCGAACGAGGCCAATTCCTGAGCTATAGTTTTATTTGCTATCATCGGCTTAAGCGTGGTGACAAGAGCCGATGATTGGTTTATTAAGACGTGGTGCACAGACTGATTAATCATAGCCGATAATTCGGCTTAAGCAGGCAGATATCGGCTTACCGGTTCTGTGACACCTGCATCCCCCAGGGTGTTGACCGTCGGCAGGGCGAATTTTTGAGTGACGCCACGCCTAGTCTTCTGATAACAGCTTAGCATCATCTCTTCTAGCGCAGTTTTTCGATCTTTGATTTCTCTACGTTGTTCTGGTGTCAAATCATCCATTGTTGGGACGATTATAGCTTCTGCGTTGAAATCAGATAGCGGAATCGACTTTCCTAATGAAGATATCGGTCCCACCGGGCGTGCCAAGAGTGTGTTGGCGTCAAAAACCTAAAGTGGGGTTTCTGACAACAGCACACCAGACGAACATCTGGTTCAGAGCGTGCCAGTCGATTTGACCTGTAATCGACAAGGTAAAAATATAAAATTCACTCAAAGTCGATCGTAACGATCAATCGGCTTAGACTTAATCAGCTTGAAGCCGATTAAGATCAAAGTAACAGGGTAAATCTAACTAGCCGATTAAGGCTAATCAGAGGATAAAGGTAGATCGATTCTAAAGAAGACGATGCGCAAAAGAATCAGAATAAATCAAATCTGGGGCGTAATTTGAAGAAGATCAATAATCGGCGATGCGCAACTTTATTGATCAAGATCGAATTACAAAGACTAAATTACAAGAACCACTCCTAGTCGACAGGAAAAAGTAATGTAAATTGGTGTGTTTGATTGTGTTGTTTTTTTGCAGCTTGCTTTAGCCCTTCTTTTATACCCATCGGCCGATCGTATCCTATTACAACACGTTTCAAGACCTGATCCGTATCGGCCTTATCTCGGATAGTTTTTCCTCAAAGATCTTGCCGTTACCAAATATCTTCAAATCCTTCCATATCGTCTGTTAGTTTCATACGTTTGACTTTTTGTCAATTTTGACTAGCCTATCCAAATTCTGGTGCAAACAGGGACAATGATCTTAGATAAAAGTTCGACCCTTTCTCTCGTTTTCTCTTCCTCGGTGCCTTTTTCCTAGGCAATTTCGTGTACAGTGAAAGCAGGCACTGTCATGCACGCGCTCATGCTAAACCAACAGGACTAGCAGTAGATAGTGGTCGTTGTAGCGTATCGGTGTCATAAGCAGCTAGCCCTGATGCTAAAGATGCACTCCTGAGCGTCTGCTGAGTGCTGACTGCACTGTGGTGCGCATATGTACATAATCACTGTGCGAAATTGTGTTGAGATGTGTAACAACTAACAAGTACTACAGGCTTGGGACAGAAAAACATATATACAAGCCTATGCTAGCTACTCTTGTTCTTTTCTCTACCCATTTTTTCCCCTGTTCTTTGGGGGGGCATAGCCACGTGCTTGGTTATATCATGCAGGACCGGAGCACTGTGGTCAGCTGATAGATTCCAATAACCGGGGCAGCAAATGCATGTGGAGACGGGAGTTTTCGCTGTTAGGTGCAGATAGATAGATGGATCTTCACTTCTGAGTTCTGACCGCGTGCCACAAGTCTTCAGCTTCCTCACCCCTTGATGAACAGATGAATGACGAATTGACGATAATTATACGGGAGAAAAGATCGATCCATGTTCTTCTACGCTGACCGAAACAAACTGGCTTTGCTTTGACAGGAGATAAAATGAGTTTCCTCCTCCCAACACATGCATGCATCAGAGTTAGCTGCCCTATGGCAATCGAAAGCGCATGTTCGTGGCGATCCGTCACACTTTAAATACAAAGTCCTCCCGTCATAAATAATTATCACAGCGTCTAGGATAGATTTTTGACCATTATTTTTTATTATAATATATTTATAAAACCAAATAAAATTATAATTTTACAAAAGTACTTTTCGAGACAAATATATCGATATGACTTTTATGTATCAATTTAAATATTTGAAAAGATTAAAAATTAAGATTTTGAAAGTTTAACTGTAACTTTATCTAAAATAACAGCTATTTGTAACCGTAGCGAGAACTCACACCGCCTGCATGCGTGCTCTTGTTTTCGGTTCGGGTAAAAGTCCTATCTTTGAAACACAAAGCAACAACTTCTAGAAAGCCTGTCCCCATCCAGTAGTAGTTTTTTCCGCTTCCAAGTTGCAAACGGCAAATATACAATCTGGTTAGCTGCAGAAGTGGCTGCCAATACAAACAACACCGTACTCAACACAGCATCGATCTGTCGCTCCTCGCACACTGCTGGTTCTTCAATCTTCACATATGACTAGATACGTACGCCGCGCCACCGCGCGGGGGTGTTATGCCACAAAAAGATAATGAGTCTACGCATTTACTCCAAGACATTTAAAAATCATGAGTATAGAATAATCTAAATCAATAAAGAGAAGTCATTATTACTGAAAGCTATAACGGAAGGTCCCACACATGAATACTTCTAGATTAGGTTAGTATGACAAACAGTTTGTGCGGGTAAAATTGTCATGATGGGTCAAAGGTAAAAAGCAAAGTGGAAAAACAGGTAAACAAAGCATGGACGAAAATGGGACGCTGCAAGCAACATCTCTATTAAAATGGGTTATTAGAAGCACTATAAATTTAGTAAATGGGAAGCCAAGACTATGAAATGCTTTGTTGACAATTGTTCATCCGGAACTACTGTTATAGTAAGAAAGGCATTAATAATTGTAAAACAAATATGCACAATATCAAATAGTTCTTTGTGGACACGGGTGGTGGTAGCACACCTCAAAATAGGTAGCAAGCTTTATGCTGTAGGCAGCTAGCAGTCGGCGAGGTGCGTGCGAAAGAACCAATATGAAACTGAAAAGGTCAGCGATTTGTCATCAAAATCAGGAGTAACTATAAGCTGTAACTAATGAAGCAGACAAGCAGCCAATCTATATGCAAGATGGAATAAATATAGCCAATCTATATGCAAAAGGGAATAGATATTTATGGGACAACTTGGTATGATTTGGCAATCATGTTTTGCGGTTGGGAGAAAGTAACAATAACCGCAAACTAAAGAAGGCTAGAACAGCAGTCTTAATCGTAACCAGGACTTTCGATGTACTCCTAGTAAAGAAGGTAACTAACTTCGTTATTTTATAAAACGAAAAGGTAACGCAGTAAAACAGACGATAGATACATATACATGGACAATAGTACAGCAGGCTGTACAAGCATCTACATACCATCCACAACAGAACGTTTGTGACCCAGCTCAGCATGTTAAAGGCAGACCAAGGATGAGTGAAGGATAGGAAATAATAGGAAGCTGCATGCGTCAAACCTTAAGAAGACACACCAGTGAAGGCAGGGCTGCTGGCCAGCACAAAGGAATCATGTAGGGCCATCCCAAAACAACCTCAAAAACCTGAAAGAAAGAATACCAAATGCAAGAAAATTTCAGCATGTAAGGGCTATACTGGTTATGCATAAAGGGCACAGAACAGAAAAATAAACATGCAAGTTGTTGGTTGAAACATCAAGTAGAAACATGGAACAACACACCTCAAAAATCCAAAAGCACCATACACGAGCACTTACACTTTTAAATAACGGAGATGGTAAGAAAACCTGAAACACATAAACAATAAATAGGTTACTGCAATGTACGTCTAACGAATTTGGAGGACTGCTACCTATGAGAAGTACCAAATAAGAGGTCGAAAATAATAATGGGCATCAAAAGTAGAATAACCTTAAATATTGGACATTCTATCATAGGCAAAACATGCGGCAAACATAAATTTCCTAAACGTTGGTGAAACTGGGCCAGAGAAATCAACTGGAGTAGTACACACTTGACTCGTGTACGGATAAAGATCGAGCTCTCGGTCTATCTATATCAAGATCAGCACTAAATTTACCTAGGAGTCTGCTCTCTTTATCAATCTACTGCGCCTAGATTTCTGCCCATCCGTTAAGGTCTATTTCATAGAGGCAGAAAACAAAAGGAAATAAGTTGTCAACAATATCAAAGTAGCAATTCCAAATATCTTTGTGAAAAATCAATAGGTTCTACAATTTCATTTAGGGGCATATGAGTAAGCACATATGGTAATCAAATGTAAAAGGGTATAAGCATGATGCTAGTTCTAATGGGTGAAATATTGCATACAGATTAGATGGCTGCCTTCTGTTATCAAGAGACCTGGAAAATAGAGGAGGGTTAGCTAATTTAGCATTAGTTCTCTAACACCACCTGTGATTCCTTAGGCAGCATTGAAAGAATGTACTACAAAAAAAGGTCAAGCAAAAAGCATGGAAAACCAGAAAAGGAGTCCATCAGTAAGGCAGAGACTGTTCCCCCTACAATCTCCTATAGGGACAAAGTATTTTAGAAATATGGCTTCAACGAAATAAGGCAGCATATGTGTATGT
The DNA here is from genome assembly GCA_036346275.1 of Otatea glauca. Classification (NCBI taxonomy): domain Eukaryota; kingdom Viridiplantae; phylum Streptophyta; class Magnoliopsida; order Poales; family Poaceae; genus Otatea; species Otatea glauca. The sequence goes on from CM070728.1 coordinate 12,594,926, forward strand.
TATGTGCATATGTAACTAAAACTGAAGACATATATCAAGAAACGAACAACACAACACGCACCTTCATTTTTTGGCAACTGTTATAAGCCCCAAATCAAATTTTCCTGTGAGCAACCTAAAACACTAAAGAGATAAAGCACATAAATATATAAGAAAAACGAGAGGAGAGAAAACCAAGTCGATTCATAGGCACATGTGTAACAAAGCTAATGACTGGAGACAATAAATAGAAAACAATTAGCCCAGGAAATGAAAACCTGAACCCGGATGATCAACAACGATAGTTTAAACTGTAGACTTACCTCCTTTGATGAAGCATAAAGCACTCTGCACAACAATCAAAGATAAAATCTGTTAGAAGCCAACTCACTGAGCGTGTTGTCGAATATGGATTGTATTATAGGATTAGTATTTAGCAGCGCTACTTATGACATCCAACTAATGAGTATTAGCTGTTCCTGTCAATTACAACACTAAATCAGGTAAGTAACATGTGCCAAAGCAAAGAGGTACTATAAAATCAGAAGAGAAACCGACCCATTACCAGTAACTACAAAATTGTAGTGGTAATTGAGCAATCAATCACTGAAATAGATTAGGTGGTGCTTACGCTCTATCTCAGAGAGAAAAAAGACACTAAATAGTAGGAGCCTAAGAACTGCAGTAGTAATCACACAACTGTCATGCCAGCCAGCAGTAACTGTGAAATTTTGGCAAGGAAACAAAAACCAAACAAAGGGAAAAATGTACGATACAATAGACAGCCACAAATCCAACGGATCTATCGAACTATGTTTCCAACGACTTCACGACGACATAAAATCTATCTGACCTCTACTTTGAACTGCACCTGGCACACGCGTCGAGCAAGGCGAGCGAGCCGTCGGATTTGAAGAGCCAAGCCGAAACCAATCTACGACGAAGAGCGGCGCAGCGCGAAGACAACAAGCGGCGACGCAACCTCAGCAGCACGTGGCAGCGGCGGACTGGAAGAGCCGAAGCCAAACCGGCGGACGGCAGCGAGCGACGCAGCTCGACGATGCTAGCGAGCCAGCAACGAGACGTGAAACGGGAAAACAAGCTGCTCTTTTTGGACGGGGCGGGACGTGGCGCGGCGCTCAGCACGGGAAGTCTTCCAACTTTAGGAAAGGTATGATTTGCTCATTCAGATTTAGTTATCGCAATCTCGTCAAGTCCAAACCAAAACCATGTATAATGTATGCAAGGTTTCAAATTTCGGTTTCGGATAATATCACGGAGTTAACCGAAATCCGGAATTTCGGTGAGATCTTAGAATTTCGGATAAAATCTGGATGAAATCCAAAAAGAAAAATTCAAATCAGAAATTTCTCCCGAAATCTTGGCAAATTTCAACCGAGCGAAAAATAGTTAAAAACACATTAAATTTTTTAAAAAAATTTATGGATGGTGCTGATGCAACACTAATATTTCCATAAAATTTTTATATGATGATAAGTCTCATAAATTTTCAAAAATTCTGACGGTGCTATTGTCCGTATAAAAGCATTACCCGTAAATTTGAACCGAATGAAAAATAGTTCAAACCACGTTAGAAAATTTTTGTGAATGGTTCTGATGCATCACTAATATTCCCATAAAATTTGAAGATGATTATAAAGCCTGAGAAATTTTCAAAAATTCTAAGAGTGGTACTATATTGATAAAAGCCTTACCAGCAAATTTAAACTGAATGAAAATTGGCTCAAACGATGTTATAAGATTTTAAAATTTTCTTTGGATAGTCTTGATGAGTCACTAATATTCTCATAAAATTTTTAGATAATTATCAAGCTTGAGGAATTTTTAAAAATTCTTATAATGCTACTGTCTTGATAAATGACTAGCTGAGTACATGTATTGTTTGCATAGATTTGATTGAGCAACAAAAAAAGATTTAAATTTTTTGTAACTTTTTATCGGCGTTTTCGAGCGCCAACAAGTAAATTTGTAAGTCTAAGGGGTCGCGCGCTCCACTCCCTGAATGGTTAGACTCGTGAGTCCAAGATGTATCTTGGTTTGGTGAAAGTCCCTACTCGATTCGGATAAGCGTGTGTATTGCTTTTGCACTATGTTTCTGACGAGGCCCTAAATGACTTAGTCTCCTCGTGTTCTTATGTCTTCCTCCTCTCCTTGAATCGTTTAGTCCCGCCTCTTTTTATCTGAAGGAAGGCGGAGTTACATCGAGAGTCGGGGAAGAGCGAGGTGACCTATGTTAGGAGCTCGGTCCCGTCACGTGGTGGTCGCCACCCGTCTTGCCCATCCGGGTCGGTAGCCTTGGTGGTCGGGAGGTTAGGTATTCCCGTGAAATAGCGTGCTTGCCCTCCGTGATCCTTACGAATCGCCGGCGTTGCGGTGCGTGGCGTTGGCGCCGCCGGGAGGAGCGTGCGTTAAATCTTGTCGCGGCCCGGTTGATGAAATTTGGAAGCTTTGTCTTGGCGATCACCGGACCTTCTTGGGAAGGAGCCACCGCCTTGTATAGTCACTCCGATTGACCTCGTTCGTAAGTGCGTGGCGGTAGGTGATGAGGGCGACGACACGCGGCCCTCGGCGTCCGTCACCTTGGTTTGGTCGGTCGGAGATCCCGCCCGCCAAGGGGGTCGGGGCGCCGTCCGGCCGGTCGGGAGATCCCGCTCCGCCAAGGGGTCGAGCGCTGTCCGGTCGGATTCGCTTCCTGGCCGGTCGGGGCGGATGTCTTGTGTGGTCTCGCAGCTATTCGGTCGGTGGCGGGCGGGCGCGCTGTTGGGTGGAGATATGCTTGAGGCGGCTCGTCGCCGGCCGTTGGGGTACCCTGTTATTAGTATTCGTCAAGAGCCCTGAACTCCCGAGCGATTTCGATGATTCGGTTGGGGTTGAACTTGGATGAGTGGTGGCGGGCACGGTCGGTCGGTCGAGCCGATCCGGTTAAGCGATTCCGTCGGTGTGCCTCGATGGATCCGACGGCTGCCACGAGTTTGGCGGGGCATTTGAACCGCCGGAGGCTTTACTCGCCTCGTTGCGCATGCCGAGTATAGTTTAGCGCGCCCGCCCGCTCGTCTTCTTGATCGCCGGGTTACGGTGAAGGGCGCTCCGTTTTTCGCTACCGCATTTACTCGAGGCGCTTAGCCTCCCTTCGTCGGGTATATATATATATATGCTGTAGCTTGCTTGAAGGATAACCCTTTAGATGAGAGTTCTTTCTTCGCTCCTTCAAATGGCTTGAGACACCCTCTAGTCTTTAGCTTTGGCGATGACATCGCGGGGAAGAAGAAGATCCTCCGCCGAAGCTTTGGTGAGTTCGACCAGCGATGGCCGAGCTTAGGAGGAGGAAGCTGCGGCCCGTGATCCGCTTCGTTGACGTGGCGCTCGAGGCCGTTCGAGGCTCGAGGTGGGAAGGGGCCCTTTCGAGGCGGTGGCGCAAGGCGCCGATCGTGAGTTAGCGGCGCGCCGCGTCGATGTCATTGAAAAGGCGCGGAGGCATCGGCGTGTCACCAGCGACCGCGGCGGTATCCGTCGACCAGGCAAGGGCCTACCAGCATGCCGTCGGTGCCACCGACGCCGCACGGATGTTTGATAGGTTCTAGGCGTGGGTAAAGTCCTGCCGCGGTGCAGCGTGGCCACTCTTGTTTCGTCGGCATTGTGTGTAAAGTCGTGTAAAGTCTGAGCCTGTTGGCCTATAATGAAATCTTCTTTTTCTTTATGAAAATGTCTTCGCGATGAGTTTGCTTTAATTTTAATCGTCGTGGATAGACCGGGCCTTGATCGGCAGGAACAAACGCGAGAGTGCTCGTTTAACGTCGTAGACGACGCCTTGGTCGGCAGGGCGACCGGATGCCTCTGTGAGGTTCGGGTGACCGAGTGCTCGTTTAACGTCGTAGCTAGACAGTGCCTTGGTCGGCAGGGACGACCCAATGCCTCTGTGAGGTTCGGGTGTCCGAGTGCCTTGGTCGACAGGACGACCGGATACCTCTGTGAGGTTCGGGTGTCCGAGTGCCTTGGTCGGCAGGACGACCGGATGCCTCTGTGAGGTTCGGGTGTCCGACTGCCTTGATCGGCAGGGACAACCGGATACCTCTGTGAGGTTCGGGTGTCCGAGTGCTCGTTTAACGCCGTAGCTAGACAGTGCCTTGGTTGGCAGGGACGACCGGATGCCTCTGTGAGGTTCGGGTGTCCGAGTGCTCGTTAACGTCGTAGCTAGACGGTGCCTTGGTGGCGCAGGGACGGCCGGATGCCTCTGTGAGGTTCGGGTGTCCGAGTGCTCGCTTAACGTCGTAGCTAGACAGTGCCTTGGTGGCGAGGACGGCCGGATGCCTCTGTGAGGTTGGTGTCCGAGTGCCTTGGTGGCGGGGACGGCCGGATGCCTCTGTGAGGTTCGGTGTCCGAGTGCCTTGGTGGCGGGACGGCCGGATGCCTCTGTGAGGTTCGGATGTCCGAGTGCTCGTTTAACGTCGTAGCTAGACGGTGCCTTGATCGGCGAGGACGGCCGGATGCCTCTGTGAGGTTCGGGTGTCCGAGTGCTCGTTTATCGTCGTGGCGGGCGTGGCGCTCGCTTACCGTCGTAGGCGGGCGTGAGTGCTCGTTATCGTCGTAGGTGGGCGTGGGGCATCCTTCCGAGTCCTCGTCGGGCGAGGGTAGCTGCGAGAAGAATGACCACCGTCTATCCACATGTATACCCCATCCGCGGTGTGGGACACGGAGGGTGGCGGCGACGACGTTTACTGCGTTGGTTTGAACGCCGTGCTCGTGGAGCCAATAGCGGGTAGTCCGAGTGGGTCTGGGAGGTCCCGCCAAGGGGACCCTTCCGAGCGGACGGTCCCGAGTAGGGTGTCTGGCCTGCTGTGGGGCGACCCATAAAAACCTTTTCTACTCAATCCAGTATGGACCTGGGTCGTCCGCCAACCCGAGCACGGTGGTGTCGCTCATTGATGAGCTCCCGGAGAGTGTGAAGTATGGTCTCGGACGCGAGTAGAGGTGATTAGGCCGTCACCGACCTAACCGAGGGCCCACCGTGGGGCTCACCTCATACCGCCCCTTGCTCAAGTTTCTTGGGCGGCCTTATACCCATCTGGTGGGGTAGGCCTTTTGAACCTGACTCCTCATTTGGGCCTGGCGCAAGCCACAAAGCTTTGCCGTCTTGGGGCGCAGCGGCCCGATGGGCTTCGCGCACCGAGCAACCGCTCGGCCTAAGCGCGAGACCAAGAGGTTACGGACGCGTTGTTCGGGGCGATGTCTTTATGGCCCTTGTCTTTGACATGACAGGATTAAAAGCGGAGTGGTATTGGAAAGCAGGAGTTACGGTGGCGCAATAGGTGAGGTGGACGCGACGCTTGCTTGAGGGGTGCCCGCTTGGCGGCGTTGCTTGTCCTCTATCATCGCCCGTTAGGGTGCTCGGGTAGTCACGCTTTCTTGCCTTCTTTGTCTGTCTCTCAAACAAGAAAAGCACTAGAGAGCCAAGAAAAGAAAACCCGACCTTTCTTTCTCACCTTCGATCGCCTCTTCGTGAAGATCGTGGCGGAGTGCTCGCGCAAGACAACCGGCGCTCGGCTTGGTGAAGAAGGGCTTCCTCATGCCGCAGACCTTTCCTTTGGAGGGTGCCGTCGGGGCCGTCACCCCGCGCGCAGTGGCGACGAGGTCGTGGTGCCCGCCTCGTTCTTCGAGCGCGGCTTTGGCCTGCCGCTGCACCCGTTCGTCCGGGGGCTGTTGTCTCACTACAAGGTGGAGGTGCACCATCTCAACCCCAATGGGGTCCTCCACATCGCCATCTTCATCACGCTGTGCGAGGCCTTCCTGGGGATCGAGCCGCGCTGGGCGTTGTGGAGGCACTTCTTCGAGCAAGGCTCGGAAAGACAGCCGTCGGACGCCGTGGCGCCTGGGTGGCTCGCCCTCGGCCTTCGCCCGGTCGAGCACGGAGTACTGGAGGTAAAGCGCCTCGTCCAACAAGGGCTGGCGTTCCGAATGGCTCTACGTTCAAAGCGTCGGCGACAGCGCCCCTCGTTTCACCGCGAGCTTCCCATGGCGGAGGAGGTGGGCTGGGCGCCAAAAGAGGGAGAAGAACAAGTGGCCACGATCGTGGAGCGCATCGGGGCTCAAAGGCGGGGGCTCACCGGGGCGTTGTTGTGCGCGCCTTTATGGGGATCGCGTGCAACCCCTTGTGCCTGAGCCGCCCTTGTTCGGTATGCGGGCCGTCCGACCAAGGCGAGGATGGCGTAACTGAGTGGCGCGTCGAGGTGGAGGCGGGTGGCGGTATTCTGGCGGAGCGCCACGGTGTACACGGTGGCCACCCGAGCTATTCTCGCGGCTTTCCGCCAATCTGGTAAGTCGGTGAAATTCCTTTACCTTCTCTTTTCTTTGTCCTTAGCACTTGGTCCGACCGGCATTCCTGCATCCTCTTAGGGGCTCACGGGATGTCTTCGGCGCCGCCCGAGGATAAGAAGCGCGTGCCGCCCGGCGAAGACAGCGGTCGACTCCTCCGCAAGAAGCGGAAGGAGGAAAGGAGGAAGAAGAAGTATAAGGAACGCGCGGCGAGGATGTGTCGGAGACCACCGCTGTGGGGACAACCTCTATCGGCAATGGCGGGGCGCCTCGCCATCCCTATGGTAGGTTTTCTCGACCCGCCGATCGGCGGCGGCCCGGCGTGGACGGCAGAGGCGGCACCACGGGCCCGTGGCGCGGATCCCAGCGAGGGTGATCTTGCGCTCGCATGATCGTCGCGGCGCCTCGGTGAGGTGGCCGGGAAGCGACGGTAGACTGCCTTGGCGGGCGGCAAAGAAGCGCGCGTGCCACGTACCGCTCGTCCTTGTAAGTGTTTCTTTTATTGGAGCATTTTTTTGGCAAAGCCGCCGGCGACTCTTGAATCTTTGCAACGTCACGGCGCCTCTGCTGGGTGGCCGTGGGGCGTCAATGCGCAGCTCATAAATACTGGCGCCGATGATTTGGCGACTCCGTCGGTCGGTGGCGGTCGCGGTGTCGGCGTCCGGCGCGCGGTCGCCGAGGACGGGCCTCACCGAAGGTCTTGGCGAAGAAGAACTTCCGCGCCTCCGTGAGACCCCACCGGACGGCGTGATCGTCCTTTCGGAGGATGAGACACGGTGCGCGCGGCGTCGCGCCCGATCGTGGCGAGCCGGCGACAGAGGTGCTCGACCCTTGTCCCAGGGGGAGGTGCCGACCGATGCTCCTCAGGTGCAGGTCGCCGAGGGGGTTTCTGAAGGGTTGACCTCATCACCCTTGCCCATGGTGCTTTGACGGCGACGCCCCGCCCGAACGGGCGGCGAGCGTCTTGCGCCGGTGTAATCCCCGGGTCGGGCGTCATGGGTCAGGCGGAGGAGAGCGAGTGGGCCGCCCTTTGGCAAGGCGCGCTGGACGCTGAAGCCGAGATAGGACAGATCCGTAAAGGTCTGGCTCTTGCTCTGGAGTCTTCCACCAGGGCGCTGGGCACGATGGTCGGGAGTCCACCATCGCCTGTAGGTCACCAAAAGTTACGACTCGTTGCACATTTTTGATAGTTCTTCCGTGCGACTAACGGAGTGTCCACGTTTTTGTAGCACTTGCGAGCTCGCCGTGCGCGAGTTGAGCTCTGCGGCGCTCAAGCGATCGTGGCGGTGCGGTGGAGGAGTGCGATCAGTGCGCCTTGAGTGCGCCTAGTCCAGAGGCCATGGACATTAGGCGGTCGGGGCGGTGGAGATCCGTCGAGGGTTTGAAGAGGCCACAAAGGCCCTTTATGATGGCGCTAGGAGCCAAGGTCTTGAGGCGAAAGTGGTGGGCTGAGTCCTCACGACGGAGGTCACCGAGGCCAAGGATGCCGCCGTTGCCGCGAAGGGGACCGCGCAGACGCGAGCAACACGCTGCGGACCGAGCGAAACCAGCTCGGGGACGCCGACCGAAGTTCGTTCCGCGAGCGGCGATCGCCGAAAAGGAACCGGTTGGTGAGGACTTCATCTGGCGAAGTCGAAGCCGCAATCGACCAACTCTGCGGCGATAAGTGTCTCAATTCTTCAATTAAGTGCAGGGTGCGACCCGCAGGCGAACTTATCAAAATCGCCGCAATCTGCAGAGGCGTAGAAGAATCTGGCGTCGCCGTAGAGGCGCAGAACGGCATCGGATGCTCGCGACGTGGCGATCGTGGCGGGGCGAGGCCCGGCGGCGTTGAAGGTTGCGGAGGACGGTCGGGCGAGATGGCGCCGAATCGAGGCCTCCGCAAGGCCGGTCGGAAGTCTGCGACCGCATCCTTGGAGCCGGCGGGCGAGTGCCCTTGCCCGTCCGCCCGAGTGCGGACCGTCAGAGAAGAGGCGGTGATCACCGGCTGCGCTTGAGCCGTGCGCTGGACAACACCGTCTCGCACTCGACGGCATCGACCTCGCGGTGGTGGGCAGCGGCGTGGCGGAACCGGATCGGCGAGGAGATCGACCGGTTTGAGCTCGGTCGAGCCGCGCGCCGGAGATCGCTGCCGCATCCGCCGCAGCCGCCCTCGAGAAGCGAGGCGACCAACTCTCCGTCTCGCCACCGGTCGCCCACCAAGAAGAATAAAAATAGTTAGCTTTATCCTTTTTAGATTGTAAAGACTGCTATGTAAACAATCTTAAATTTATCAAGTTCCAGAATCGCCTCTCGCCCTCTTTCGTATTTAGGGTGAGCGTTTGACCGACCATAGCCTTAAGGACCGCAGGGGTCACTTATGCGTAGGTTGGGTCGTTTTGGGAGGAGCGAGGTGGATTGGAGACTTGGCTATGCAATGTTAGGTGCACTTGTGAGGATAGGAGTGTTCTAGACCGCCAAGGATCTTTCCACTTGGGCACTTCCTTCTTCGCAAGTGCTACTTAGCAACCATAGCCATTGGGCGAGGTCGTAACACTTGGGTTGAGAGGGTTACCGCTCGGGATGGACATCATGACGGTCGGGTCACGTGCCCTCATAAGCGCGTGGGACGGTGAGTTCGTGCGGGAGGAGTGTTCCTGCCGACCCAAAGGTCACTCCACTCGGGTACTTCCTTCTTCCGCCAAGTGTTAGCAACCATAGCCATTGGGCGAAGTCGTAGCACTTGGGTCGAAGGGGTTACCGCTCGGGAAGGACCTTGTGGTCGGTTGGGTCATCAACCCGCGCAAGCGCCGACCGGGAGCAGCTTGAACGGGGGCGCCGAAGGGTAGCCCCCGAGTCGTCGCATGGCGACCAGGTGCTCAGAAGGAAAAAAGTAAAGAGCATGCTAGGAAGAGGAAAAGAGCTTAGGGATAGAATAGCCTTAACTTTTCTATATTCCATGCATTCGGAAGGATGCGGCCGTCGGCGTCCTTGAGTCGAAGGTGCGGTCGGAGGATCGCACGACGGTGAAGGGCCTTCCTGCGGCGACTTGTGCTTATCCTTGCCGGTGCGGACCCGACGCAGACGTGTCGCCAAGATCGAAAGACCGCCCTCGAACCTGGCGGCTGTGATAACGTCGCAGAGCTTGTTGATACCTGGCCGATCGCAGGATGGCCACGTCATGCGCCTCGTCGAGTGGTCGACGGCGTCTTGTTGTCTGGCGAGCCCCGAGCCTCCTCGGCTTGCGGTCTTGGGCGCCATACTCCGGTGTCCGGCAAGGCGACTTCAAAGACCGTATACCATGAAGAACGGTGTGAACCCGGTCGCCGGTCGGCGTGGTCCGTAGACTCCGAGGACGGAGGTAGCTCGGTCACCCAGCGCCCGCGAAGTGCTTGAGCCGATCAAGATCCGCGGCAGAGCCCTTGAAGGATCATGCCGTTTTGCGCTCGACCGGCCGTTGGTCCGCGGATGGGCCACGGCACGCCTAATCGACGCGGATGTTGAAGTCATCGCAGAACTCGAGGAACTCCTTCCCGTGAAGCTGCGTTCGTTGTCGGTGATGATGGAGTTTGGGACTCGAACGAAAGACTATATCGCGGAAGAAGATGGCGCTTGCCGGCGTGGCGCTCACGACCGGCTTAGCCTCTATCCACTTGGTGAACTTGTCCACCGCGACGAGCAAATGGGTAAAGCCCGGGCGCTTTCTTGAAAGGCCCGACGGATCGAGTCCCCAAAGCGCAAAAGGCCACGTGATGGGGATTATGCGCAAGGCCGGCAGCGGATGTATCGCACGGCAAAGAATTGGCATCCTTCGCAGTGCATACGATGTGCTCGGCGTCGGACATGGCGGTCGGCCAATAGAAACCTTGCCGAAAGGCTTTTCCCATAAGAGATCGGGCGCAGCGTGGTGACCGCAAATTCATTGTGTATGTCGTCCAAATAGATTGTTTCCCTTGGTCGGCGAATGCACTTTTGGAGGACCGAGGCTCCTTTTGTAAAGGTCTGGCCGATCAGACGAAGACTTTGCCCGCGGGCGAGGCGCCGGCCTCGGTGGTCGAGGAAGTGACCCGTCCGTCAAACGATCTATGAAGGGCTTTCTCGGTCGGACTCGATCGCTAGCACGCTGCGGCTCGACCCGCCAAATCTCGCCGGCCGCGGCGGTTGGGGCGATCGTGCTAGGTAGGTCGGGGGACCGTTCGGCCACCGGGCCCAGCTGGATGGAAGGCCGCAGGAGGTCGCAGACGAAGATCCCGGACGGACCGGCTCTCTTGGAGGCCGATTGGCTAGGTAGTCGGCGTCGCTATTGTAGCGTCGGTAGCTATGGTGGCTCGAAGCCCTTGAACCGCGCCGAGCCCACGCACTTCTCGACAGTACGCGGCTATACGGGCGTCTCGGGGCTCCACGGCCTTCATGACTTGGTCGACGACAAGCTTGGAGTCCCCGTGGACGTGGAGTCGGCGAGCACCGAGGTCGGCAGCGATCCGGAGACCGTTGACGAGGGCCTCGTGCTCGGCGGCGTTGTTGGTGGCGTCAGCGGCGATGGCGTCGCGAAGCTTGTTCGGCGGGAGATGATGGCGACTCCGGCGCCGCGCCATTCTTGTTGTAAGACCCATCGAAGTACATTGTCGATGACGGGTCTTGATCACCGGTGGTGCACAGGTTTGGTCCACTCGGCGGACGAAGTCGGCTAGAACTGCGACTTGATCGCCGTCAGAGGGCGTATGTGATGTCGTGGTCGCGAGCTCGGCGCCCACTTGGCTATCCTTCCCGAGGCGTCGCGATTGCGGACGATCTCGCCTAAGCGGGGCGTGGTCACCACGGTGATGTTGTCTTGTCGAAGTAGTGGGCGAGCTTTCTCTTCGCAATGAGCACCGCGTAGAGTAGCTTCTGCACCTGTGGGTACCGAGCCTTGGACTCGGAAAGGACCTCGCTAATGAAGTAAACTGGCCGTTATACCTTAAGTTCGCGGCCTTCTTCCGCTCGCTCCACCACGAGGGCCGCGCTGGCGACTTGGGTAGTGGCGGCGATGTAGAAAGCACGGTTCCCACAGTGCCGGGCGACCAGATCGGAGGCGAGGAGGGAAGGCCTTGGTGGGTGAGGGCCTCTGAGCCTCTGGGTCCAGCTAAAGCGGTCGGATCTCTTGAGTAGCTTTGTATAGTGGCATTCGCGCGCCGAGGCGAGACACGAAACGGCTCAAAGCTGCTAGGCATCCGGTCAGCCTCTGGACCCCCTTGAGGTTGCTGATTGGGCCCATCCTTGCGATTGCCGATATCTTCTCCTGGTTGGCCTCGATGCCTCGCTCGGAGACAATGAAGCCAAGGAGCTTCCCTTTGGGGACCCCGAAGACGCATTTCTCAGGATTGAGCTTTATGCGGAATCGTCGAAGGTTCGCAAAGGTCTCTTCCAGGTCGGGGATAAGGTCGTCGGCCTTCTTGGTCTTTACGACAATATCGTCGACGTACACCTCAACGTTACGGCCGATCTGGTCATTGAAGCACGTTTGCATACATCGCTGGTATGTAGCGCCCGCGTTCTTTAGGCCGAACGGCATTGTAACGTAGCAGAATGAGCCGAACGGGGTGATGAAGGAAGTCGCGAGCTGGTCGGACTCCCTTAGCGCAATCTGGTGGTAGCCCGAGTAGGCATCCAGAAAAGAGAGGGACTCACACCCTGTGGTGAAGTCGATGACTTGGTCGATGCGGGGCAAAGGGAACGGATCCTTGGGACATACTTTGTTGAGACTCGTATAGTCAACGCACATCCTCCATTGCCCATTTTCTTTTTACAAGTACAGGTTGGCTAGCCACTCGGGGTGGCGCACCTCTTTACTGAACCCTGCGGCGAAGTTTGGCGATCTCCTCCCTATGATCCTGCGCTTCTCCTCGTCGAGCGGCGCGGCGTTAGGCGACCGGCTTTGAGCACAGTCGGATGCTCAAGGAGTGCTCGGCGACTTCCCTTGGGATTCCGGCATGTCGGAGGACCTCCATGCGAAGACGTCTTTGTTGGTGCGGAGGAGTCGACGGCGCTTTCCTATTTGGCGGGGCGTGGCTCGATCCGCACGGTCTTGGTCGGATCACGAGGATCGACCGCGACCTCCTTCGTGTCTCGGCGGACTTAAAGGATCCCGCCCGACTTGCCGGACTCGGGGCGGATTCGGAGGCTTCCTCACGAGGTTGTCGAGCTCGGCAGACGCGATGATCGCCGAGGCAAGCTCACAACTTCGCTTCGCGATTGTAGGCAAGCTGGAAAGATGATGCCACGATGATGACTCCGTGGCCTGGCATCTTGACTTGAGGTAGGCGTGGTGGGGACCGCCATGAACTTGGCGTAACACGGCCATCCAGGATGGCATGGTAAGAACCGGGAAATCCACGACCTCAAAAGCGAGGGTTTGGTGCGAAGTTTCGGTTCCCCAAAGGTAACAGGCGGTCGATCCGCCGAGTGGATGGGCTCACGACCGGGAATGACGCCATGGAAAGGCGCCTTCTTTGGGTCGGAGGGTCGAGCGCGGACCCTATAGCGTCGAGCGTCTCGGCGTAGAGGATGTTGAGGCGCGCCTCATCCATAAGCACCTTTGAAAGGCGCTTCTTCCCCACGACGGGTGACCACGGGGTATCTCCCGGTGTGGGCGTGGTCGGGTGATCGGTCCGATCAAAGGTGATCGGAACTCGACCACCGGAGGTATTGGGGACGATGGCGCGACGGTATGGACCTCGCGATAAGCGAGCTTGAGCGGTGCTTGTCGGCATAGCAGCCGGTCCTCCAAAGATCATGAGGCGGCCGTCGGGTTCGTGGAACTCGTCGTCGCCTTTTCTCGCGACCAGCGAGCGCGGTACCGGCTTCTTCCACTTGCCACGCAAGCGCTATGGGGACGGAGAGGTAACGCCCAGACCTCGCGATCCGGTACTTGTGCTTGACGGAGAACCCGTGGTTTGGGCACGGGCCGTCCATCAACTTCTCGAAGTGGTCGGGCGCGACGGTCGGTCGCACCTGCTGCTTGGCAGGGCGGTCGACGGTGGCGACCACTTGGGTCTCGCGGATCTGCTTCCCGTGCCGCTTCCGTTTGTCGGAGCGGTCAGAAGGGGACCCGATGTGGACGCCGGATTCTAGCTGGGCCTTTCCTCCCTCGAAGATGGCCCCCACAGCCTCCTCGCCGGAGGCGTGGTTGGTGGCGATATCGAGGAGCTCCTTGGTAGTTCTGGGCTTGAGGCAACCTAGTTTGTGTACCAAGGCCTTGCAGGAGGTGCCGTAGATGAATGCTCCCACGACATCGGCGTCGGAGATGTCGGGGAGCTCGTTGCACTGGCGGGAAAACCGCCGGATGTAGTCCCGGAGGGTTTCCAGGCTGCTGCTTGCGCCCTTCAGTCCCAGAGTTTTCGTGGCGCTTGTAAGTGCCCTGGAAGTTGCCGACGAAGAGGGCCTTCAAGTCGGTCTAGTTCCTGATGGTTTTGGCGGGCAAGTACTCGAGCCAGGCTCGGGCCGAGTCCGCGAGGTAGATGGGAAGGTACTGGATGATGAAGAGGTCATCCGTTGCTCCTCCCGCCCGCATGCGAGCCGGTAATCTTGAGCGGACACACAGGTTTGTGGCCGGTGTATTTGGCAATGTTGGTAGGCGCCAGTCGGCGGGGAAGTCCGCTGGCGGATCCCTGGCGAACGCCATGATCCAGACCGTCGGGGCTCGGCTGCGGTGGTGGTGCCCGCCGCCCGCACTCGTGAGTGGCGGCCTCCTCCGCCATCTTTCTTCGCGCCTCAAGGGTAGCGCGAATGTCGTAGGCATCACCGAGGCGTTAGCGCCTTTGGGCGCGCGAGGCTGGTGTGGCTCATGATCTTGGCGGCGCTGTCCGGACCCAACCGGCTCCGTCGGCGGTAAGGGCACAGTGGCGAGGTGGCTCGGGCGATAGGAGGCGGAGGCGTGCATGTCTTTGACGGCCGCGCGTGCTCTACCAAACCGGAGATTTTGGTAAGTGGCCTTGGCCTCCGGTCGGTCGGCTCCGGGAGGCCTCGAAGCAGCATTGCGGCCGCGGCCACGTTTGGCTGGCGTGGTGGAAGAACTGAGGACCGTCGGACTCTTCCGCCTCATGGGGTGTGCTCGATGCACGCGCGCTTGTAGCGCCGCAAGGCACATGCGGGGTCTCGAGCTCCTCCGCTCGAGGTTGGCCTGGAGCTGGTCGAGCTCAGCTCTTCGTTCCTCCAACTCTTTGCGCTGTTGTTGGAGCTCGGCGCGGCGGGCCTGAGCGCGTTCAGTACGCTCGCGCTGGTACTCCTCCTCCTGCGCCTGAGTGCGCCGGATAGGAGGTCCCGCAGCCGCGAGGGCCACGGTCAAATCGACCGTGCCCGCCATGTTGCACTCGCGAGAGTGCCGCCTGCGGGCAGGGTACTCCGTGTCGGAGCTGGAGTCATGGCTGGAAGAGTCTTCCAGCAGCTCGTGGATGGAGGCCGGCATGTAGCCAGCCATCGCCACAAGTCGCGAGCCTACGGGGGGTGACATGGTCACCTGCCCGGGCCTACGGGAGTTTTCGCCAGCCGTGGCGGAGCACTCCTCGGGTTCCGGCTTCGGGGCCTGCAGGGGCGCCCCAAGCCGGAGCTTAGCGAAGTCGCCGGAGAGGACGCCCAGGCTCTCAGCGGGCGCCTGTCCTCCGGAGGCGGCGGGGACGAGCGTGAGCCCTCCGTCGGGTGTGGCGGTCGAGGAGCAAGCGGATCCGGTTCCCTGCCTTGATCATGCCGTCGCAGTGGGTGGATGCCATCAGGGAGATAAACGGAATTCGGAGATGGTGACGAAGACGCGCGAAGGCCCCCTACCTGGCGTGCCAACTGTCGGCATTTTCGAGCGCCGGCAAGTAAATTTGTAAGTCTAAGGGGTCGCGCGCTCCACTCCCTGAATGGTTAGACTCGTGAGTCCAAGATGTATACTGGTTCGGGCTGAAAGTCCCTACTCCAGTTTAGATGGCAGTATTGTATTGCTTTTGCACTATGTTTTACAGACGAGGCCCCTAAATGACTTAGTCTCCTCGTGTTCTTATGTCTTCCTCCTCTCCTTAAATCGTTTAGTCCTGCCTCTTTTTATACAGAAGGAAGGGGCAGGTTACATCGAGAGTCGGGGGGAAGAGCGAGGTGACCTATGTTAGGAGCTCCGGTCCTTCGTCCTGTGGACTGGTCGTCACCCGTCTTGCCCATGCTGGGTCGGTAGCCTTGGTGGTCAGGGAGGTTAGGTATTCCCCGGGAAATAGCGTACTTGCCCTCTGTGATCCTTACGAATGCTGACGTTGCGGTGTGTGACGTTGGCGCTGCCTCGGGAGGGAGCGTGCGTTAAATCTTGTCTGCGGCCGGTTGATGAAATTTGGAAGCTTTGTCTTGTGATCACGGACCTTCTTGGGAAGGAGCCACCGCCCTTGTATAGTCACTCCGATTGACCTCTTTTCGGGTGCGTGGCGGTAGGTGATGAGGGCGACACGCGGCCCTCGGCGTCCGTCACCTTGGTTCGGTCGAGTCGGAGATCCCGCCCGCCAAAGGGGTCGGGAGCATTGTCCGATCGAGTCGGAGATCCCGCCCGCCAGAGAAGTCGGAGGCGTTGTCGGTCGGATTCGCTTCCCCTGGCCGGTCGGGAGCGGATGTCTTGTGTGGTCTCGCAGGCTATTCGGTCGGTGGCGGGCCGGGCGCGGCCTGTTGGGCTGGAGATATGCTTGAGGCCGCTGGCTCGTCGCTTCGGGCCGTTGGGGTACCCCTGTTATTAGGATTCGTCACTTTTAGAGAAGGGTTTTGAGACAATCATTAAGCTCTCATAAAACTTTTGGATCATGATCACACTCGAGCGAATATATAAAATTCTGACGCGGTTACTGTCTTATTTATGTTAATTCAGTTTTTTTATTTTTCAAACATAACTAATGAAGTTCAATTCTTTTCAAAATTCTTATGATTCTAGACTGCTAAAGATAGCACCATAAATTTTTTGGAGTATGATCAAGCTTTTACATTTTTATAAAAATCTAACGGTGGTTTAGTTATTTTTACAAACATGTCAAAAATTTAGTTTTCTTAAAAAAAATTCATGGAAGATGACGTATTGTCCCAAATCTGGTTAAAAAGGTTGAAATCTCGTCAAAATTATCAAGATTTCAGTGAAATTCGATGACTTTTTTCTAAAATATTATAGCAATTTACTATAAAAAAATATTTTTATTTGATCGGGATTTATAATCTCGTCCTCGGTTGAAATTTCCAAAATTTTACGAAGATTTTAAACCTTGGATGTATGGTCCGTTGCTACGCCACGGGAGGGGGCTACTACCAATCAGCTTGGACTTGTCGTCGACGTAACCCGGCATGGGGACACCAATGCAATGCGAGAGGTCGAGCAAGAAAACCGAGACGTACGTACGTGATCGGCCATTTCCCAACCCTTTTGTTGCGCCATCGCCCTCCTTGCCTCGCCTCAGCTCGCATGCCGAGACGCCGACCTGGATGACTCCGTTTTTTCTGATCCTTCAATGATTTTTTTAAAAAATTCTAATTTTATTATAAATGTAATTATAAAAATAATCTTATTCCACTCATAAAAACGTCGAAAGACGATACATATCGCCTACCGTGCTTCCACGGCTCGAAAAAAGCTGCACATGTCACGTGCCGACACTTACGCGATTGAAGATGAATCTATTTTTTCAATTGTGTTCGGAATAAGACAAAATTATTTTTTTAAAAAAAGTTTGTCAAGGGGTAGAATGATTTCTGCGAAACGTTCACTGTCTAGCCATCTAAAAATTTTGTTTATAGAATTAGTCCATGTGGAATTTTTTTTTTCAGAAAAGGCCCTCGGTCCGTGAATTCCGCGTATGGGAGAGCGGAAATCATCACAGCGCGACACGCAACGCATTCCCGCGCAGCAGAACGCAGGAATTTGTATCGCGGAATAGGGGTGTGGGACTTGAATTTTCACGGAATGGAGGCACAGTATTCCCTTTTTCCACGCAGTTCGAGAAAATCTTGCAGGGGTGAGCGGGAATTTGCGGCGTGCCATGGGATGCGATAGCGACGGGACAGCCAATACCGTGCAGCCTGGATGCTTAAAATGGGTTTCGCGCGCCACCCTAGTGTGCAAATTTGTTTTCCCACTCTGTGCATTGCTGAAATGCTTCGCCGCGAAAATGTGCCACATGTCGCGTCGTAGTGATTTCCACGCTTTCGTATTTGGAATTCACAGGTAGGTAGAGGCTATTTCTTAAAAAAAAAATTCTACAAAACTAATTTAAAAATATTTAGGGTCCAGAACAGTGAACGTTTCGATTTCTGCCCACGTCGCATCAATGCGTACGGACATGGTCGATCAATCGCCAAGCTTACGGCTGGTGAGTGGTGAGTCGCCTCCTCTCCTGTACTCCTGACCAAACGGCCAGCCGTCTTCAATACGTAAGTCCGGCCGATGCGCTTGCGCCGAGAAAGTCGAGTGAACTGAGGGAGCTGCGGCTGCCTCATCGCTGTGACAGTTCATACGTTTGCGGGGACGCCATAATTCAAGAAGCTTCGTGAATATGCAAGCCACACTTTGTTACTGAAACGGAGTGAAAAAGAGACCAGATCTTCATAACGTGACAATAAGAAAAAGAAAGATAACTAGGTGTAAACAACCAAGATAACAGTGCAACCTAACGATCTTGAGGCCAACCACCGCCGATACAATGACTTGCGATAAGTATTCGCTTAACCACACTCTAAGTTCTAATCTACACAACCACGCACTAAGTTGGAAACATAGAAAGGCTGTCGTCGAACGACCACCTTTGTAGTCTCACAAGGCGAGTTTACAAGGGCAAAGGGTGGAGATAAGGATCCCTCTATACAACCATTTCATGGTGAAGAAAATGTTATGGTGGTTGATTCTAAAAATTATTCATAACAATATTTTTCACTTTTCACTGCTTACGATGGAGGAGTACATGGGGTATTTATATTAGGAACAACTCTCCTAACTAGATATGAACGCAAGTACTAATGAAGGTAATTGGAAGATCATATTGGTGGAGCATTTGAGAAGCCTTCTTTTAATTTCACGTACCCACAAAACAGACTTCGCACCTTCCACTTAAATGGTCATAACTTTTGTTTCGAAAGTCGAAACGATGCATGGTTTGAAGCGCCGAAAACTAGACTTCTATATCTTGGCATATGCATGCTAAAATCATCAATATTGATTCTGGTGTAGCTTCTCATATCCGTATCATTCTCCCTTTCTTCAAAATGAGACGTCCTCGACGCATGCTAGTTGTTGTAGTGTATATGAATGATGATCATCAAAGACTCAACCAAAAATTATAGATCCTATAGTACTAAGTAGATAGATGCAAAAGGACTCAAGATAAGGATACAGCTCCAAAAAAATGAAAACCTAATCACATAGCTGATAGAACTTGAAAAGATAGAATAAAAGTTCGGCATCTCAACTACCCTATCCTATGATTGTTGAAATCAGATCACCATTAATCTAGAATCGACAATCAAATATTGAATTGAGCTTGCAAGGTTACTAAATGGTAACTAGCTCTCACTGTGGCAATCGAAGCTCTGATACTAAATAATATGAAGTGAAAAAGAGGCCCGATCTTCACGACGTGAGAATAAGAAAAAAGAAGATAACTAGCTGTAAATAGCCAAGATATCAGTGCAACCTGACGATCTTGGGACCGACCACTGCCGATACAATGATCTGTGACAAGTATTCGCCTAACCAAACTCTAAATTCCCAATCCACACAACCACATACTAAGTTAGAAGTATAGAAAGGTTGCCGTCGAAAGACTGTCTTTGTAATCTCACAAGGCGAGTTTATAAGAGAAAAGGGTGGATAAGGATCCCTCCATACAGCCATTTCATGGTGGAGAAGACGTCATGGTGGCTGATTCTAAAAATTATTCATAACAACATTTTTCACTTTTCACTGCTTACAATGGAGTAGTACATGGGGTATTTATATTAGGAACAACCCTCCTAGCTAGGTATGAATGTAAGTACTAATGAAGGTATTTGGAAATTCATATTGGTGGAACATTTAAGGAGTCTTCTTTTAATTTCGCGCACCCACAAAATAGCCTTTGCAGCTTCCACTTAAATGGTCATAACTTTTGCTTCGGAAGTCGAAACGATGCATGGTTTGCAGCGCTGGAAATTAGACTTTCAGATATTTCCAGTGATATGGCAAAATCATTGAGATTGATTCTGGTGTAGCTTCTCATATCCATGTCATTGGAAAGATTTGGAAGTCTAGTTTCCAGCGCTGCAAACCATGCATCGTTTCGACTTCCGAAGCAAAAGTTATGACCATTTAAATGAAAACTGCAAAGGCTATTTTGTGGGTGCGCAAAATTAAAAGAAGACTCCTCAAATGCTCCACCAATATGACATTCCAAATACCTTAATTATTACTTGCGTTCATATCTAGGTAGGAGGGTTTTTCCTAATATAAATATCTCGTGTACTCCTCCATTGTAAGCAGTGAAAATGTTAAGAGTAATTTTTTTAGAATCAGCCACTATGACGTCTTCTTCACTATGGAATGGCTGTATGGAGGGATCCTCATCCATCCTGATCGTTTTACGACTCCTAGTATAGTTGGGCGAATGACTTGATTCAGGTTGCTGTATTGAGACAGTGGTTAGTTTCAAGTACGTTTGTCAAATTGAACTGTTACTTTGGCTGTTTACAGCTAGTTATCCTTCTTCTTACTCTCACATCGTGAAGATCGGGCAACCTCACCCATATCATTTGGTATCAGAGCTCCGGTTGCCACGGTGAGAGCTAGTTATCATTTAGTATCCTTGCAATCTTAATTCAATATTTGGTTGTCGATTCCAGATTAATGGTGATCTGATTTCAACAGTCATAGAATATGGTTGGTTGAGATATCGAACTTTTGTTCTCTCTCTTCAGGTTCTATCAATGTGATTATGTTTTTATTTTTTTTAGAATTGTATCCTTTTCTTGAGTTCTTTTGTATCTATCTACTTGGTACTATTGAGTCTATAATTTTGAGTTGAGTTTTTGATGATCACCATCCACATACACTACAACAACTAGCATGAGTCGAGAACGACTCATTTTGAAGAAAGGGATAATGATACGAATGAGAAGCTACACCAAAATCAATCTCGATGATTTTAGTATATATATGCTATATCACTGGAAAGATCTGCAAGTCTAGTTTTCAACGCTTCAAACCATGCATCGTTTCGACTTCCGAATCAAAAGTTTTAACCATTTAAGTGAAAGTTGTAAAGGCTATTTTGTGGGTGCGCGAAATTAAAAGAAGACTCCTCAAATGCTCCACCAATATGACATTCCAAATACCTTAATTATTACTTGCGTTCATACCTAGTTAGGAGGGTTTTTCCTAATATAAATATCTCGTGTACTCCTCCATTGTAAGCAGTGAAAATGTTAAGAGTAATTTTTTTAGAATCAGCCACTATGACGTCTTCTTCACTATGGAATGACTGTATGGAGGAATCCTCATCCATCCTGATCGTTTTACGACTCCTAGTATAGTTGGGCGAATGACTTGATTCAGGTTATTGTATTGAGACAGTGATTGGCTTCAAGTACATTTGTCAAATTGTACTGTTACCTTGGCTGTTTACAGCTAGTTATCCATCTTCTTTCTCTCACGTCACAAAGATCGGACAACCTCAC
Source organism: Otatea glauca (assembly GCA_036346275.1). NCBI lineage: Eukaryota > Viridiplantae > Streptophyta > Magnoliopsida > Poales > Poaceae > Otatea > Otatea glauca. Next base: position 12,615,893 of record CM070728.1, read on the forward strand.
CCGTATCAGTTACTAACTCCTTTTGTGCACCAGGAAAGCACTTAAATTTGATTTGATCTGTCCTACGTATCCTGCGCCCTGTTGCGTTGTTTCAACTCCCTGGTCACAACTTAGGATTTCAATTTCCGATGTATTTTTAACCTGAGGTCCTGAACATTTGAAGTTCAAAGGCTTGATTTCTTGGCTATTGGCATGCTATGATGCTTCGCGCACTTTCCAGTTTTATACTCCAGCTTCTTCCTGAAAGCGGATATACTCACACTACTGCTCTGTTGAGTAGTATACCAGTACTACATACTATCGCCATTTGCCCGTATATTAAGACCAACAAATCGCAAGTCATTTATAGTCAAAATGTGAAGAGCGTCGATCCATTTATTCTTTGAAGAACAATTGGCTCACATGTTTGAAGTTACAGAGTAATTACTCCATTAGTCCCGCGATACAGGTCTATACTTTTGGAAAGTGTCGCCTCAAATATAAGTTTATTTTGGACATGGAAGATGTACTTATTGCAGTATTTTCGTTCCATGCCCCTGCTTTAATGCTGAAAAGATTAGTTATAGTATACTACCATTTAATAGGGGTATGTGGTTCAATAATATTAAAATTTTCAGATTTAATGATATTTTATGGTGTGTTTGAATTTGTACTGCGGGACGGAAGAGTAACCGAGAAAATGAAATTTGGTTCCTGGAATAGTACAAAACGCATAAATGTAGTCTCAGTGACACTTAATGTGCGGTAGATGTTGCAGTAAATTTCTTTTATGATACTTAGTTAATACTGGCATCCGAGACTCATCTGCGCACACTGTTTGCTCAGTTGTTCAACGCCAGTGAACAGCTTACGACGATTATGCTTCAGTCAAGGAACCATAAAACGTGAGATGGACTTTGCAATGCTTACACAACAAAATCGAATGTAACATTATGTACAAGTGATATCCTTATAATTTCCACATCTGGGCAGATAGTTACTTCTATATTCATCATCTTATCTAACAACAATCCTTGACTCTCTTTTTTTTTTGTATTCAATGTTTATAAATAGCTAAGTTATTTTACACTGGTCTATCATCAAATCGATGGACATTTCTTGATATATAGGACATTCACAATTGAATATTTTTCTTGATAGGGTCTAATTGCCGCATCCGCATTATTCATCTGGATCTTATACTTGAAAGCATGCATATTGATGAGATGCATCGCACAAGTACAAGACCACGCAATGACACTATACTTAATTTCACCGGCCGGTGACTTGAAAAGGTCTATCAGTAAGATACTGGCAGTTGAATTTGAAGATCCAACGGTGTGTGTAATATCACGTTCACGTGGGTATGAAAGTGAATGCTTTCCCATACGACCCGTCCAACTGGAAAGATCAATCAAGTCATTTATCCCCATATTTGTACACTAGTAGTATAGGCTATATAAATACTCGTACATATTGTGTTTAGACTTTTATTTTTATCTTCTCTTTATTTCCTACTTTTTTTTCACACCAACCGCTTCACATCTCTATTTCTTTTTTGGTTCGCACGGACGATGTAGTCTTGCTTCTCTCGCATGATGTAGGCCTTGCCTTACACAAGAGATGTCTGTCTCCTTTTGTTTTTAAATTATGAAGTTGCATATGCTCCCTCCAATCACAAATAGTTATCGTTTTTGACATTGATATGGTCTCCAAAACACAATTTTCAGCACTAATTTCTACTATGATATATTTATAAAACCTAATAAAATTATAATATTATGAAAGTACTTTTCAAGACAAATATGCACATATGATTTTCATATATCTATTTTAAATATTTAAAAAGATATTGACATACAAAGTTTCGAAAGTTTGAATGCACCTAAGTCTAAAACGACAACCATTTGTGACTGAAGTGAGTATATCTAAGTACTAACATTCAATGGTTGGTATATTTCATCTTAATCAGGGTTCACCTAGATTAAATGCTAGATGTTTTACTTTTTGTGAGAATTGCTAGTATATTTCTTTTTTTAAAATAACATTCATCGACGTCGTTGAACTTTAATTAGGATCCACTACTCAAGGGTCAGATGTTTCTTTGCAATAATTAGCATGTTTCTCTTTTTTCTTAGCAGTTGTAATAGATGCGTCTGTGCTCCCTTGAGCTATTAGGTTATCCACGATTTTATTAGGTTCACCAATTGATACGGGAACATTAGGAGCCCATTATAACTTGAAAAACATGCCATCAGCTCGGCATCCCTACTAATGGATGCAACTGGCATGTTATGGTCCTGTTTGTTTTGGTTTAGACTTTTGACTTAAAGCTAGTTTTTTGGCTTAACGAGCTTTTAAACCGTCTGCTTTTAAACCAAGACACGCTGTTTGTTATCCTGGCTTTTTGATGGGTTGGATAGTGTAGCTTATTGTTAGAAAGTTTAAAACGCCCTTTAAGGTTGTAAGGACTTTTCTTATGTACTGATTTATCTAATACAAATGTTTCATAATTTTTCACCTAATGTCAATACCATCGGTAATGTGGATCTAATTCAATGATATTGACATACACATTATCGAATTCTTTCTCACTCATTTTCTATCTTTATACATTTTCTTTCTTCTTCTCATCATCATTCCTTCTCCTCTCATTTGGATATATATCAGCAAAAATCGATGACATAGCTATAACATAGCAAAAACCACCTTGGGTTAGATCTTCATCAGCAAAATTGACTTAGGGTATAAATTGACCCGGTTTTATAAGTTTAATGTGCTAAATACCTAATTTTATAGTTGATGGTGTTAAATGGACTTTTTCAAAAGTTAAAGGGTGTAAAATAGACTTATTCCTTTTATTTTATTATTTGTCTGTAGACGTAGTGTGTACAACGATAGCTCATAACCCCCCTTATGCAGGGACAGGAGATCCCTTCATAATTCAATAAACAATATAAATAACATGGACTAAACTATGCTAATAGCCCACATGTGCTGAAGCCCCTAGTAAACCAGTTTTCAGTGAAACATCCACACTTAAAATTTCCTCAACAAACACAGCTAAAAAACATTATATGCTACAATTTAATTGGAATATTATCTCCTTATATGGACACATGTTGCTTCATGTTTATCCATTTTTAATTAGTCTCGTTGTGTGAGCCAACGCAGTTGGTGTATACTCTCTCTGTCCAAGTTTATAAGGCTTAATTTTAAATAGTCTTGTCTATGAATATAAGGTATACTATTTTATATTTTAATATAAAATTAGTGTGACGTTCCCTATATACCTATAATAAATATTCATATTTATTTCATATTCTCTACATGCATGCATTGAATACAGTTATTTTTAATAATTAAGGGTAATTTAGTTATTTTTAATATTTTTTGATCTGTGACTGAGAAGAAATCCGTCTTGTAAACTTGGCCGGAGGAGTACATCACCGGTGCCTACCAATGATAGGGAAGGTAATTAGGCAAACACATAAAAAGAGAAACATACAAAATATTCCGTCCCAGTGACGCCTAGTACATGCAATAAAAATATCTTCACAGGTGACATGCACACAAGAAACCTCTACGCACAAAACCATCACGGAAACGATCGATCGATGGACCTCACTGGCAAACGTTCAGAACGCACGTACGCAGGCACGATGATCGCAAAAAATTCCACCTCAGAATACGGCACACTTCGCACCGAATTGACGACCGACGACCAAGCAAGCATGCATACATCCGGCGCGCACCGCGCGAGGCACACCCATACGCAGACGTGGTAGTAGGAGTAGTAACTGTCCGTCCGCACCGCACCGCACCGCACCGCACCGATCGATCGAGCGGTGCATCGCTCACGAGCTCACGCACCCCACCCGTGCCGGCCAGCAGCGGCAGCCCACGCGGCGGAGTTGGGTGGGTGGCTCCGCCCGGGGCCGTGCGCCTGCGGGCGGCATTTACTACCCCTGCCAGGCCGGCCAGCCCGGCTAGCTAGCTGCCTCCCCGGACGTTGCACCAGAAAAATCTCCACCCCGACCCACACCGCACTGCCACCCCGCCTCATTACTCCCCGTCCCGTCTTTGCCCCTCTCCCCGTCCCGATCCGACGGCCGCAGCACTGCCGCAGGCGCGAGGACGCGGGGGCGGTTCGGGCATTTCGAGCTGGGGGGACCGTGTGCGCTCGCTCGGCCCGTAGGCGTTCTGGGGCGTCCAATTCAAACCCCCACCCGTGACACGTCCCCGTCACGCACCTCCTCTCTGGCCACTCCCTCCTCCTCCTCCTCTCTCCCATCCAGTCTTTTCCACAGTAAAATTTTCCCTTCACCTCCTCTCGCTACAGCACGGCTGACAGCGAGTGGCCAGGTTAGGTAAGTCTTCTTTAATCTTTCTCTCTCTCTGGCTTTTTACTCGTAAATCCATCGAACGGTACGCATACATCGTTCCTTCGTTGGTACTAGTATTGTATTGCCAGCTGTGTGGCAGTATGAAATAAAATAGGGAGCTTGGAGACTCTATTATATTCGCCGTTTCGCCCATGTTTCATCTGGGGCCATTTGACTCGCGCCATCGCCTCCGTGCGCGGCGGGTCAGCCCCACTTGATTTTTCTGCTCCCCGTTTGTTCGTTTCCTCCATTTCCCACCTCCAGAAGCTCGCAGAAAAAAATACAGTTTTTCCCTCTGGTTTACATGGCGGGGCAGGAGACTGCAGTTTTCTTCGGCGGTGTAGCGGTTACAGCAACGGCCTCTGTTTTATCTGTCCCGGGAGACCGTTCGCTCGTGGACTCTCCACATGTCCTTCCGCTTTATCTAACACGCTTATAGCCATAGCCAGCCAGCTTCTCAACTGCTCCTCTCCCTTCCATTCTTCCTTCCTTCCTTTCCTTCTACTCCTCTTGTCTTCTCTTGTTCGACGACGATGCTAGCTGCTTCCTCTTTTCATAGTGCATGCCGCGGCGGAAGTGGTAACTTCTTCTTGGTTTGAGGGATCGATTAGGGCCGTCCGGATAGGGTTGGGGCCGGGGTCGCATCGACGCCGTTGTGACGACGGCGGCGGCGGCGGCGGCGGCGGAGTTTGGTACATCGGGTGTGGGAGTCTCTTCTCTCAGGAGAGGCAGATGTTTGTATGTTCCCTTTATTTCCATGTCCGCGCCGCGTGGTTCCATGATTCGCTTCCATATCTGCTCCCACCATACCATCTATAGCTGCGTGGCTGCGCTCCTGCTATTTTAATGCATGCCTTCCTCTCTGTCTCGCCTCTTAAAAATCAATAAATCGTTGGGATCTGAGGGGATCCGCAGGAGTTGGTAGGGATCAATTCACTGGGAGAGATTTAGCCGGGAGAGGAGGAAAAACGACTGTTAGTGTGTCATTTCTAGTGCATTCTTGATGAGCTTCGGTGGCATGTTCGATGGCGCCGGCTCCGACGTCTTCTCCTACGATGCCGGTGGCGGCGCGGGTATCCACAACCCCCGCCTCCTCTCCACGCCGCCCCTCCCGAAATCTGGCGGCTTCAACGCCCCCGGCCTATCTCTTGGCCTGGTAGACTCTCCGGCCGTTCATGCGCTCACTAGCTTTATATGCAGGTTTCTTGGTTAATTTTCTTTTGCGTTGCTTAATTACCCTTGATTCTTTTCTTTTTCTTGGTTTAGCAAACGAGCATGGACGGGGGACAGCTGGGCGACGTGAGCCGACTCGGCTTGCTGGGGAGCGGCGGAAGCGGTAGCGGCGGCGACGGCGACTCTCTGGGCCGCGGCCGGGAGGACGAGAACGACAGCCGGTCCGGGAGCGACAACATGGACGGCGCCTCCGGCGACGAACTCGACCCGGAAAACAGCAACCCGCGCAAGAAGAAGAAGCGCTACCACCGCCACACGCCGCAGCAAATCCAAGAACTCGAAGCGTAAGTCTTAATATCACGATCACAGAAATATCAACACTATAAAAAACCCGAACATGTGATGAGGTCTTAGACCCAAACATACGTGTGCGCAGTGTGTTCAAGGAGTGCCCACACCCCGACGAGAAACAAAGGATGGAACTCAGCAAGCGGCTCAACCTGGAGAGCCGACAGGTCAAGTTCTGGTTCCAGAACCGCCGCACCCAGATGAAGGTTCGGACAGTTAAATACATGGACGATATATGTTTCTTTGTTTGTGTAAAGCTTTTGTGCCTGCGTGTGTGTGTGTGATGACATGACAAAGGGAGAGTTAATTTTTTGTTTCTTGTATCGTGATGAGCAGACGCAGATCGAGCGGCACGAGAACGCGCTGCTGCGGCAGGAGAATGACAAGCTGCGGGCGGAGAACATGACTATCCGGGAGGCGATGCGGAACCCCATCTGCGCCAGCTGCGGTGGCGCGGCCATGCTAGGGGAGGTGTCGCTGGAAGAGCAGCATCTGCGCATCGAGAACGCGCGCCTCAAGGACGAGCTGGACCGCGTCTGCGCTCTCGCCGGCAAGTTCCTCGGCCGGCCCATCTCCTCCCCGAGCGCGACGTCCCTGCAGGTGTGCTCCGGCCTCGAGCTCGGTGTCGGCACCAACGGATTCGGGCTCGGCTCCCTCGGGGCCTCGGCGCTGCAGCCCATCCCCAACCTGATGGGCTCCGGCCTGACCGGCACCGTGGGCTCGGCGGCCATGCGCCTGCCAGTGGGCATTGGCGGCCTCGATGGCTCCATGCACGCCGCGGCCGACGGCGGTGGCATCGACCGCGCCGTGCTCCTCGAGCTCGGTCTCGCCGCAATGGAGGAGCTCGTCAAGGTGGCGCAGATGGACGACCCGCTGTGGCTCCCCACACTTGACGGCGGGTTCGAGACACTCAACTACGACGAGTACCACCGCGCGTTCGCTAGGGTGCTCGGGCCAAGCCCCGCCGGCTACGTCTACGAGGCCACCCGCGAGGTCGGCATGGCCATCAGCAGCAGCGTCGACCTCGTCGACAGTCTCATGGACGCGGTACGCAGCCATCGACAACTACGTCAAAAAGAAAGCATTAATTTTCAGCCATGTTACATACGTGCTAGTGAATACTGATGCAACAAGAACACGTTGTGACTGTTCGCGGTTGCAGCCTCGGTGGTCGGAGATGTTCCCTTGCATCGTGGCGAGGGCGAGCACGACGGACATCATCTCCAGCGGAATGGGCGGCACGCGCAGCGAGTCAATTCAACTGGTGAGCTAGCTACCTTGCATTTCCCAGCACTTCGCACACCCTTCCGTCACGCAACACCATACCCTTGCACGCGCCCGACGGTCGTCTATGCCGTTCGTGCCCATGGCTCACGTATATATGTGACGTACGTCGTTCTGCAGATGCACGCGGAGCTGCAGGTGCTGTCGCCGCTGGTGCCGATCCGGGAGGTGGTCTTCCTGCGGTTCTGCAAGCAGCACGCCGAGGGGCTGTGGGCCGTCGTGGACGTCTCGGTGGACGGCATCCTCCGTCCGGACTGCGGCAACCACGCGCAGAACGGCGGCGGCGCGGTCGGCTACATGGGCTGCCGCCTCCTCCCCACCGGCTGCATCGTGCAGGACATGAACAATGGCTACTCCAAGGTAACTAACTCCCCACGGAACGCGTTATCCGTACCGTGATCGTGCCCGTTTAATTAGCCATAATCGGCCGGCGCATGGATAATACTCGATTTATTATTACCTCAAAACCGCACGGCGCATCGGCATGTGGCGGCTACAGTGGCAGAGTTACGTACGCACAAGAGTACACGTACAGCCCAGTATTTCATGCTCCTCGGCGTACATGCATTAACCCGGGGCTTGCACATCCATTGATGTGCGCAAGTCAATGCTCTCGTAGGCCGGGCTCGGGCGTCGAGGCGTGCATAAGATCAGTTGGTTTCCGTGCCGCCTGCGGCGACTCTGTACAGGGCCTGTGGCTAGGCATCTAGCTACTCGGAATCTGTAGGAGAGAGCGTCGTCCCATGGTTTTGTTTTCCCAGCCCGTTTTTTGAAATGTTTCGATGCTTCTACTACCATATTCTCGCGCCGTGCACTGCAGCCCGCGAAATGCCCGTGCTGACTGCTCGCTAGATCCAGTTTGTTAGGGTTTCTCGTTGCTTACTTTATCACTTCCTCTTGTGTGGTCGCTAAATCCAAACCTAGCTAAGCGCAGATTATGACCCAGGATCCCCAGTTGGTGCTACGTTTCGTTTATTTGCTGTTTTTGAACACTTCTTTTCCTGTAGTGCTACTGTAGTACAGTACACCTAGCTAGGGTTTTTGCAGTGGTCAACCGGATTTCTTCTGAATCCTGAAATCCTGATGCCTCCGCCTGCCTTCCACTACACTAATATCAGGATCAGCAAGCATGCAACTGTTGTGGCCGCTGTGTATTACGCGGCTTGTCCTCTTGCGCCATGACGTATCCCTACCACTTCGTCCTCTTTGATCTTAGGGTTTTAATAAACATTCGTCTGTAAGATTTGATACTTTTATCTAAAGATCTAAAATATTTGTAAGAAACAAAACATCCGAATGAAGACTAGACACTCCCTTAATCTTATCGCGGTCATTTGTTACATGTCTTTTCCTTGCACCCATCGTGCCCCCTTGCCTTACTACATGACCAGGCTATTTTTTTTTTCACCTGCCTCCGCCATTACTGCCTTGTCGAGGCAAGTGACCGAGGCCAACGGGCAAAGCCGTGATACGGGCAATACTCGCGCTAATACTGCTCTGTACTGTAAATGTATGTACGTGCCGCAGGTCACGTGGGTGGTTCACGCGGAGTACGACGAGACGGTGGTGAACCAGCTCTACCGCCCGCTGGTCCGCTCCGGCCAGGCCCTTGGCGCGCGCCGTTGGCTCGCGTCGCTCCAGCGCCAGTGCGAGTACCTCGCCATCCTCTGCTCCAACTCCCTTCCCGCCCGCGACCACTCCGGTGAGTACTCTAGCTAGCTACGGTACACAGAGCTCTACCAGCCGTGTTACTCGATGTGTGCATGCATGGGAATCGAGATGGTGATGTTCTTGGTGGTGGCGGTGGTTTACATGCAGCGATAACGCCGGTGGGGCGGAGGAGCATGCTGAAGTTGGCGCAGCGGATGACGGACAACTTCTGCGCAGGGGTGTGCGCGTCGGCGGCGCAGAAGTGGCGGCGCCTCGACGAGTGGTGCGTGGAGGGGGACGCCGGGGAAGGGGAGGAGAAGGTGCGGATGATGGCGCGGCAGAGCGTGGGCGCGCCCGGGGAGCCACCCGGCGTGGTGCTGAGCGCCACCACGTCGGTGCGGCTCCCCGGCACGCCGCCGCAGCTCGTGTTCGACTACCTGCGCGACGAGCAGCGCCGCGGCGAGTGGGACATCCTGTCCAACGGCGAGGCCATGCAGGAGATGGACCACATTGCCAAGGGGCAGCACCACGGGAACGCCGTCTCTCTCCTCCGTCCGAATGTAAGTATTCACATCTTCCACTCTCTCTCTTTTCTTGTCTCTACCTCAGCGTCTAATATACATGCATACTTAGGCCAAATACATGGAAAAACTAACAGAAGTTCTGGAATCAACAGCATGAAAAAGTTAGCCAAATCCAATTTTTTAACAAGTTGGATCACTAAAATTTTCCATTCCCTTACCACGGTAGTGAATGAGATCAGGATCTCTGTTCGGTAGCTGTTGTTGCCATTGCTTTTCAAGTACCTAGTACTGTACCATGGTGCTGGTTTTATTGGTTTGCATGGGTTGGGTGATACAGTGTCAGTGACAGAAACAAGAGGACAAAATGGAAAAGGTTAAAAATTGTTGGGCTAGAAACTGGGGTAGGGTTGACATCTGTGAGAGAAAGCTAGCTGTGAACTTTCCTTTGTGTTTGGAGGCATACCTTTAGCCTAGCTGCCCTTGTCCTCGCTCACAAAAGCATGTCAGGCTTTATCTTCTCTTTTTAGAGGATGATATCTTTTTCATCTGTTACTGGATCCTGGCCTTCTCTGCTTTCTTTTTAAAGGTGCATCCTGATTGATAGAACCTGAGACGGAGAACAAGTACACCAGGATTCTACCTAGGCAGTTATTCCAAAATTGGCTACCTTTGCCAAATTTATTTGTTTTATACCTGCTGTTGTGGTAGATATCCTAATATTTCATTGTGAAATTTTCCTTTACATTTCATAGTGGATAAACTTTTGGTTGATTTTGCGGATGCTAGTTGCTCTGTTAAAATCTATTGCGATAAACTTCTCAGTTTCTCTTTCAGTTCTGATACATTTAACCTTTATGTGTTTATATATGATGCTACAGGCGACAAGTGGGAACCAGAACAACATGCTAATCTTGCAGGAGACTTGCACCGATTCGTCCGGCTCACTCGTGGTATACGCTCCGGTGGATGTGCAATCCATGCACGTCGTCATGAACGGCGGCGACTCGGCGTACGTCTCCCTCCTGCCCTCCGGGTTCGCCATCCTCCCTGACGGCCACAACGCATCGCCGGCGGCCCCTCCGAACGCTGTCCAGCAGGGCTCACCGAACGCTCCGGCCAGCAGCAACAACACCGGCTCGCTCGTCACTGTGGCGTTCCAGATACTCGTGAACAACCTGCCCACCGCGAAGCTCACTGTCGAGTCGGTCGACACCGTTAGCAACCTGCTCTCATGCACCATCCAGAAGATCAAGTCCGCCCTGCAGGCCAGCATCATCTCTCCCTAGTGGCCATTTGACATGGATTCCGACCATCCATCCGTCTTTCTCCCAAGGTCGGATGCCATGTCAAATGTCTAACTTGACTACTTGAGTAGTACTTCCAAGTTCCAAATGGCACAGCAGAGGAGGGCCAGATATCTCAAGTCCCAGCAGGCAGGCCAAACAACTCAGCTAGAGTCTGAGATCGATCAGGCAGTGCAACAAATAAATTATATAGTGTGGAGTATATTGCATAGAGCAAATGGGGTGAGTTGCAAAGGGATAAGTCAAGAACGAACCGTGCGCTAGGCTTTTGCTTGGGCAAACATGCTGTTTGGGATATGTTTGCTGCTGCTTAGGCTGATGTGGTGGTTCGGGTATTGACTTAAACTCTAGTAAAGGAAACCCCTAGGGCTTCTCCTATATATTATCTAGTAGTTTGCCTTAACCATTTTGTGAAGCTTTTTTCAGTTCTCGAAGGTGGGGGAAAATGTAGAGAAATGATACTGATCAGATCCCCAAGATCGTTGTTGGTGCTTGTTTAGTTTGCATAATGTTGGAATGAGTAGATATACATGTTGTGGTTGTAGCATTTCTTTAATTGCAATGAACAGAGGAAATCAGCACAAGCTTGTGGGTTTATATATTTCCCCCATCTTTGGCATCTATTGCATGAAATGGGGTCTGCAACTGACTTTTTCTGTTTTGATTGAAATAGATAAATTAATGCTCATGTTTAGATTTTTTTAAATCTTTTCGTTGTCTTCAATTTTAAATAGCATTTATAAACAAGTAAATGTTTATAACCACAGAAAATTTCAACTATGGGTTGCAACATTGATGTTAGGGACCATGAAGCGACGTAATAGCAGTGTAGCAGATGTGTTATGTTGTGAGAAGTACTATACGACTTGTTAATTTTGTAATAGTTTGACAGCAAATGACGTGACAGTTGCATTATTTTTAGTCAAACCGATGGTTCACTAAGTTGTTTTACACGCGTAAGATATTTTACATTTTGAGCTCCATCCAAGTACTGAAGCTACTTGCCAAGGTTTCGTTTTTGTTATTTACAGAAGCCGGAATGACCGAATGACTTGACTCTGGACTCTGGAGGTTACACATCTCTTTCTGATATAGATTGTTGAACGTTGGCTAGACTAGGGAAAACGGAAACAAAGTTTTGTCACTCTTATACTGAATGTTGACAGACTGAAAATTGCTAGATATTTTGTTGAAACGTATTAATTAGAGTACGTAAAATTGAAGTTAAGAACCATGATCGTAATGCCTTCTTGTCTCTGTGTTAGTACTATGTCCCTTGTTATTGTCTAATTAACTTTCTATATATGATGTGTATTTAAGGTGCACCGTTTGTCTGATACACATGTGTACACAGCCATTAATGATATGTGTTGCACCATGTATCCTCAGTGTCCATCAGAGACATATATTACATATTACTCTCTCTCCCGTACAAGTTTTATGACGTATTTTAATTTTCATGTCACATAGATTAAAAGATTATAAAAATAACTAGATTACTCTTAATTATTATCTCTAATCACTGTATCCAACAAATTTTTATAGAAAATATCAAGTAAATTTGGATATTTATTAGGAATATGAAAAGAAACATCACATTAATTTACACTAGATCATGAAATATGCTATATATTTATAAATAAAATCATTCAAAAAATAAGCTCTTTAGACTCAGACAGAGGAAGGGAGTATTACCTACTTTCACTTTATTGCGCATTCATTCCAACCTAAATTTCCAGCGTGCTTGTTCTGTCAACGTCCTCTTATTTATATCTTCGTAACAAAATTTATCTAGGATGTTTGGCAAGCATATAGTTGCCTGTATACATGAAAGTAGTATACAAAACTGAAAATGACATACAGTGGATTTATGCCTACACGTATCTCGCAACGATATTTTGAAATGCCTAAATATTTTCCACTTGCGATGATAAAAATTTCTGGTGTTAATTAATATAAACGTCTCAGTGGACCATTAAACCACCGTTTGTCTGTCCATCAACCTTTTCTACAACAACTTGCTGATGCAGTACACCGTACAACATATATTGCCCAGGGTTGCACACAGTCACATTGGGAAGATCGGCCTCTTCGATATACCAAGCGAGGTACAATAGTAATGACAGTCGTCTATATGTTTATATGTTTTTGTTATGTAAGATTTTTATAGATATAAGGGAGAGAGAAAGAGGAAAAAGTATAGTTGTATCTTTATAAAGAGACGGTCATACAGACCGCATAGATCACCATTATATAAGTTATTATCTATAATAAATATTTATTTATGCCAAAATTAAAAGTTTGTAAGATCCTATAGAGATAACCTTAAGATGTCATCTATTATAAAAATTGTCTTTAGTTTTATCTTCAGATAATATAGAGAAGTATATGGATAACAGTCGTCTCTATTATCGTACGTTCTATAACCGTAGCCAGTATAATATAACAACCTCGTCGGTGCATGGCAGATGGATGAATTGGAGCTTAGCATCCACAGCTTCGGTTCTTATGACATCTTTAATAGTATCACTTCAGCTGTCTCTTACCTATATCATGTCAGCAAAATCCTATATGGATAAGAGAGAGGGGGTGAGGAAAGAGAATGTACTGTCACTTATGCAAGAGATAACTTGATCATATAAACTAACATAAAAAATAACGAAGTGTGCGAGAAAAAACATAACAAAGATAAATAATTTTAAAGATAAACTATCGAAAATGTTATCTCCGTATAAACTAGATCATCGAGACAAATCTTTTAAGATGCACTGTTGTACATACCCTGTATGGCCGTATGGGTTGGCGGGCGTGGTCCCCCCTCGGGGCCGGGCAATAAATGGGGCGAGCTGGTTTGCCTGCCCATCCTGCGCAGCTCACAGAGAGCTCACAAGATTCAGTGCCCAACCCCAGATCTGCTGCTCCCTGCGTCTCTGTAGTCTGGACACCATAGATTGCTCCCAATTTCTTTTATATCATCCTTGAATCTCAGTGTATATCCACCAAAAACTACGTGTAGTCAGAGATAGCCCTTGAGGTCTTTAAATTTTGTTTAGTTATTCTGTCGGGTTTTTAAAGTTCAATTTTACTCCAGCATGTTATAAATAGTTATTGTTTTAGATATAAATATAGTCAAACTTTCGAAACCTTGACTAACAATATATTTTTAAATATTTAAATTAGATACATAAAAATCATATGTGTAGATTTATCTCGAAAATTATTTTCATAATGTTATAATATTATTAGGTTTTATAAATACATTAAATAGAAATTAGTGATCAAAACTGTGTTTTGAAGATTGTGTTGATATTTAAAATAATAACTATTTGTGACAAGAGGAGGTAACTTTTAACCTAGTAACTCTTAGAAGTTGATTAATTATACTGTTGGAGTTATTTGATGTATGTCATGTGACAGAAAAATCACCACTATTTTAGGGCAGGGTAAATATTGGTTATCGCAACTATCTAGTTTTTAGAACCACCAGTGGTTTCTCTATCATAAACTTAAGAATCTAGACAGCACAGTAAGAAAAAAATATTCAGGGCCTATTTTGAGTGTATGAATATTACAAGGATCGATGAGCACAAGTCCTTCGATAATACTATATTGAACTCCACTCGAAACAAAGGCTTGAGATAGACGTAGGTTTTGCATTTTAAATCTCGTGTTTCAAATGGAGTGTCCCGTGTTTTTTATGAATCCCGTGTTTCAAATTAAGGCCATGTTGGAACGGCTTTAGCTTTGATTTTTTCGTTTTGAAAGTCAAAGGCTATTTCAAACGGCTAGTTCCTTTATAATCAGAAGCTAAAAGCTAACGGTCTATTTGTACTAGAAGAAACTGAAAGTCAAAAGCTAGTATGATATAGTTTCCTACCGTTTAAGTGAATTAGGTTCTGACTTTGTTAATAGGGTTAAAAAATTACACCATCCTACTAAGTATCATGTACATGCTAGCTAAAAGTTATGACCGAAAATAGGACCATAAATTTCTTCCGTTTTTGAAGTTTTTTCCGAGTGTATGAACGGAACGATCGGAGGACGTATATCAATAAATCCAGTGAAGTAGTCCAGCCCAACGCTGACGGTGCCGAAGCACTAAGGTCATCTCAAAGCTCAAAAGGCCAAAGGTGTTCGGAACTCGAAGTTTTCACTGTTGTACCCTTAAAAAATTCAGAACTAACCTCCGCGCAGAATTATTTGTAAAACTAGCATCTGATCCGCAAATGTCACGTACGGGAAACACCGTTTGCACCAAAATTTGGCAGATAGGGTCAAAATCGGCAGTACAAGATCAACAAGATACGATTGGATAACGGATCAAGATATTTGGAAACAAAACAGGTTGTTAAGGAAAGCACCCTCCAAATAGAGGCCGATACGGATCCTATTCCTAACGTGTTGTACCAGGACTCTATCGGCCAATGGGTATAAAAGAGATCTAAAGGTGATTAGAAAAGCTGCCCAGAGCCAACCAACCAATTCGCGTCTACTTTTCATCTACTTTTCCGTCGACTAGGAGTAGTTCTTGTAATTTAGTCTTTGTAATCGATCTTGATCAATAAAGTTGCGCATCGCCGATTGTTGATCTTCTTCAATTACACCCAGTTTGATTTATTACGATTTTGTTGCATCGCCTTCTTGTAATCAATCTACCTTTATCCTCTGATTAGCCTTGATCGGCTAATTAGACTTACCTTGTTACTTTGATCTTAATCGGCTTTAAGCTGATTGGGTCTAAGCCGATTGATCGTTACGATCGGTTTTTGAGTAAATTTTATATTTTACCTTGTCGGTTATAGGTCAAATCGACTGGCACGCTCTTGAACCAGGTGTTCGTCTGGTGTGCTGTTGTCAGAAACCCTACCTCAAGTTTTTGACGCCAACACACTCTTGGCACGCCCGGTGGGACCAAATGGCAGCATCAAGCAAATCAATTCCACCATCCGATCTCAGCGCCGAAGCTATAATCGTCCCAACGATGGATGATTTAACTCCGGAGCAACGCAAAGAAATTGAAGATCAAAAGTCGCTCTAGAAGAGATGATCTTTGAATTGCTATCGAAGACTAGATGTGGCGTCACTCAAAAGATCGCTGCCGACGATCAATGCCCTTTGCAATGCAGCATCACGGATGGTCCGGTAAGTTCATACCTACCGCTCAAGCCGAATTATCGGCTATGATTAATCAATCTATACATCACGCATTTGGTAAACCAATCATCGGCTCTTGTTACAACGCAAGCCGATGATTGCGAATAGTGTGAAGACAATCGCTCAAGAATTGGCATCATCCGGGAGTCTGCTTGACCGATGCAAGCTCTACCAAGCTATCTGCTTTTCAATAGCGCAAAATACGCAGAGATCGTCACCGATCCTAAACCATCGGCTACAACTCCACTCCCACTATGATGCCAATTCAACCTACCGTCATGCTACCACGAGATCCTCTACGAGTGGGGTAACACATTATCAGCGACATCGATGCCGCTAAACTAAATGTGTCGGCTACTTTGCGCCGTCAACTCCGTTTAATATTTTCCCACAATCGATCTCACACCGATGAACAAATTAGGCACGCATACAATACCAAGAGCCGATTCGCCAGAATCCGGTCCCTCATAAGGTGATAACCTACGCGAGCCCTTTGTCCTCAGACGAGAACCTTCGGATAGGAGGTACGACGGGTATGAGCAAAACCAACAAAATCCGTCGGCTCGGTCTAGCAAACAACCGAGTTTGCACTCGGAGGCGAATACTAGTCATTGGCGAGCCCGAGGTCTTGTCGGCTAACAACATTAATTCGGTGACGATTTACTGCGTGTTGAGAGATCAATTCGACTTACAACCAAAGGGTAGAGTCATCGGCTATAGAAAGCCGTATCCGGATTATATAGATCGCATGCAATATCCACATAATTTTAAAGTTCTGATTTTGCCAAATTTTCGGGAATGATTCGGTCACGACCTTAGAGCACGTCGGACGCTTTATCGCTCGGTGTGGCGGCGGCTCGATCCGAGCGGTGAAAATTAGATTATTCCCTTGTCTTTATCGGAGTTGCTTTCACTTGGTTTGCTAGTTTACCTCCAATTTGGTTCATTTTGGAACGATTTGGAAAGCCGATTCCATGAGTACTTTTCTCCAGCGATCTCGAGCTCGGATTTGGATCTAAGTTACATCCAGCGAAGACCGGAATCGGTAAATGATTATGTTAAGAGATTGAGGAAGTGAGAAATAGGTGTTTTAGTGTTACCCGCTCGATAATCAGTTGGCCGATTTAGCTTTCCAGGGGTTGATACCCCCATTAAAAGAGAAATTCGGCGAGCATGAATTCACCAATTTAAGTCATCTCTTACAGCGAGTATCGGCTCAAGAAAGCCGTTTCTCCGATGATAACGGCTTCAAAAATGAATTGAAGAATAACAAAGACAAGATACAATCGGCTATAGAGGATGACCAACTAAAATTTGCAGAAGAGCCGACGATGCAGCTGGACGCTGATCCTTTTCCAATTAACATGGTTCATTGCTCTAAAAAGAAGGAAAAGCCAACACAAGATGCAGAGCCTAAGGATCAAATTCATATATCATCGGCTATAAAAATGACTTGTCAAGCCGATGTACAATCAAATTCTGATGGCAATAAGACACTCATGATTACTGTTGGCTCTATACAAATAAAAGCCGACCGTGAAGGAAATTTTTCTAAAACAATCACACCAAAGAGTTATCAGGCTGAGAGAGCATTGCCACTACGTAAGCCGATACAGAAGTCGAAGCCCACTTTTTCCCAATTACTAGCAAAATATGAAAGAAGGAATGAAAGAGCTCACCAACGGTGCCCTTTTTGGCAATTTTGTTGGGAGAGGGGATTAGCTTTGCCATCACCAAACACATGTCCGATGCAGTATTACCCATGCCAAGGTGATAGGCATCGATGGTCGGCTAAAGATAGAATTTCTAAGCCGACCATAAGTCAGAAACAAGACCAAGATGAAGGGTCTAACACTGCGGCTAGTATGGATCTGTTAGGAAAAATATGTAAGTCGATCGAACCAAAGCCGAGATGGTGTCCTCCAGGTTTAAGCCGATCACAAAGAAGAAGACTTGAGCGGCTAAGGACCCAAGAGATGAGGGAAGCTGAACAAGAAAAACGAAGGGATAAAACTTTTAATGAACTTCATCCGATTAAGATTGCGAGAAAAGAGTGGAGGAAGAAAAAACCGGATTCGGCAAATGATTTTTGTTCGACGAAGCCGATCTAGTCTGGAAAATCATACCACCCGTCAGCTTGTGATAGCCGATTTGGTAAGGGATCAACGTGGGAGCGTGTAGCGTGCATCGGTTTGTCCAAGGTACTAGTTAGGTCTTGATTGGCTAAAACTCAAATACGAATATACGAGTTGGCCGATTACCGACCTGAAAGCCAAATTAAATCGATGCAGTTAAAAATTTGGCTATGGTAAGAAAATATATGTTCAAGTCGATGATGAAATTTTTTGGAAGATAACATGTTATCTCCCAAAAATGGGGGGCATATGTTTGCACCAAAATTTGGCAGATAGGGTCAAAATCGGCAGTACAAGATCAACAAGATACGATTGGATAACGGATCAAGATATTTGGAAACAAAACAGTTGTTAAGGAAAGCACCCTCCAAATAGAGGCCGATACGATTCTATTCCTAACGTGTTGTACCAGGACTCTATCGGCCAATGGGTATAAAAGAGATCTAGAGGTGATCGTAAAAGGCGCCGAGCCAACCAACCAATTCGCGTCTACTTTTCATCTACTTTTCCGTCGACTAGGAGTAGTTCTTGTAATTTAGTCTTTGTAATCGATCTTGATCAATAAAGTTGCGCATCGCCGATTGTTGATCTTCTTCAATTACACCCTGTGTTTGATTTATTACGATTTTGTTGCGCATCGCCTTCTTGTAATCAATCTACCTTTATCCTCTGATTAGCCTTGATCGGCTAATTAGACTTACCTTGTTACTTTGATCTTAATCGGCTTTAAGCTGATTGGGTCTAAGCCGATTGATCGTTACGATCGGTTTTTGAGTAAATTTTATATTTTACCTTGTCGGTTATAGGTCAAATCGACTGGCACGCTCTTGAACCAGGTGTTCGTCTGGTGTGCTGTTGTCAGAAACCCTAGCTCAAGTTTTTGACGCCAACAACACTGCAATACAATGCCACGCTCTTCGAGCGCTGCATAGCCATTTAACGCATAGCCCGAGCGCTGCATTGCATGGGGAGCATTGCAATCCCGTGCGATCCAAAAATTTTAAAAATTGAATGCGGTGGTACTGTAGCAATGCAGTGCTACATTCATTTTTTTTTATTTTTGAATTGCTAGGCGCGGTATTAGGTGTTGCACAAAAAAATTGAATGCAGCGGTACCGTAGCGCTGCATTTCATTTTTTTTTATTTTTGGATCACACGGGATTGCAGCACTCGGGCTGCGCGGCAAATGGCCATACAGCGGTCTGGGAGCACAGCATTGTATTGTAGCGCTCCTCATGCGTGGCATTTGCGGGCCTGTTTTGCAAATAATTTCGTACGGAGAATAGTTAAAGACTTCGCTGAACTCTTAGCCGGCTGTCCTTTCAACACCGCTGCGCCAAGAGAGTATATAGTGTAGCAAGTACTCATCTCAGTGTTTCAAAAACCGGCGAAAATCGCTCGAAAACAACAGTTTTCGGCCTTACCGCTCGGTAAACCGGTCTAATTAAAAAAAAATATGCGTTGAAAACTGCTCGACAATCGTTGAAAAACCGTAACGAAAGCCGCTCGCAAAACCGTTTTTAAGGAACATTCAATTGGTCGTTGGTTTACGATTTTTTTGAATTTTTTGAACCCTCTGGTTTCTGACGATTTTCGATCGATTTTTGAAACACAAATTTCGGACCAGTTTTTTAAAAATGGTTTTTGAAACCCTGACTCAGCTACGATAGAGCGAAGACGTACGCTAGCTAGTTGTAATTTAAAGGGAAACTTTTTCATGGCTGGATGCTTTTTTATTAGCACGTTGTTAGCGGTGGCCAGTAGATTTATCCATACAACTGTGTGTCTAGTTATTATGATGTATTTGTCTTTGATATACGAGTCTTCTTCATATAATTGAAATAAAGTAGTATTTGTTACATATTTTTAATATATATATATACGATTAATCTGCGCTGTTATGGCCTAACCCCATGAAATAAGTTGGTGGGATCTTTCTCTTTTCCTGTGCATTAATGTAAGAATTTGTTATATTTTAAAGATTATCGTGGGACTTTTTTAGCCTTGGAACGAAAGGTTGCCTTGGATATTACATATTGTTTTTATTTATATATATAGATAACCGGTAATAAGTAGCAGCAGCTAGTAAGGCATCATGCATGGTGGTACGTACTATATGAGTATACTATACGTGCCAAAAGTAAAACGAGCTAGCGAGCCGGCGGGGCCCTTCTCGGGTGGGCACGTAACGTACGTAGTACGAACGGCGGCCGCTGTGGCGTTCGGAAGGTGCTGTTGACATCGAAACGCTGGGACGGGACGGGACCGGCACGGCGAGTCTGGCTCGCTCGATCGAGTCAGTGTTGACGGCGCCAGCCTAATGCTGCACGCGCTGGCTGGAAGTGGAACCAAGTCGTCGTCCTCCCGCTCCTCCTCGCCCTTTCGTACTTTGTGTTAAGGGGCCGGGCCCACTTATGTGCATGTAACCAAGACCAAGATTGTAGAATAACAGTGTTGTTGATGTGCCCAACGGTAGCCCGTACGAGCTCATGCCGTTTACAGCTTCCGATCACGAGTGATTTGAATGCTTAAATTTTTACGGGACAAAATCCGTTTGCAACCGCATCTATAAAAATTACTGTAAAATTCCTACGCTCGCAGGTCCTTAATTTGGGATTCCTCTGAGATTACTCAAATTAAGCCAAACCAGACACGCATGAGCCGTTGTAAACATCCAGGCTTCTAATTTTTAGTTGCTTGAATGTTTTGGTTACATGCATGGTGTTTATTTTCCAAGACTAACTACATTTCGAGGTTTTCAGATAAGCTAATGCTTGAATTAGCATATTAGGAGTCTTTGGTATTCACATATCCCTAAAAGGTTTAATTAACGGCAAAGCATGAAGATTAAGAACCTTGTTACTAGAAATGATCTGAGCAGTTGATTTTTGATCATTTTAGTGATATGTTTTATATTTGTTTTGATTGTATTATTAAGGAGAGTATAAGATTAGTAGGCTTGATGAGGTTGGTTGGCTAGTTGGGTGCACAATAGGTTTTTCTACCTCATATGTAGTCAAAGGAACCTAAGAAACCAAGAGAAGATGCAAAATTTAGAATATATGTGAGAATTCAAACTTAGTTAGAAAAACTAAGTTTAGGCCAAATAATTCGACCTAATCCAACTAGGTCGGATTATCAGTCGTATAAATTCAATAGAGAGCATTTCCTTAAATTTCGAACGGGAGTCGGATGATTCAAGTGATCTGGAGCATGGGTTTGATCAATTTCACAGAGAATATGTGTTGAAGTCTCACTAAGTGTTGGATGATCTAAGTGGCCCAGATCATGGTTCGGATCAATTTTACAGAGAAATGTCTGAGTTGATATGCATGTAAGTCGGATGATCCAATTCGGTCGGACTATCGATCGAATCAATTAGACAAAGAAGGTGCTCTGGAGAATTTACACTAACTCGAATGATCTGAGTGGACCAGGACGATCCGACGGGCTATATGTTTGACCGTTAGAAGTGTTTAAGCCGGATAATCTGAGTGGTTAGACGATCAAACTCAAAGAGATATTTTAAAATATTTGTGTCTACCGGCTAGTTTTTGAAGAGATCTGGAGCTATATAGACCCTATGGGGGTTCGTATGAGAAGGTTTGCGACTTCATCTCAGAATTTATCCTACTGAGAACCTTGAGTGTACTTTGAAGTAGGATTTAAAATCCTTGAGTGCATGAGAAAGTATATAGGCCTAATTTATGCATCACACTTAGTTGCTTGACCTTGCTGGGTTCAAGTGAGCATTTTGGGTTTATTACTCTTGTAGGTCGATGACTTCTAGAAGGCATGGAGGCGTTTGGCTCTCTGATCTTCCTTGGAGGTGTTTGGGGGAAGGCATTGAGAAACTTGTGAAGATTCAAAGTTCACCAATCTGGAGTGGAGAAGGACTACCACGATTGGATAGCTTTATTTCTTGCACGGTTTCAAGTCAGAGCTATACTCTTACGGGAGTGTTCCAACGAGGAGTAGGGGGAGATCACGGTCTCCGAGACCTCAGTAAAAAATCGGTTATGTTCTTTGTCTTCTACGCTTCCGCATTTACTTCATTGTATTTCAATTCTTAGATCACTAGAATTGTATATGATTAAAACTAGGTTGTAAAATATGACTAGAAATTCTAGTCACTCACATAGGTTGGACTAGTGAAGATTAACTTTTCAATTAAGCCTTTGTTGCCAAAATAATCCCAATTCACCCCTCTTAGACATTCGATCCACTTCAGTCGTGTGTTATTTAGATACAATTTAGGGCATATTTGAAACACACAAATAGGATAGGAATGCAAGTGCAAAACAGATATTTGAAAAACACAGAAAAATTGCAGGAATAGAGCATTTGCATGGACCATAGGAAAACTACACTAATTTTATAAAAGAGGTTGAAGTGGGTGCTTTTTTTTCTTATAGAATTCCTGTGAAATCAAAGGAATAGGAACTCAATCCCACATTTTTTCCAAATGAACAAACTGTAAAATTTTCTATAGTATTTGAAATCCTATTCTTTTCCTATAAAAAGCCTTCAATCCAAAAGAGGCATAGTCTTCCCGTTCATATAAGGCCGCTCAAGTAGGAAGGAATTGAACAGTTTTTGTTAGTAGTGTCAAAAGAAACGTTTTTTGCTGACTGTTCGGTTACACGGTTCACATGCAGAAGAAAAGAACTCTCTCAATTTTTATGTACAGTGTTTCATTGCTCAGATAATTTGGTTTTGGGCCGGGAATCTAATTGGTTTTGAGCTTATGGTAATTTGTGGTGAATAGTTTTAGCCCATTTTAATTTTGTATTAATTCAGTCTTTTTCATATTCAGCAATAAGTATTGTTTATTTTCTAATTTTTATGTAGAGTGTTTCATTGCTCAGATATAGTTAGCACCTAAAGATTTCCTGCAACAAACTGTGCTCCCTCATATACACAAAGATCAATGCTTTCAGTATCGACAGTTTGACGCCTGAGTATATATGCAGAGCATCGCAGTAGTTTGCACGAGGGATCGCCAATCTTTCACATGTTGAATTTGCACCTCGCAAAGAACAAAAAGGTTAACAGAAAAAGGCTACCGACGACAGTTATATGGACTCATTGCAATCAATCGTGATTCATGAGGCTCGCTAAAGAGTATAGATATGCTGGCTGTTGGAGCATTCAGTTGTGCTTAGCAGAGGTCATGCAGACATACGTGAAGGGAAAACAGTCACCAAGTACTGTATTTTGATAATCTTACCATGTTGGTTGAGACATCTGTCCTACTTTTGTACTTTGCTGTGCCTAGCTACAAATTAAGCTGCATAATGGGCTGACGAGTTATGCGTTGTTGCATTCTTCACGTGGACCTGTTCCCAAATTTATATACCATCCTCATCTTTTCCTTTCTTGTGACCTCTGCCCCTAAACTTCCGACGTTGTCTGTATACTACACTCTTTCCTATATGTCGAAAGCCATCCATGATCCATGTAGGAAAAAAAACATTTCCTATCCCTAATAAGATGGAGAGAAAAAAAATGTAAAACACTCTTCTCTTATGATCTGTGCATAAGCGGTCCAATGCATTTCTGCCATTGCTACGTACTACGTCGCAATTGAACACATTACAGACTAAGAGACAGAAACTGACCATGAGTGAATAGTGCGTGCAATTGCTTGCAAACCGACGCAGAGCTCAAGTGCACATATACAGTACCTTTACTATATCCCGGAGCTTTCCTGGAAGGGGACGCTGTCCACGTGCCTAGTCGAAAAAAAATTACAGGCAGGTTCTTTTTCATTTACGGGTAGGTCCTTTTTAAGAAAAAAAAATTATAATCGGGTCCTTGTCTGGAAAAAAAATACAGATAGGTCCTTTTTCCAAAAAAAGAATATATATTACGCTTTGGTCCTTTATGCGTTTTTAAGGCTTGCGCTCGGGTCCTTTTCCACAAAATAAAAATTACGTATAGGTCCTTTTAATTTACGAATAGATCTTTTTTCCCAAAAAAGAATATATATTACGCTTTGGTCCTTTATGCGTTTTTAAGGCTTGCGCTCGGGTCCTTTTCCATAAAACCAAAATTACATTTAGATCCTTTTTCGCGAGGGAAAAACCCATTCGAATCCTTCTTCGCAAAAAAAACATACATTTTAAACGGCGTGGCACGCCGCGTACAGGTTGCTAGTTCATATACATGGCAGAAATTAATCCAGTCCAGGAGGAGCAGGGGCGGACCCACTGGGGTGGGGCTAAGGTGGGCTTCAGCCGCTCTACAGCCGATCACTCGCACTAATGTTGTATCACTGTCTTTTCATTTTATTGTGAATTGATGTAATTTTTGTCTTCCTATTTGATGTTATTTTGTTATAATTTAATATTAAAGTATGCTAGCTTACTTAATTTGCCAGCTAACCTAAAATTCTTAAGTAGCATGTTCTTAAGTTGTTTGATGAAATGCTAATGAATATAATTAACATCTATAGTATATTTGTAGGACTAGCTACTTGACTGTAGAAAAAAAAATCGTGACACTAGTTTAAGAGAGAAGGCGTACATGTGGGATCTACAGGTGCATGAGTTCGTAAGGGTCTTGCCACCAATTGCTTGTCGGTTTTTATATTTAGTACATCGTAATTCATTAGATTTTAATTAGATCAACTTACCTAAAGCTAGTACTAATTCTCCGCGAATTATTGCTTAACCCATAAACACCTGCTGTATTTCCGTTCTGGATCCGCCACAAAGGAGGAGCAGAGATCGCTGATGCTTGCAACCGGACGTAACACATGACATGAGCCCATCCGGGAAGGCTACATCAGCAAGTCGTCAATGCATCAGGAGCGCAGCGTTAGCAAAATGCAAGTCGGCGTGGATCTTTTCCAGGCAATAGCAGTACAAGTGCTCTGTAGTAGTAGTAGACCACTACTAGTAGTAGAGTACTCCCTCCGACCGCCAATATATCTCCACAAATACGTGGCGTTTTGAACATTGATAATTCAGCCTAGGAAATACAACTTTCATCGCTAATTTCTATTGTAATATAACTAGAGAGGTGTTTATATGCTTTTTTTTTAAAGATGCATAAATATTAAAACATAAATGAAGAGTAGACAATGATTATCTACCCTTTCGTTTGCTTCAAGATTTATACAACTCGTATTAGAAGGAAATAATATTTTTCAAGATAAATCTATACATACTCTTTCTATTTAGGAAATGCTTCTATCAATTACTATTTAAAAGTTACACAAATATTGAAAACTTGTGCAACTTGTATTAGAAGGGTGATGCATAGAAACACTACTCTTCTTATATATCTAATCTAAATATTTAAAAAGATATTAATAGTCAAAGTTTTAAATATTTAGCTGTATCTATCTAAAACAACGTGCGTGTGTGTGTGAAGTGTGACTGGACGCCGTGGACGGAATATCATGCAACGACCAATTTGATGAGAAAACTGCTTGAGACGGGACATTTATACAGCATCTAGACTATATATACAGCTTGACACTACAAGCAGGAGACAGTTCAGTTCGGTGTCAAGGCGAAAAGCTTTAATTCGGAATATTCTCGAACCCAATGGAGCACCATCACGGCTTGATCTGACGTCTACGGAATAAAAGGACTGCCACCTGGGACCAACCGGTTAGAAAAATCCTGAGACAGCCCCGTTTGTTTTAACTCCATTTCTCTTCAAATAAACGGGGGTAATTTGGTATGGGTTGAATCTGACTTGAATGACGCCGGCAACTTCAAGATCCTGTAAATTAACACTGCTGATATTTGGAAAAGATATATATTTTTTATTAGACCATCACGTGAATCGAACCAATGTTCAAATCTCATGTAAGCAAGGAATTGACACACAGAAAGAACCTGTATTGATATCTAAAAAGGCTTCTCACAGGTTCAACTATCCCATATCAGCGAAGTATATTCGTACGCGTGTAGGTATTCATTGCTTAGAGCTGGTTATATATGGCGGGAATGCGTCGTAATTCCTGAGTTTTGCAATGATGGCACGACGCCATTCTGCCATGCTGACATTGAAGTCGGCCTCCTTGATCTTGGAACAACATTGCCAATGTCAGCCTCCCCGACCCCTCCCGAATCAAGGCCTATATGTCACAAGCATTTACATTCATTTCACAAGAAAAGGCCACCCAGCAACCCCAAGTGAGTTGAATCGAAACAGTCAGGAGATCTAGTGATACACCAAATATCAATAAATGGATATCCTCAAGCCAAAAACGGCCTTGGATCAATCCAACCCACCTAATTGGAAAGGTTCAACAGCCATGGCAATCAATATCAGCCACATCATACAAACCTACCTAATACGTCCATACGTTCTTAAGTCCAAGTTAGCACAATTTAATCAGGAATCGAAAGCTTAGGTGATGTCAACATACCTGTAGGCCAAAAGAATCCAGCTAATATAGGCAACATATATGAAGATATCTCCAGATCTAACAATTACACAATGTATAGTATAAGGATAATGACACCTCTCTTAGCTCTGGACCATTCAAGGAACATAGTTAGCTTCCCCAAAAGAAGTGATAACGGAACAGAGAGAAAAAAAAAAGACGACAAAAGAGATATCCCAAACTGAAAACAAGGTTATAATAGTTGAAAGGAATGCTCACTATCGATGGATTTAAACTAAGTGAGAGTGACCTTCATATGTCAGTTGGATTATACACAACATGACCCATTTTGTACATTCAGTCTTCTGCTGCACTTTCACATCATAAATGAGGTTTGAGCTCGATTGATGAACAAGACAGTATCCTTGAAACCCATGCTGTCATCAATACATCATGTGAGAAACAGACCATTAACTACAAGCATCTAACGACACTAGCAAACAAACAGATTTTTCAGAAAAAAAAGTACGGGCAGCAAGATAGCAATCACAAGCAGAACCAAGTTCTATCACACAAGAAGGTCCAATAAAAAATGACAAGCACTGTCTTCTGATATATGCAAGCAAATATTATTATTGCTAGAGGATCGCAAACCTACTATTTGCAGGAAGAGCTGACAATTTCAAGTGGAAAGCTGACAGCAAGTCAGTTAAGAATTCAGATCAAACTAGGTCCTGTTCATATTTCAACCATTTTGAAAAGAACCAGTACAAAAACTTCAAAAGTAGCCCCTGCCCCTGTCAACAATGCCAAAAATCCAAAATAGAACAGCATCATTAAGGAAGTTAAAACATCTGCAGGGCGGTAAAGAGTAAACAAAAGATGGCAGCATCTTTTGCAGACAATATCAGACATTGTAACTGTAGATGACAACCAGATAGTGGCTTCACAATATTTGTAAGTTGCAATTCAGAGCCTTCAAATGATATATAGAAGAACAGATCATAGACAGGGCCAATCAGTTCAGTTCGTTCATTTGTTCAGTGGAAAGTGCAGAGGCACAACAGTGACAACACAAGACATATCAGCATGACATCCGGCTTGCATACCTACAATGAGCAGGCCCGAATAAGGCCAACTGCAGTGCTACAAGAACCTTCATCATTCTGTTGAAGGACTCGCCCTGTCATATTTGTTCTGAACTTTCATCAGTACCTTTTGCACTGTCTGTTGATTGTTCTTTCAATCTGTACCCCCCCCCCCCCCCTGGTTCATTGCATCGCATAGCAACCAGTGAAGCACTGAGGCCACATTCACATGCAAACACTTGTTTTGCTCCATATCGGAACAGGAAACTAAAAGAATAATTTTTGTTAGTCAAGGGATTGTAGATATTAAGACTTGAGCAATATCTGAAAGATCAATCAAGCTGATTAGGATCGTATGGTTGCCGTGCGGTCACTGAGTGCCATGCAACAGAAACACACCTTTAGTAGCCATATTCTGCTTTTTCACAAGCATGATGCTACAGATAACAGTTGAATTACCTTTGCATATGTAAAAAATGGTATCCTGTATGGGTGTTCATTAGACAAAAAAATCGTCTCGCATAAATTAGTGAATGAGCTATTAATCACAGAGAGCAGAATTCTTCCTTTCACTGAACCTCACAATCAAGGAAGACCTGATCCGGATTATGAAGCTGATAGGCAAAATATGGCGCTTCCCAGGTTGCCAGGGCTGTAGGTCCTATTCTAGAATCAGCTATCCCAATGGACTTGTAGCAAACAGCATGACTACAAGATAGTTCATAAACACTGTGAGTCAAATAAACCTAGTCAACTGCAACAATCCTCGGTTAACCAAGTATCAAGGGTGAAGACTAAGGCCTAAGCTAAAGTTCATCCCAATCCAAACAGGGCTTAAGTACACAAGAGAAATGGATATAAAGAGTCGCCTTAATAGGACCAAAGATGGAAGGAAAAAATGTGTACACAACAGTGACCCGTAAAATGGGTTATTTAAATTTACATGGATTATTTCAAGCTAATTTTAGTTTCCCCTAAGATCAACATCTGCAAATTCATATTGGTTGGACCGTTGTACTTCCAAATCTCTCAAGCCATAACATAGCATGGCACCAAACAATTACAGGGATTAAATTTCATGTTAAAACAATTAGTTCAATGTAAAGTAACATTTAAACTGGTGTTCAGTTTTGAAACAAAACCCATTCTGCTTTGTTTCATTACATATTATCTACCTTTCCAAAAAAAATCACTCTGTCCATACTAAAAAAGGACGCAAATAAGAACAAATTTATTTGTAAGTCACACCACAACATTTATTGTTTGGGTACAATATGGTAGAAACAATTGAAAATAAAATAACATAAATTTTGATGTGGTAATATCAATCCTTAAACACATTCAGTGGGCCAAATGAAAGAAAGAGATCCACTTCTTGTGTCAGAGTACTCACTACACTCAAATTAAATTAGCTTAGAAGCATGCGTGGTCAAAATACTGAAAGGTTCTTCTGCCTCTGTCTTTGTTCCTTCTTTGTATAATGATGCAAACGAAGATGCCATCCAACCGTTGCAGTGCAGATGCACGGTAGCACCCAGGGTCTTCACTTTCAGTCTTTCACAATGTCATCAGTTTTAACGCGAGACCTCTCGCTTAATTTCCTCGGAATGTAACATCCTCTCATCAATCAAGATCGCTACAATATAGTGAAGTATGAGAAATCAAGCTTCCCCAATTGTGCCGATGCCAGCTCCAGAAGGCAAGCTTCCCAAGTTGATGTTCAGTGCAACGTGGTGTAGTACAAAAAATCACGCTTCCCCAATGGTGCCGATGCCAGTTCCAGAAGACAAGCTTCTCAAGTTGATGTTCAGTGCCATTTTATGATTATATTCCTCATTCAATGTAGAGTGACTCAACTCCTGAGTCCTCCCCACTATCGGCCCCATCATCACCATCAGCCCCAACTTTCCCCCTCTGGCCTCCTGCATCACCAAGAAACTCCTCCCTCAATTCTGCTCCCCGGTGACGACCGCCACCAAGCTCGTCAAATCCACGACCCATGCTGGTGAACATCCGGTCCAAATTTGCCTTCTGTGGGCTCATCATGAGCAGCTCCTCCAGTTTCCGCCTCGCGTAGTATATCTCATTAGGCTCCACAAGCTCCCCTTTGTAGTACGCCTCGCGGAGGAACACCGTGTGCAGCTTCCCCTGGTTCCCCCTGGTGGATATGTAAAATATGCCCTGATACTTAAGCAAGAACTCCTTAATCTTCTTCGGCACACCGAGGGCATCTCGGAAAAGCGCGAGACGCTCCAGTGTCGTACGCTTCTCAACAGTGAGCGATAGCAGTTCATGGACGGCAGCGACGGCACGCTTCTCCATGCGCCGTTGTGCCTCAAGCGAGCGCAGGTCATGGCCGGAGACGTCAGCGTACGGGGACGCATAGGGGAGGCGTTGCCACTTCCAAACTGCAATGCGGAAGTACTTGCCGATCTTAAAGCCCGGTGGGAAGCGGATGGGGAACGCGAAGCGCGCGTCCTCTTCGCCGGAGCCGGGGGCGCGGTGCTCGCGGTAGTGGCGCTCGCGGGAGCACTCGACGGCGGCGACGGTGATGCCGGGTGGGTCGGAGGTGGAGGGCAGGA
Source organism: Otatea glauca (assembly GCA_036346275.1). Taxonomy (NCBI): domain Eukaryota; kingdom Viridiplantae; phylum Streptophyta; class Magnoliopsida; order Poales; family Poaceae; genus Otatea; species Otatea glauca. Next base: position 12,645,846 of record CM070728.1, read on the forward strand.
ACTCGACGAACTGGTCGGGGGTGAGGCGGAAGAGCGCGGGGTGGGATAGGATGACGGAGTCGGCGAAATCATCGGGGAGGCCGAGGTCGCGGCGGAGGAGGTGGATGTGCTCGAGGCGGAGGCGGTGGTGCGGGGGCGCGAGGAGGAGGAGTTTGCGGATGCGGACGACGGAGGCGGGGAGCGAGGAGGCGACGGCGTCGGCCTCGAGGCGGAGGGCGGAGGCAGCGCGCGGGGTGAGGCGGACGTGGAGGACGCGGTGGACGGGGTGGAGGAAGAGGTGGAAGGCGTGCGGGTGGCGTAGGAAGAAGCGGCCCGCGTCGAGGGGCGGGAGGCGGAGCTGGCGGCGCGCGAGGGCGCCGAGGCGGGAGAAGGGCACGGACATGGCGCCGCTTCCGCCTCCGGAGAAGGCCCCGGAGGGCGCGGTGGGGGCGGCGGCGTGGAGGAGCAGGGAGTGGAGCGCGAGGAAGCGGCGCACACGCTTCTGGACCTCCATGATTGCGTCAAAGGCGTGATCGCGGACGCGCTGCTGCTTCTGCGGGAGGGAGGTGGACTTGGAGGAGAAGCGGACCGCGGCCGCCGCGCGACGCGGCGGCCGCCGGAGGGCCGCGATGCGGCGGAGCATCGAGGTTTGTGGGAGGTTTTGCACGGTTTTGAGTGAGGGGAGTGGGATTGGGATATCTTAGGTTGGGATCTCTTGGCTGGGCCGATGTGGCACTAACAATGTTGAGTTTGGGCTAATTTTTATCTTTACCTGGGCTTGAGAGCCGTGGGTAATGCTCAGTTTGGGCTAGTAGAAAAATACACGTCATTCTCACTTTTAAATTTTGTTTCTAAATATATATTATTCTATGATTTTAAGATAACTTTTAATTAATTTTTTCCTACATTTACCATTCATGATTCTAATAGAGTTACACACACCACCAAATAGCAATAAGTGAGCTAATGAAGGAGGACGATTTGATCATTTCTACGTATAACTTGATTAAAGCGTAAAATCCTAAAACGTCATCTATCCAGGAACGGAGGGAGTAATACACAAGCCATATTTGGATTCAGGATAAAAACCGGAAAATACGGTAGCCATATTTGGATTCAGGATAAAAACCGGAAAATACGGTAGTCACTCTTCGGTATAACCACATCATTAGATTAGCATGACTCACTTTGTATAGATAAGATGTTGTATGTGGTAGCCAGGTTAAGCTTTTTGGAAGCAAACACACAGGTACAGCCATGCGGAGCTTAGACATGAGCGGCAGAAAAGGCCGCGATCGATACAACGGCGCTAGTTACATGACGCCGCGGTTACAATGATTGGGCCATTGGGACATCGTCAGGACACAGCTTTAACAAGCATTTAACCTGTGTGTGTGGACGGCCTACTTCATAATGCATGCTCATTTCTGAAGTTGCGACTTGCTACACAGCCACGTGGAAACTAGCTACTCCACTTTCACTGGGAGTGCGCCATGCGTTAGCAAGTAGAAACGTGACTGGGTCATTTGATCAATTGGTAGTACTATTTATTGTTTTGTCCCAAGACATGGTCAACCGATGGGAGTACTTGCGTACCAGATGCTGAGGTGAAAGAAAGTGAGGACTGAGGAGTCGTTGTCCATACAGTTGGATCTGTTGGGGTTGGATCGGCGTATTATGCTACAGCTATGCCTATGAGCTACTGCTATCAAGCATGAACAAACCGTAAGCTAACTTACCTAGCTGCAACCTGCAAGCTCACACACATGCTGGCGAGTGGCGACGTTGGGACTGGGAGAGCGCCGCTAGAGATCGAGAGCAGGGGAACGAGCGGTATAGCGAGAATAATGGCAATGCATTGACCGGTGGAACACACGTTACATATATAGTCAGACTCTTGCCAAGTCTATGGGTAGGAATTAGGCTTAAGCAAGGAAAGAATCTCAACCAATCGGAAGATCCTAAACAAATCATATATTGTCTAACACTCCCCCGCAGTCGGAACGGCAACAGGACGAACGTTCAGACTGGACCGGAACTCCGTGAAGATAGACAACAAAAGTCCTTTGGTGAATATGTTCGCGTACTGTGAAGAAGTAGGCACATGAAGCACACGCACAGCACCCGCGGCCACTCGTTCACACACGAAATGAAGATCAATCTCAACGTGCTTGGTGTGTTGATGTTGCACCGGGTTTGTTGAAAGATACACTGCACTAATATTATCACAGTATCCTAAATAAACCATATATTGTCTAACACTCCCCCACAGTCGGAACGGCAGCAGGACGAACGTTCAGACTAGACCGGAACTCCGCGAAGATAGACAACAAAAGTCCTTTGGTGAATATGTCCGCGTACTGTGAAGAAGTAGGCACATGAAGCACACGCACAGCACCCGCGGCCACTCGTTCACGCACGAAATGAAGATCAATCTCAACGTGCTTGGTGCGTTGATGTTGCACCGGGTTTGTTGAAAGATACACTGCACTAATATTATCACAGTATCCTAAACAAACCATATATTGTCTAACACTTCGCAATGAATCGGGCAGCAGGATCTAACGCTCGAGACTAGACCGGAACTCCGTGAAGATAGACAACAAAAGTCCTTTGGTGAATATGTCCGCGTACTGTGAAGAAGTAGGCACATGAAGCACATGCACAGCACCCGCGACCACTCGTTCACGCACGAAATGAAGATCAATCTCAACGTGCTTGGTGCGTTGATGTTGCACCGGGTTTGTTGAAAGATACACTGCACTAATATTATCACAGTAGACGACGGTGGCTCGCTGAAGAGGACAATGAAGCTCCAGAAGCAACTGGCGCAACTAGGTGGTCTCGGCAACAGCGTTGGCAACTGCATTATACTCGGCCTTGGCACTAGAGCAGGACACAGTATGCTGTCGTTTTGATGATCAAGAGATGAGATTATCTCCAAGAAAAACACCATATCCAGAAGTAGAGCGACGTGTATCCGGACAGCCAGCCCAGTCAGCATCAGAATAGTCAACAAGTGATGCAGTGTCGGTGCGATGAAGCTGCAACCCATGATCCAAAGTGCCCTGAAGATAGCGCTTGATTAGCGCATAGTGGGGCTCCCAAGGGTCATGTATATGCAAACAGACCTGCTGAACAGCATATGTGATGTCCAACCATGTGAAGGTGAGATATTGTAGGGCACCGGCAAGGCCCCTATAATGTGTAGGATCAGACACAGGCACACCATCAGAAGCTGAGACTTTGGAGATGTTGTCAACAGGCGTTGTGCACGGCTTGCAATCAGACATACTAGCACGCTCAAGAATATCAAGGATATAATGGCGCTATGAGAGAAGTAAGCCATTGCCATGGTAAGACACTGAAACTCTAAGAAAGTGATGCAATGATCCAAGATCCTTCATAGAGAATTCCTACTGCAAGGCAGATATAACATGACGAAGCAGAGGCACCGATGAGGCTGTCAAAATTATGTCATCAACATATAATAGCAAGTAAACTGTGTTGCTACCCCGACGGTAGACAAATAAGGAAGTATCAGACTTGGCGCCCGTGAAACCAAGAGATAATAGATGGGTAGCAAAGCAGATGTACCATGCACGAGGAGCCTGCTTGAGACCATAGAGAGACCTATTCAGGCGGCAGACATCATCACGTTGAGCAGTGTCAGGATGGTCGCAGGTTTAACAACAGGATTGAACGTCTCTCCAAAATCAATGCCAGGCCGCTGAGTGAAACCCCTGAGAACCCATCGTGCCTTGTACCGATCAAGAGACCCATCAAGATGGAGCTTATGGTAGAACACCCACTTGCCTCTGACAATGTTAGCACCAGGAGGCATGGAACAAGGTCCCAGGTGTTGTTGGCCTGTTGGGCAGAAAATTCCTCAAGCATAGCAGAACGCCAATTTGGATCGACGAGAGCATTGCGATAAGTCTTGGGCAATGGTGAAATAGCAGTGGCCTGAAGGTTGAGGAACTGGCGCGGTTGTTGAAAACCACACTTGCCCCGTGTGACCATGGAGTGAGTATTGGTTACCGGATCAATCGGGACCGCGCTGGCCGAGAATGTCGAAAGCGTCGGCTGCTGGGGCACCAGTGTCGCGCCCAGTGGCGACAGTTGATCCGGAAGCGACGCAGCCGCAATAGGCAGAGGCGGCATTGCCCAGTCGAGAGTGTGTAGGGGTGAGCCAACCTCAGTGGTGGGTGCGGCGCTGCTGGCAACAGCCTGTGGTGAGGCGCCAACAGGGGTAGCAGCGCTTCCCGCGAGATGGACTAGACCGGCTCTGCTGGCAACAGCCTGTGGTGAGGTGCCAACATGGGCAGCAGCGCTTCCCGCGAGAGGGACTTGACCGGCTCCACTGGCAACAGCCCATGGCAAGGAGCCAGTGGGGGCAGCAGGGCCGGTATGGTGAGCGACATCGAGGGTACCTGTATGAACTCGGGTGCCAATAGGAAGTGGCGCATAGTCGAATTCCGAAAGAAAGTCAAAATTGGAAGGAGGAGCGACAACCTCAGCAAAAGGAAAGGATGACTCGTCGAAGGTAACGTGGTGAGAGATGATGAGGTTAGTATACAAGTCTAAACAACGATAGCCCTTGTGGTCAGACGGATAGCCAAGGAACACACAAAGGGCAGATCGTGGAGACAATTTGTTAGGGGTGGTGGCAGAGAGATTGGGGTAGCATTTGCACCCAAAGACGCGGAGATGAAAATAATCAGAATCAGGCTAGACACTATATAGGGCAAAAAAAAAAGGTAGAGAAATTCAGTGTTTTGGTAGGGTGGCGATTGAGGAGATAAGTGGCAGCGTGTAGGGCTTCGACCCAGTAACTGGTGGGAAACTAGCCTAAATTAAGAGGGAACAGATGATATTATTTGTAGTGCGAATGATATGCTCAGCCCGACCATTCTGGGAAGAGGTGTGAGGACATGACATACGAACGGTGACACCACGGGTGAGAAAGAAGGCTCGGGCGGTGGAGTTACCAAACTCGCGCCCATTATCGCACTGGATGCTCTTTATGGTGCAGCCAAATTGAGTCGCCACATAAGAGAAAAAGTTAGAAAGGGTGGGGAAGGTATCAAACTTGAGGAGGAGAGGGAATGTCCACAAAAAGTGTGAGCAGTCATCAAGAATAATGAGATAATATTTATAACCCGACACGCTGGCAATGGGAGATGTCCAGAGATCACAATGTATTAAATCGAAATTCTTAGACGCACGAGAAGTGGAGGAAACAAAAGGAAGTCGCACATGACGGCCAAGTTGACAGGCATGGCAGAGACTATCCGCCGTATCTTTATGACATGAAAGACCAAAAGATGATGCTAGTCTAGAGAGTGCCTCATGACCAAGATGACCAAGGCGACGATGCTAGAGAGCAGTGGACGCACCGGTAGCGGTGAGGGCGTGTGGCTGGGGCACCGGCGCTTAGAGAGGGTAGAGCTCCTCGAAACTATTACACCTGATTATGACGTTCTTGGAGTTAGTGTCCTTCACAGAGAGGCCATAGGGGTCAAATTCGACAGAAAAAATTATTATCAGTAGTGAACCGATGAACATATATCAAATTTTTAATGATATGAGGGGAAACAAGAACGTTATGAAGGTGCAAAGGGCCACTTGCGGCGGGAAAGGACATCGATCCGATGGAAGTGACAGGGAGCAAAGACCCATTGCCGACAATAATGTTAGACGGACAAGATGAAGTGGGTGGATGGAAAGCAAGGAGATTACCAGAGTTCGACGTCATGTGAGAGGTGGCACCCGAATCCATATACCAGTCCGTTGTCGGCGGAGGCGTGAGTGTCATCTTGTTGAATGTGTTTGCCAACGCGGTCTGATCCCATGACATCACGAGAGACGGCATGGGCAGCCACGGCTGCTGCTGTTGTGGCCAGGGCGGTATCGCACGGGTGCGCCCGGCACGCTGCCTGCGATCGGCGCATGAGGTGGGGCTGCGGGATGCTGCTGCTGTCCGGACTAAGCACCTGGCGGGCGCTGACGAGGATCCGCGGAACTGGGCCACATATGTAAAGTCCCGGTCGACGGATTGTACATGGAAGGCAACCCGTAGTTGGTCGTGGCGCCATCGTTACGACGACCACGACGTCAATTGCGGCCATTGCCACGAGGGGCAGTTGTACCGCTAGGTGTGCCACCGGTGTTGGAAGGAGCTTTGGGCGCCGGTGCTAGGAGGAACGCCGATCGCCATGGCGATGCTGGTTTTGACCGCACGGTGGGGCGCGAGAGGCGAGGGTGCGATGGCAACAAGGGCGGTCGACGAAAGATCCCGGCTTAGACACTATGGTAATTTCCTCGAGCAGCAGGTCGGAACGAACATCGATGAACGACGGGAACGGCTTCTGGTGCTTGAGGAGGGCAGTCATGTAGGCGAACTTTTCATTGAGGCCGCGAAGAACGGACCGGACGAGCGTGCGGTCTTGAACTGACTCGCCTAGATCACCCGGTGCATCAGCCATCCCTTTAAGCTTACGGCAATAATCTGAAACAGATAAATCACCTTGGATGAACGTGCGAAATTGAGCGTCGAGGTAGAGTGCACGCGTCTCCTTGTTGCCGATGAATTGATTTTCAAGGCCCGTCCAGACGGTGCGGGCGGTGGAGACGGGTGTCATGATGACCTCGAGGAGCTCGGTGGAGATAGAGCCGTAAAGCCACGACCGCACGGTGCAATCCATCCGATGCCAGGCGACATCGTCAGCAACAACCTCGTCGTCGGAAAGGACGTGATCAGCAAGGTCGTATTTGCCAAGGGTGTTGAGGAAGAGGCCGCGCCACTTGCTATAGTTCGGAGACGCAAGATCAAGGACGATGGGGACAAGCGCCTTGATGTTGAGGACGGCGACGACCTGGGCGTGAAGCGCGACGGTCGTGGCTTGGGCTTGCACCGCGGCATAGGCGCGGCGCGCCTCTCCCTGGCGCTCGGCCTCGGCAACTTGAAGCTCGTCGTCGGCAGCCATGGAGGGAACGGTGACGACATGAAGACAAGCAGCAACGCACTAGGGTTTGAGAGAAAACGGAAGGAGGGTCGCAGGAGTGAACCGATCTCGTGATACCAAGATAGCGAGAATAATCGCAATGCATTTGAAAGATCGAAAAAGACGACTAGAGGGGGGGTGAATAGGAGCCAAATAAAATTTTCGAATAAACTCTCCCCCTAAAATTCAAACCACCAAAAACCGTAAAGAGCGCCTTTGGTGGGTATTTCGGGTTTTCGGATGATGAAGTAGACCCGACCTACAGAGGTCGGATGAACAGGTACTCCCGACCTAAAATGGTCGGATGAACAGTACTCGGGTGAATAGAAAAATCAGCACGATCTCAAAAACAGAAAACGATGTAACTTTTGATCGGTGATCCAAAAGCGATGAAAATTGTGTGCACCTCCCAAAGGATGTCGGAACCTATTTCAATCAACAATCGAAGGAATTAATACCAAGGTTCCGTCCTTTTCGCTTTAACAAATGCAACACCAAAAACAGAGTCACGAACACAGACTTCATTCAGAACTTGTCGGTGGGAGTTGATAGTCGTAATATCCTTGGATGACTCTCCACAAATCACAACAAGTAAGTACACGAAGAAACAACCCTTCAAACAAATAGAAACACCATCCAAAACTAGGCACGTAAATTGGTTTCTTGCAAAACTGAATAGAAGAGGTTGTAGATTGTCTAGATGATTGGGATATGATCTATAGGAGATTCATCCAAAGAATCTTTCATCCTTGGCAACAAGAACCGAAGCCAATCAAGACTAAATAATCGCAAGTCACACGCTTACGCACTTTAAGAACACACAGATTTACAACTTGCAACAAGAACGTAAGGATTGCCTAAAAGATTGAAAGCACCGAATCCAGAGAAGAGTTCATCAATCATGAATGTCAACAAAGACTCAATAGCATGTAGAAGGAGATGAGGCAAATCCAAATTACGTAAAGTAAATCGCAAGAAGGTAAATGCGAATTTATATAATGTAATTCAAGTGCGTAATGTAAATACGTAAGAGAAATGAAACAAGAATATAAATGAAGAACATTTCATTTCTAGAAGGAGGTTTACAAAGCCTCACAACAAAGTGGGCAAAACTCAAATGAGCAAACAAAACCTCGAACCTTCAAAGAGGGAGGCTGCCCTACCCTCTATTTATAGTGACAGGATCAATTCCACCTTTGGATGTCCCGCTTCAATCCTAAGCCAACATCCAAGAGCTAGGATTTGATTCTTACAACATCACTCTCAACAACTCTCAACTACTCACGTACACTTTCCTCACCGCTCACCCCAAGGAGACACCCTCTCCTGTCTATTCATAGCGAGCTTGGAACACCTACCACCCTTGGATGAGCCTCTAAACCCTAGAGCACTCCATCAAGGGTCGAGATTTTACCCACTCACAAAGCTATGCATGGGCTCACCTTTGAAACCCAACAACACAACGGGTTTTGCATGCTTTTCAACTCACACTAACTTGACCCGCTACTCTATCTTCACGGCCGCGATCCAACGGTCCTCCTAGATCGAGCGGCCCAAGTTAGCATCTCATCCATTCCTTTGTCTTCTCGGCTTGCGCCTACTCCCGGCCTCGGTCATCTTTGGCGACACCTTGATCATCTGGACCTCGGCTCTCCCGGCCTAGTCCTCGATCCCTTCGCTCACCATGACCTAGCTCCAAAGTCCTCGCAACCATCATAGACAAGGAAACCACATCACATAGCAAGGTCCAACAACACATATCCATCTCAACAGAAAGATATACACTACGCCGACCAAAGATAAACCCGACCACACGTGAGTCGACCACCGGTCTCCATCCCGACCAACCATGATCCGACCATCGGTCTCCACCCCGACCACTCAAGGTCGGACAACCCAACCACTGGGGTCGGACGACCGGTCTCCGGCCACCTGACCAGACCTCTCGGTCGGACGACCCGACCACTCGGGTCGGACGACGGTCTCCAACCACCAAAGCCCCGACCACTCGGGTCGGACGACCGACCACTCGGGGTCGGACGACCGGTCTCCGACCACCACGGCCCGGACCTCTCGGTCGGACGACAGACCACTCGGGGTCGGACGACTCGTCTCCAACCAGCCAAAGCCCCGACCACTCAGGTCAGACGACCCGACCACTTGGGGTGGACGACCGGTCTCCAACCAAGAACTCAAATTGCTCTAGCTCAAAACAATCCAAATCAAACTCAACCTTGAGCACACCTTGCTCAAATAAAGTCAAATACTCATCACAAACATGGATGGACCTCCATATGGTCCTTCAGCATTGAAGGTGGAACACATGTTACATTTATGGCTAGACTTATGCCGAATCTATAGGCAGAAATTAGGCTTAAACAAGGAAAGAATCTCAACAATCGGGAGATTCTAAACAAACCAGATATTGTCTAACAGAGCGGTCATGGGAGAAGGACGTACGTACGCATCCGTTCAACGTGAGGCGGACGCGACGAGCTGCGTACGCCTCGCTCGCCCGGCGGGCGGCACGCACGGCGTCGGTGCGTGCAAGCTTGCGTGGCGGGCGGCGTGCGCGATCCACCGCAACTCCGGATCAAATTGGCACGTACGTTACGCATGAATGCAAGTATGCAACACAGGAGCCACCGCCAGGAAAGATCCATTTACGACGCGGTCGGTTGCCGGTGCAGGAGTGTTAACGCGGCCAGATCTAACAGCGACGGTTTCTACTAGTACTCCTTCAACTTTGCGCGGGACCGGGTAGGAGTACTACGGTGGCACCGGTCCCTTCCAGAGCTGCACCGCGCGGTCCAGGAGCGGCATCTACCCGGTCGCCGGCCGTTCCGAGACCACAGAGGAAACGAGAAGCGCGCGCAACACCTGGCCCAGCGACAACTCACCCCGCCACCTCACGGTGCCGTCTCCACACGACAACTCACTCCACACGCTTCTCGCCTCGTCGTCGTCGTCACGTCACGCGGACGGCGCCGCCTAATCCTCTCACGTCTCTCCCTCGCGGGGGCGCTCGGTCTTTCTCCTCACGCGGAGCAGTTACTACGCCCTCCTCTGAGCTATGCCGAGCCGAACCACCCCCTCTCCCTACCGGGCGCGGAGACAGCAACGCCTCACCGCCCGACGGGCCCCGCGTGCCAGCCTGACATGACCCCACCAACCGCGGGCCCCACCGTCGCTGTCCCCCGTTCCCCTTCCTCATTTCGTCTCTCTTTCTCCCTTCCCTTCTCTTCCTCGCCTCCCTTCCAAGCGAAACCCGAGCTGTAACAGCCACCACCACTTGAGCCCTTGAGCCTCTTCTCCTTGGCTTCCACATTACTGAACCGAGCAAGCGAGGAGAGCTCTATGGAGAGCAACGGCGAGGGGAAGGGCCGCGTGGCGGCGGCTACGGGGGGCGGAGGATATGGCTATGGGTATGGGTACGAGGGGGCGGAGGAGAGAAAGTGGTGGCCGTGGCTCGTGCCCACCGTGATCGTCGCGTGCGTGGTCGTGTTCATCTTGGAGATGTACGTCAACAACTGCCCCAAGCACGGGAGCGCCCTCGGCGGCTGCGTCGCCGGGTTCCTCCGCCGCTTCTCGTTCCAGCCGCTCCGCGAGAACCCACTCCTCGGGCCGTCGTCAGCCACGTATGTCACTGTACACGCTTCGGGTTTTGTCGAGCTGTGCCTTGGTGTCGAATAGTACTCAAATTGGGGTGTTTTGGGTCTGCTTGGGGTAGAATTGGGTCGATAAATTGGGGAGTTCTGGGGGTTTATTTTGCGTTTGGTGTCTTGCAGTTTGATCGAGGTGCTACTAGGATTACAAAATTGATACTGTTATCTGTGTTCGTTGTTCAAAAAATGGATTTTTTGGGTGGTTTTTTGTACTTAAAGCTCGCACTTTGAACTTTGAAGTAGTACTAAAAAGCTGGCAAATTTGTTGGTCTCAAGTGTAACTAGTGGGAGGAAATCTCGGAGCTTTTTTGTTGTGTCCGAAGCTTTGCTCTGGGAAATTCCAATCAGGAACTTTTGTTTCTAAATTCTGATTGCCTTTTCCTTGAGTTAAATCTTTTCCACCTTTTAATGATTAGGAAGTTCGGGAGACAGGTACGGCTGTCTATCGAGCTCAAGGAGCTTCTTTTAAAATTGAATTGACATAATTCGACGTAAAATCATTCTGTTGTTATTTTAAATTCAAGCCAACAAGCCAATATCGAGCCGAGCCTGTTAATTTTTTAATTTAAAATGAACTAATTTTAATTTTAAATCTATTAACTACTATATTAGAAGAAATTTTGATTCAAGCGCGCTAACAATCTTTTTGCCAGCCCTAGAGGTAGGGGATTCTGTGCTGTGATGGTGACAATTCAGATCTGTCTCGAATACCTTGAAGTGATCTGAACTGTACAATTTGATTACATTGTCCAATCCACTCCACTATTTCACTTACCCCGCACTGCCGCAGTTCGTCCATGACTACAAAATGTCAGGATCTACTTTCACGCAACGCAAATAGCTTATGTTTTCTTTGTTTTGAGTTTTAGGGCCAAAATCGCTCACTGAGACAGTCAGCAATGATATTCGTGATGGCTGCTGTTAGTATTGGTACTTTTGTTGGATTATAGCTGGTAATTGGGTGACCAGGTTGTTCTGCAGGCGTAGGATTCTGTATTAATTTTATATCTCGTATACTACTAGATGGAATCATAGGAACTGCTTTGACTTGTGTCAGTCTTTGTAGTATTACTTTTACAGAACAAGCTAAAATAATGATACACTCTGGAGTTTCCTCTCCGACAGTACTTCCATGCCTGCTTATGTTAATTGTAACTCGCTATGTATGTATCTGTTAGGATTGCAGCTCAGTGACCACAAAAGTTTGTTTGTTTTTATTTGTGAATTTCATCTAGATTTTATTTTCTCAGTAAGACTGCAGGATGTGCAAGATGACTGAGCTAACGGCTTAACTTTGTTTGGCAGTTTGGAGAAAATGGGAGCTCTTAACTGGAACAAAGTTGTTCATCAACACCAAGGGTGGCGCCTCGTTAGCTCTATCTGGCTCCATGCTGGCCTAATCCATTTGGTTGTCAACATGCTAAGTTTGCTGTTTATTGGAATTCGTCTCGAACAACAATTTGGATTTGGTAAGGTTCTAACAATGCTGAGTCAACTTTGGCGATATGTTCTATTTCTACATGTTAACATATCGAGAGGTGCTTCCATGCTTTCCTTTTTTACAGTTGCACAAATATTAAAGTATTAATAAATGGTAGATAGTGATTACTTACCCCTTCGTTTGCTTTAAGATTTGTGTAACTTATATTAGGAGGGAAAGCATTGAAGCACTGCTCTAACATATCTAGTTTTAATATCTGCCATTTTGTAACATTTTAGCTTTGTGGCCATTTTATCTAAAAAATGTAATAATTAATAATCCCGGAGCTGGTTTGTATTCTAGTACTTGAAATACAATCAGGAGTACTATTTTTTAGGGAAAAGGAGTATTATTAATTTCTGAGCTCTTGACAATATTTTTAAAATTTGCCTTAATTCTTTTCTTAATATTCCAGTGTAGATCGAACATTTCAACATTGAGCATGTTTGTTTATGTATTACACATAACTAATAATGTGTAGACTGACACTAGTTTTCTTGCCTGCAAGTTCGCATTGGTGCCATATACCTGGTGTCTGGTTTTGGCGGCAGTGTGTTGTCTGCACTTTTCCTAGGGAACAACTACATCTCTGTTGGTGCCTCTGGGGCATTATTTGGACTGCTTGGATCCATGCTTTCTGAGCTTATTATGAACTGGACTATTTATTCCAACAAGGTCGGAAAAAGAGATAAAGGCACACACATTTCCTTCTATCCAGTTTTTTAAAGTTTGTTTTGCTTACCAAGTTAATCTGCTCTTGCAGGTAGCAGCCATAATAACTCTTCTGTTTATAATTGCGATCAATTTGGCAATTGGCATACTACCTCACGTTGATAACTTTGCTCATATTGGTGGATTTGTGACGGGCTTCCTTTTGGGGTTTGTTTTGTTGGCAAGGCCCCAGTTTGGTTGGATGGAACGCCATGAGTTGCCCCAGACAAATCAACCTCCCAAGTACAAAGCATACCAATATGTTTTGTGGGTTGTGGCACTCGTCTTGCTGCTTGTCGGGTAAGTGAATCCATGATAAGATGGTTGGATTATATTAGGTGATGCCATAATTATATGTATATGCATAGTGTAAAATATGCATGGTTCTGAACTAATGGTGAACATTGTCGATACTGACTTACGAATTAAGTCACTTTGATGCCAAACATGAAATGAACCTGATACCAAAAACTTGTGATGCAGGTTTGTGATTTCATTGGTGATGCTTTTCAAGGGCAAGAATGGGAATGACGGCTGCCACTGGTGTCACTACCTGAACTGCGTACCAACATCGAAGTGGAAGTGCAACATCTAGGCAGTTATAGTTATCTGTTAAATTTTCAGCAAAATACGTAGTATCCAGAGGATCATTTTTATGATTGTATGTTTGTAGATACGAACGAGTTTGTTAATTGTGTTTCTTCTTTACTGGATTGCAATTTCCTGGTTTTCTCGTCTCTGTAAATTTGTCTGTTGGGCATTGAAGTTTATGACTTTGGCGATCTCGAATTATAACATAGGGAAGCCGTCCTAGCTCAGTGGTAGAGCGCGTGGCTTTTAACCACGTGGTCGTGGGTTCGATCCCCACGGACGGCGTCTGTGCATTCGGTTTTGTTGCTTTGCATTTCTTTCTTCCTTTTTTTTGAGCAAGCCGAAAAATTCCTACGATCATGGAGGCAGGTTTCGACATTCATCCGGTGAAGTTGATCTTGCCAATTTGATTAAGATTGATCGTTCAAGAAAATTCAAACAGAATTTTACTTTGTACTGATGTTTGATCAGTAGTTTTGAATCGAGTGGTAGTGGATCAACTGCACAAAAAAGTCCCAACTCTGTGATGGGAAAAAGGAGGAATTGAGACTAAGGGCCTCTTTGTGTGAGACATACTTCTATGAAAATCTGTTTTTTTTAAATGAAAAACAGTTATAATTTTTTTATAAAAGACTGTTTGATAAATATCTAATTTTTCTTAGCAGTAAGCTGTAAAATTAGGTCCAGTCTATCTTTCAGCTTTTAACTTTTACTAGTTATATATTGCTTCTAGGTTATACAAAAATCGTTTAAAAGCTGAGCTATTTGGCGCAATAAAGGCCTATCGGTTAGATTTCTGCCCTGCCACCGCTGTGTCCATTTTGAAGCAAAGCAATAAAACCGCACGCTTGCATGCGGTTCCTTACTTTTTGTTAAGGAACCTCGCTATCGAATAGTCCGGGGTTCCCGAACAGATCTGAATTGGAGAACAGAGAGAGAGAGAGACACGTGTTTAGGGAGAGCAATAGCGGAAATTCTTTATTGCTAATGAATGCTTGTACATAGGGGACCCTCCTTTATAGCGCTCATCTAGGGTTTGAAGCAAAGGGCCAACGTGGGCTTTCGGGGTTTCCCAACACTCCCTTGGGCCTTTGCTTGCGAGATGCATATGCCTCATCAAAACTCGAGAAAAACCCGAGTGGGAAAAATACTTGGAGAAAGAGTACATAGCATACGCTTACTATGTTGCACGAATTGCCTCGTTAAAACCTTATGCAAGAAAACTTCATGAAAAACTTGCTAAGGAAAAAGAGTACAATTCTCCCAACTTCAATTGCTAATCTTGAGATTCATGTTGGGTATTCATAATTCATGCTCGAGATTCATGTGGGAATATGTGAAATATCTCCCGAAATCGCATTTCTCTAAGTCTCATCATCCCAATTCCTTTCACGCACCTTTCAAAGGTAGATCTTGGGAGTGATTTTGTGAACAAATCTGCAAGATTTTCACATGACTTAGTATGCAATATATTGATCTCGTTCATCTTATGCAATTCGTGAGCATAGAAGAACTTGGGGTTGATATGCTTCGTGAGATTGCTCTTCACATAACCCATCGTGCTTGGGCAACACAAGATGCATTATCTTCATAAATTATTGTGGAGTTTGCTCAATGTTCAAACCACATGACTTACGGATGTGGTGAACCATTCTTCCGAGCCATGCACATTCACGAGATGCTTCATACAAAGCGATGATTTCCGAGTGGTTTGTCGACGTCGAGGCGAGTGCGCTTAGGCGACTTCCAAGAAATTGCTGTTCCTCCACATAGGAAAACATAGCGGTTTGGAACTTGCCGTTATGCTGGTCCGATAAATACCAAAGATCGCATAGCCAACCAAATTCAATTCATTGTTTCTTGAAAAAGCAGACCAAGGTTTTGTTTCCTTGGAGGTAGCGGAAGATGTCCTTGATCCCTTTCCAATGCCTTTTGGTGGGTTACGATCGCATCGAAGCTAGCAAATTCACAATAACGCAATATCCGGCCTGGTGCTATTTGCAAGGTACATGAGCGCTCAAGCGCACTCAGATATGGGAATTCTGCTCCCGGGACTTCCTCCCCTCTTCTCTAGGTCTCAGTATGGGTCTAGGTGCGCTTGGAGTGACCTTGAGACCATTGGAGTCTTCGAGGATATGCCTTTTCAAATCCAAACCTTTCCAACACTTTACGTGTGTAGGTTGATTGATGTACCAAGATTCCTCCTTGGACATGTTCAAGCCGCAAGCCTAAACAAAATTTGGTTTTACCCAAATCCTTCATTTCAAACTCGGACTTCAAGTATGAACATGCCTCTTCAATTTCTTCATCCGTCCTAATGATGTTCAAGTCATCTACATAGACGGAGATTATCTGAGAATCCATTCGGGATCATTGTATAAACACACATGGACAATCTTCATTGTTTGTGTAGCCTTTCTTGCAGAGAAAGTCACTCAGCGATTGTACCACATTCTTCTTGATCGCTTCACCCATACGGTGATTTCTCCAATTTCACACTGCATGTGTTTCTATTTGCTCCGTCTTGGTTGGGATAGGAATTCCTTAGGTACTTTCATGTATATCTCAGAATCCAAGTTTCCATACAAATATCTTTGTGACAACATCCATTAGCTTCATTCTCAACTTCAAGTTGATCGCCATTGAGATCAAATATCTAAAGGTAATTCCTCCCATGATCGGAGAATAGGTTTCTTCATAATCAACTCCGGGACGTTGAGTGAAACCTTGAGCTACAAGCCTTGCTTTGTACCTTACAACCGTTGTTTTCATTTCTCTTAGAACAAAGACCCATTTGTGACCTCACGGGGTTTATATGGGAGGTGTGCGGCATACGGCCCAAACACCTCTCTCTTGTTGGAGAGACTAACTCTGCGATGATTGCCTTTTTCATTCTTCCCAATCTAGCCTTTTCTTGCACTCTGCTAGAGATGCGGCTCGGGATCATGATCAATGATCGAGGCAATCTTCTTTGCAAGTATGCATCAACGTTGGTCGTTGCTCTATTCAGGATTCTCTGTTATTACAAAGTTTATGACCATTTCTTCATGGGGTGCTTCATGCACTTCTACTTGCTCTTCACTGCTATTCCCTATCGCAGAGCAAGTTCCTTTAGCTTTTCATCGCCTATGTGTGCGCACACATTATTTCGTGGCTTCCTTGATGGAAGATTCAAGTCGGAATTGCCTTTCTGTTGGCTTCTTTCCGGTGCAGTCTCAACTGGCTCCCTTCTTTCCTTAGGGCATTTTCGTGATTGGTTGTGGTAAGTCCTCTCTTGATTTTCTCCAGACGTCTCCGGTACTTTGGGTTTGAGGAGCAGATTTCTGCTCTTTTCTTTGAGGCCTCTGAATAGGTTGAGGATACCTTCTATTTTCTTTGGTATTTCCACCCTCTCGGTGCATTCCTTGCGGGTACATGCGACTTAACCACGCCTTGAGATCACAAAATGATCAGCGGTTCATTTGCTAAATTACGCAAATCAATTATCTTCGGACTTCTTGATTTGCTTCATTAGTGCGGGGTCATGTGCGGGGATCGGTGGAATACCATATGATTTCGGTATTTTTCATCCAAAGGTTGATTTCCTCCCTAATGACGGAAGCGATCCTCGTCAAAGATGCAATCGTGAATCGGGTGTATGCAAGTCTCTGTCATGGGTTCCAAATACCGATTATGGATGCACTCTCATAACCAACGTATATCCCGGACTTGCGGAGAGGGCCCATTGCGATCCGTGAGGGGTGGTATAGGTACATATACCATACACCCAAATTTTCTAAGATGGGAGATCTTGGGATGATCCGTGCACAAGTTCCATAGGAGAATGGATGTTGTAGGCCGACGGATGCGAAATTGATAAGAGCTGCTGCGTGCGAGGCTGCGTGTCCCTAACAAGTGTTGGGCAAGTTACAACTCTGCAAAGCGGTGCGGCAATGAACTTAATCCTCTTTATTAGTGCTTACGCTAGTCCATTACGCGTATGGGCGTGCGATGGAGTGCTCAATCGCTATCCTGTTGCTGTGCAATAATCATCAAATGCCTTTGAAGTAAATTCTCGGCATTGTCCATTCGATGGACTTCACGCGATGATCGGAAAGCATTCTTAATTCTTACGATCTGCGAGATCGACTTTGCAAAAGCATGGTTTCTTGTTGACAACAAGCATACATGCGACCATTTCGAGGAAGCATCGATGAGCACCATAAAGTATCGAAACGGCCGACAGGGGTGAATCGGACATAAATATCCCCTGGATGCGTTCCAGAATGCAGGATTTCACTTTGCACTTTCATGACAGAGGGTCTAGTTATTAATTTCCGGTGGCACATGCAGGCACACAAAATCTTCATGATTGGAAAATTTTAACATTAATACCATGACCTTGTGAGTTGTTCACTATATTTCTCATCATTCTAAGACCGGGATGGCCTAATCTACCATGCCATAAAGAAAATAACTCGAGCTTCTAAAAGCAGTTTTCAAGGAAGTATACACTTGGTGCATGAATATTCGTGTAGTACAACCCGATTCATATGAGGACATTTTCTAATACCATTTTTCCACATACCGCGTGCTTCACAATGCACAAGTATTCTTTGCCATTTTCTTCATTGGTTTCTACGTGAAAACCATTGGCGCGGATGTCTTTAAAGCTTAAGAGAGTCTTGCGTTGATTCGAGGGTACAAAGGGCTTCTTCAATTACCAAAGTTGTACCCATAGGCAATATAATAGTGGCTCTTCCTGAGCCGATTACATATGAGTCGCTTCCTGCGATCGTAGTAATCTTTCTCGCATTCTTTGTGATCGACTGGAAATACTTAGACTCTCTTAAGATGGTATTTGTTGTGCCACTATCAACAATGCATATCTCTTCCATTTGGGCGCTACACGATTTCTAGATAAAAGAAATATAATTCTAATCAGATAGAGGCAAAAACAATCCAAATATTACTTACAAAATTGAAGAATACTGGAATAAAGAATAAATTGCGTATTTATTCATGAAAGAAGTATGCTCTTCTAGAGCTTACAATTCATTATTCAAAGAAAAAGCTAACAACCATAATCTAAAAGAAATGCATTAAACAGAATCTGTGAAATATGCATTAATTTCTGCTTCTATGTCATCGACAGAAGTTTTCTCTTCATTTGCCATAATAATGACTGCAGCATCGATGTCCAGGCTATTCTGTGAGGATGAGGCAAGTGGTGTGTCTACATCCATGACATCATCATCACCGATGTTGGCGAAGTCGCGCCTCTGTGAGGCGTTTTCCTTTGCCTTCTTCTTAGCACGATATCGTTGATCGCTTCCTTGGATTCTCGACATATCTTCGACCAATGTCCCCAAGTGCCACACTTGAAGTACGTTTGGTTCTGCTGTCCATACGGCTTGGCGTGTGTCTTTTCTTTGTCATCCCTCTTCACAGGGGCTTTGGACTTTCCTTTGGCCTGGGGCCTCTCTTTTCCACCCTGCTTGCCCTTCTTTCTATGAGTGGGCTTTCTCACCTTGTAGCTATTGGCATTGACTTACGTGCGGTGCCTCGTCCGTGTGGTGCGAGGCGTAGTTCTTGCGTAGAACATCGTCTTGCGATTCCGCAACTTGCATTACATCAATCAATTCGCTATACTCCTTGTATGCGTCCTAACGATAGCTGCGTGCACTCTGGATAGCATTAGGGTAGAAGGTAGAGAGAGCTTTCTCAATCTTCTCTTCATCAGTGATCTTCTTGCCACATAGAGATAGATTGGTACAAATTCTGTGCAAGGCAGAATTGTACTCGCCACGATTAAGAAGTCGCAAACCTCAGGCGTACCCAATCTTGCTGTGCTTGGGGCAAGATGGTGTACTTGAGCTTTTCGAACCGCTTTTGAAGTGCAGTCCAAAGCTCAAGTGCACTCTCCTCGACCATATATTCATTCTTGAGTGGGCGAGAGGTGGTGCTGAGAAAATCTGAGCTTGATCGTTACGCTCGGTGATAGGTTTTGCGTCTGCGAGGACCCTAGACCAATCACGAGCGAGACTTCTTGCCCCAAGAACAATCTTTCGTCCGATGCCCAAGTGAGGTAGTTTTGGCCGCAAGGGCGCGTTCTTCAAACTCACGATTCACAATGCCAGACATCTGCGTGATTTCAAAATTCTGGTTTAGATTACTGCGTGTAATCTGATAGAAAAATGGTTGCAAAAGGCATAAAGTGCAAAAAAAAAATCATATGCATTGCATTATATAAAATAAAGCAAAGGATACAAAATTCATAAAGAAAATTCATAAAACAGGGAAATAGAGCAAGAAAATTAAAAACAGAGCCAAATAAATCTTCTTGATTTTCTCGCAATTTTTCAAAATTTTCTGCAATTTTTCTGCAATTTTTTTCTTTTTCTTTTTTTTCTTTCACTTTTCTTTCTTTTCTTTTTCTTTTCCTTTTTCATTTCTTTCTCAGTCGAACAACCAGCCGTGCGCTTTTCTTTAGCCCACCTTGGAAGCCCACGCTTGGCCCAAACAAAATCGGCAGAAACAAAGTGGCCGGCGCTAGGGTTCCTAAGCCCTAGCCGCCACATGCATGTGCCCCAAAAGCGTCTTTGTCTTCATGGTGTCTTGCCGTCACGGCGACTTCAAGTTCACCGCCACGAGCGCGATGCCGGCCGGCGAGGGCGAGGCGGCGTCGGCCGGCCTCGGGCGCCGGCGCCCAAGACGCGACGCGGTGGGGCCGGCGCGGGCGCGCGCGCGCGCGGCTCGGCGGCGGCAGATGGCGGCGCCATCCGGCGTTAAGCTGCGGCGGCTCAACCACGGCCTTCTGGCGCGGGCGAGCTTCGGCCGATCGCGAAGCGCTGGCCGAGGCAAGGCCGGATGCGGCGGCTCGAGCGGCGGCGGGTGCGTCCGGCCAAGCGAGGCGTGGCGAGCGGGCGATGGCGGGCGGCCGAGCCGTCGGACGTCGCTCACGCGGGCGAGGCGCACGGCGGCGCGCGGCGCGGAGGCCGAGGCGCGACGGCGCTGGCCGAGCGGTTCTTGCGTGGCGGCGCGCGGATCGAGCCGGCCGGCGACGCGCGCGAGGCCGAGGCTCTTCGTCGGCGGCGGCGACCGAAGCGCGCCCGGCCCGCAGCGCCGTGCGGGCCGAGGCAACGACGGCACAGCAGGTCGGGAACGCGCCGCCGGTCTTGTGGCGGCTTCAAGCGCGCTTTACGAGGCGGCGTGGCGGCGGCCGACGCGACCGTCTTGCGACCGAGACGCATGTACTTCCCTTTTTTTACGAGATGATGCATGTCGCGATGTTGCTCAGTAGCCGTGCCACATAGTTTCATGCGATCGTAGTGTAACCGTATCACGTGGCGAATACGGTACAAGATCGTAGGATAGATGCATGCATAGGAGCGACAAGCGTTTAGATTCAATTCTTTGAACCCACCTTTCTCACCTTTCAATTCGATCTCGGTAGAGCCGTGCGATAGCGTGTTAAGGAACCTCGCTATCGAATAGTCCGGGGTTCCCGAACAGATCTGAATTGGAGAACAGAAAGAGAGAGACACGTGTTTAGGGAGAGCAATAGCGGAAATTCTTTATTACTAATGAATGCTTGTACATAGGGGTGGACCCCCTCCTTTTATAGCGCTCATATAGGGTTTCGGCAAAGGGGCCAACGTGGGCTTTCCATGGGCCACGAGGTTTCCAACACTTTTGTCGGGTACAAGTACAACTCGGCGGCTCGTCCACTTGCGCACGACGCACCGTCTCACCCTCTTCGCCGCCGCGACAACCACCACCAATGGCTCCTCCTCGACCAGCTCCCGCCGCCACCTTTCGGCCCTCTGGCGGTGTGGAGATCCTCTCCAAATCCCGCCTCGAGCGTTGCCATGGCCGTCCCCAGCGTCTCCGTAGGCTCCTCCTCATCCTCCGCACTTCCACTCCCCAATTTCCCACCACAAAATCGTGCTTTTGAGTGACGTTTGCCATGGCAGTGGGCGCGCGTGTGTAATGGGGCTCAGAGCGGCGGGAGGCATCGTTGGTGGCGCAGGTGGTGGAGGTCGAGGAGAACGACATGCAGGCGATGCAGACCGTACGGGATCCCCCGTCATCACCATCAACAAGTCCGCCGCGTACACAATCTACGCCATCACCTACATCAGGGTAAACCCTTCGCTTATGCTCCCTAACATGGCAAAGTTTGGTTTCAAACAAATTGTTATTGTACATTGTATGGGTGTGTGTCACTTCGCGCCTCTGGCCCTCTCTACCTTGCAATGTTGGATGGTATGTCGACGATTATTGTGCTGTAGGTAGGTTTTGGATCAGGGGGATTGGTGTTAATTGCTTAGGTGTAGTACTCGAGCAAAAGGTACTGTTTTCAAGCTCTTGCAATGCCCTGAATCTCTACCTTTTAAAAACTACACATTCATGGTTCCATCAGAGAATCAAATTTGTTCTTATTTCAGTAGGAACGCGTTGCAATTTTGTTTTCATGAGCTTGTGTCGCTAATGTTGAAGTGTTGGTTGTGCAAAGCTTGTGTTCTAGATTTGATTAGGCGCACTCATAGATAGATTTTCCATGGTAATAAATATGGAGCTGAATTCGAAGGTTTTCAAAAAGTTTCAAGATTCAAAATATCGGAATGCCATTCAAGATGCTCTGGTATTGCCGGACGGGGACTGGTTTCAGGAAATGAATGTGTTCGATAAGTCTTTATTTTTTTATAGCAATCTCGTTTGCATCTGAAATTGTTATCAGCATTTGCTCTCTGTTTTTTTGTATGTGGATTGTTCAAAAAAATATTTGTCAAATCACTACTAATACTGTCATCAACCACTATCTTTTATAACAATGAATTTAGACCTGTTTTTCTTACTCGTCTCTTCAGGATGTTGCTTACAAACCTGAGGAACATTTTGTCAAGGCCCGTCAATGTGAGTCAGAAGCTAGTGCTGAAGTTGTTAAATCTTGTGAAAGGTAATTTTTCTTCGGACTCCAGTTGGCAGATATCATCAATTTTTAGACCATCATAATTGCATACTCAATCCTTTTACTTTTAGCACGACTATATGAACTGTCAAAAGTGGGTGCTTTGTGTTGTACCATTCTTGGAATGAGTCTATTACAAATTTACAATAGTATACATCTTGCTTTGTTCATTTATGTACCATGTACAATTTAGCTGTGCATAGCTGATGTTGTTTCTTCGGAGTCATAATTGGTAACTAGATCTGGACGTTTGTTAAAAAAACTTTTTGGACCTTTTTGCAAATGTTTTTACCCTCAGGGTCATATCTATGGACTTTTTATGCACTTCAGGCCCCAAATTTTAGTTGTCATTTTCAAGTGTCTTATATACCAGTGATGCTTTTTTTTCATGGATATGGTTAGGTTACGGGATCAAATGGTCACATAATTGAGCACACAGAGGTGAGATGAATTTGCCTTTATCATTCTGTCGGGGATCGGCCACCCTGACACGTGGCCCCCCCCGGGGGGGGGGCTTTGAGCAGCACTTCTCTAAGATCGGGGGACTGTTCCCTAACTCGGCGAGACGTCCCGAACCGCGATCCGAGCACCAATCGATCGTTTAGAGGCGAGCTCGACCAAAGGTCTCGCAAGGCCATAAAGGAGCTCTTCCTCGACCTAGCCGACCGCCCCGAGCTCTTTCCCGACCTAGCGGGGCGTTCGACCTTAAATCCTGACCGGGCTCCCGACCTCAGACCGGCCCGATCCGGTCTCGCCAAGGGTCGAGCATCGGGCCCTCCACGACCTTTAACCACGTGTCCAACGATCGCGACCGCCTGAAGCGACCGCACAGAAGCAGGTGGCTCCTTCCCAAGGCAACACGAAGGTCGCCAAAGTCAAAGCCTCAGTCCCATCATCCGATCGCGTCAAAGACGGGAGTCCGCTCACCCGAACAGCGCGGGGCCACGCGTAACAACGTCATCATCGACAAAACCACAGAGAGTGGGTGCGCTGTTTTCCGAAGAAGCAGCGACCTGCTTTGCTCGGAGAGTCTACTAACCCGGCGTGGGCAAGGCCAGACAAGACTAGTCACCGAGACGAGGGCTTTCTGGCATGAGCCCCTTCATCCTCTCGGCTCCCAATCCCCAATGTAACACCGCCCTTTCGGTAGTATAAGGGAGGCGGGGCCCTCTGAAGAGCGGGCTCTTCTTCTTTTCTCACTACACCTCCACGAACTAGGCTCGGCACTCTCATATTGGAACCCCTAGCTCTCATTTGTAAAGGCAGCGCGACCATCGGCGTGAGGCATCTGATACCATCATCCGAATCGGAGTAGGGGCGTTCGGCCGAACCGATATAAATCTCGTGTCCCTGTTTGATTGTGCTGCCCTCTGCTTGAGACGCCCGCCGAGGGTACCTCCCGGACAGCGAAGCTCTGGGCCTCGCCCTCCGTACTACCCTTCCCTCTTTCTTTGTGGTCGACGGTCCGATCGTCGGCATTGGGCGCCACCGTGGGGCGAAGTTTCGTTCGTCCAAAGTTCATCACCTCGGCCACTCAACACCTCGGCCCACCACCAAACATGTCACGAGCGATGGCACAGGCTCGGGACAGCGTCCCCGAGTGCCAAGGCTCCACATCCATGCTCTCCTCCTTGCCGCCGCCGCTGAACGCCGGCCCAGCTGCCGACGGACGTGAGGCGACCCGGGCGGGCGGCGGTGGCGGAGACTCCTCGGGGCGTATCGGCTCGCCAGATCGCCATCGACCAGCCATCGCCGCCATTCGGCGTGAGGCGTGTACGACCAGCTCCCGATCCGGCCAACTCAACCCTCCCATCCGGACGAACACGCCTAAGAACGCTGCGGGCCATCGCCGGTCATGGCCGACGTGCTCGGCGGCTCGGCCCTCTTTCTGATCCTTGGCGAAGAGCTCAACAAAGCGGCCGGCGTCACACCCCGGCAAGCGAGCTCTGCAGGCTCGAGTCTCGCCCGTGACGCGCGGCGGCCTCGCCGCGATGATCGCCGGCCGCTCACCGGCAGATCTCGCCGGGCTCGCGCCCAACGCCATCTTCACCACCTCCGACGGGAAGGGTGGCGCGTGGCTTGCTTGCCGTCGCCCGGCCAGCGTAATGGCGATCTCGCCGGACAGCAAAGATGCCGGAAGTCTCTCTTGGACGTCCGGCTCAAGCGACGAAGATCGCAACCACCCGCGACGCCACCGTAATAAGCGCTCCGTCGACCATCGCGGTCGGCGTGGGAGCGCGCCGCCTCGAGTTCTCCCAGTCGGTGATGGCGACTCAGCGCCAAAGCCTTGGCGGCAGAGCCTCCGACCCACGGTGCGGCGTGCTCGAGCGATCTCCGTCGAGTCTGTTGGCGGCCGGTTTAAGCGGCGATGATGGAGCGGTTCGACGGGTTCCTCTCCATATACTCCACCGCCATCTTGGCGGCCAAAGGACGAGGCGCGATGGCCAACTATCTCCCGCGTTACGGGCGGCGCGCGCGCGCTGGCTCTTCAACGGGCGCCGGCACCTTCCGATCATGGCGCCGGTGCGGGCGCTCTCACTCCAACTTCGAGCGCGCACGAGTGGCACGGGCGGAAAGGACTCAGGCCGTGTTATCCGAGGAAAGGGAACATCTGCGAGACCGTGCGCGGTTCGCGTAGCGTAACTCGATTCCCAACATCTCCGATGAAACCGTTATCAAGGCTTTCAAGTTTGGTGTTGAGACAGGCGCCTCACGGAGGACCTCGAGATTGCTACGAGGCTCACCGTCAACAAACTATTCGCATGGCGGAAGCGGTATCGCGGACGCGGGACGATCTTGTCATTGGAAGCATGACTACTGACCGAGGCAAGCTCGGCCTCGCCGAACAGGACCATCGGCGCTAAGGAAGGAGACCCGCCCAGCGACAAAAGCGAGAAAAGATCGCGGCGTCGGCGGCGGCCCGCGTAGTTGCCACGATCGACAACAAGCGAAGGCGGAAGCACGCCACCGATCGCGGGGCCCGACCTCGGCCAGAACCGTCGCGGCGGCCGCAGCAAAGCGCCGCCGCCGGCCAAAGCGGGGCGGTCGGGGACCTCCTCCACGCGAACGTCAGAGCTTGGGGCAACGAGGAACACCGGCCGGCGCCAACAAGTTTTGCTGTTCCACAAAATTCACGGCCATAACTGCGATCTTTGCGGGACATGGTATTCAAGCTGGCGCCTTTATAGGGGCGGAGAGATGCCCACGCTCCCAAAAGGCGATGAACGGCCCGGAGGGATCGACACCGGTCAGGCCCAAGCAAGCCCCGATCTGGAATTCCAACAGGGTGACCACCATGTGGACGTAATCTTCGGTGGCTCCTCTGCATACCGATCTCGGCGCGCGCTGAAGGACGCCGCGCGCGCCGTCTATCAAGCCACCGCCGAAGCCCACGACCAACCTGCGGGTGGGGCGGCGTCCCATCACCTTTTCTCGGGGCGCGCCCCTCGGGGATGTCCCGAGACTTCAAAGCGCTCGTCGTCGCTCAGACCATAAGCAACACCGTCGTTAGCGGGTCATGGTCGGCGAGGCGATTCCTCAACTTTGCTCTCGGCGGCGCTTTGGGCCGGATGCAAATACCGATCGAAAATCAAGAACATAGCAATCCTTCTTCTTCGGCATCGTGCGGGAGCTCGACCACCCGGCCCGGGCAAGTGGTCCTCCCGTCACCTTTGGCGACTCAGTAAACTTCCGCACCGAGCTGATCACCTTCGAAGTCGTGGACGACGATCTCCCCTACAACGCCATCCTCGGGTGTCCCGCCCTAATCAAGTTTATGGCTGCGAATCACTACGCACCGGTGCATGAAGCTCCGGGCCCGGTGGCGTCATAACGGTCATGGCGACCTTAAAAGCGCGCATTGCGAGAAAAGGCCACGCGCTGGTCGGCATCTTGCCCCTCACCGCCCCGAGATCACCCAAGGGCGCCGTCGGAAGAGCGGCTATCGATAAGCGGCCCGACCAAGGCCGTGCGGCAGAAAAGGGAACTTCGGGCAAATCGTCGCATTTCCGCTCGGCTCGATCCCAAATAGGAAGGAGGCTCGTCACTTTCCTCCGAGATAACAAAAGCATTTTCGCATGGGAACCGGCGGACATGCGAGGTCCCACGGAGGTGATCGAGCACAAGCGCAAACAAAGCACGCTGCGGACCGTGCGCGAAGCTCGCGCTTCTCCCGAGAAAGCGGCGATGTCGAGAGCACCTTGACAAGCTCCTCAAGGCGGTTTAGTTCGCGAGGTCAAATACTCCGAATGGCTGGCCAACCCTGTAATTGTGCAGAAGAAGGGCGGGAAGTGGAGAATGTGTGTCGACCACACGGGCTTGAACGCTGCATGCCTCAAGGATAACTTCCCACTCCTCCGCATAGACCAGTTGTGGACTCCAGCGCCAACGGCGAGATGTTGAGTTTTCGGCGCCTACTCGGTACCACGGATCAAGCTCGCCATGGAAGGCGAGGACAAGACCGCCTTCATCACGCCGTTCGGAACCTTCTGCTACACGACCATGTCGTTCGGCCTCCGCAACGCGGGCGCCACGTTCCAGCGGTTAATGGCCAAAGCCTTCGACCCACAGATCGGCCGGAACCTCGAAGTGTACGTCGGCGACATCATCATCAAGAGCCCTCTAAGGCCAACCACGTCAACGACTGGCGAGACCTTCGTCAATCGAGCAGGTTGGCATCAAGCTCAACCCGAAAAATGCGTCTTGGCACGACCTGCGGAAAAGTACTCGGCTACATGATCGGGGTCGGGCGTGGGCGAACCCGAGAAGATCGAGGCAATCGAGCAAATGGCGCCCGACCTCGATAAAACAAGTGCGAGACCCTCACCGCGCATCGCCGCCCTCACCGCTTCATTTCCGGCTCGGCGAAAGCGGGTTGCCTTTCTTCAAGATCTGCGATCATGAGGGTTCGAGTGGACCCGAAGCCCTGGTCTTCGGCGAGCTCAAGACATACCTCTCGCGTCCTCCTCTGCTGACAACCCGCGGCGGGGAGAGTCTTCTTGCTTTACCTCGTGGTACGCAACCCTGCCGTCAGTAGCGGTCTGGTAGCCGAGCAAGCGCGGCGGCGACCCAATCTACTATGTTAGCGAAGTACTCCACGGGCCAAAGGCGCTATCCCAGTCAAAAACTCATCTATGCACTCTTCATGGCCGCGGAAGCTTTGGCACTACTTCCAAGCACATGCGGTGGTTATCGGCGGCCTCCCGCCGGAGATCCTCGAAACCCCAGGCCGGAGGTCGCGTCGCCAAGTGGGCCATGGGTGGCGAGTTCGACCTCAGCTTCACGGCCCGCGACCGCCATCAAATCACAAAGCGCCGCGATTTCGTGGCCGAGCGAGCGGTGGAGCTCGCCCGAGCCCGAGGTCGAGGCCAAGGACCCTTGGACCATGTTCTTCGACGGATCAAGGTCCTTTGAGCGCTCGGGGGCCGGCGTTCTCCTCATCACCCCTCAAGGCGACCACTTGAGATATGTGGTCCGCTTCGGC
This sequence comes from Otatea glauca, assembly GCA_036346275.1. Classification (NCBI taxonomy): domain Eukaryota; kingdom Viridiplantae; phylum Streptophyta; class Magnoliopsida; order Poales; family Poaceae; genus Otatea; species Otatea glauca. The sequence continues at coordinate 12,673,714 of CM070728.1, forward strand.
TTCCCCGCTGCCAACAACGCGGCGGAATACGAGGCCCTCTTGGCCGGCCTTCGAGCTTGCAAGTCCTTGGGCGTTCGCCGCCTCATTGTGAAAGGAGACTCCCAGCTTGTCGTCAATCAGTACAACAAAGTTTACCAATGTTCGGAACCTCTGATGGCCAAGTACCTCGCTGAGGTACGCAAGATGGAGAGATGGTTCCGGAACCTGAGAATCTAGCACGTACCAAGGAAGGACAATTCCACCGCCGATCTCCTGTCCAGGCTCGGATCATCCGGCGATGAGCTTCCGCCGGACGTCATCTTTGAGACCTTGGCCACACCGTCCGTCACCGACAAGGAAGACCCAGTGGCCTTCCTCGAAAGCATTCCGTCGTGGATGGATCCATTCATCAAGTTTCCTCGACCAAGGAGAGCTCCTCGCCACTCCAGCCGAAAGAAGCAGGCTCCGGCGACGTGCGGGCTCGTCTGAGCTCGTCGGTGGCGACTCTACCGTCGAGGGTCCTTGGGCGTTCTGTCAAAATGCATCACTCGGAAGAAGGTAAATACGGTCAGCGATATACACTCCGGCCTATCTGCGCGCTCACTCCTCTTCGGGACCATGGTGGGAAGGCCTTGAGATGGGCTTTATCGCCAGCGGCGCTCGAAGATGCCGGGCATCGTTCGTTCTTGCCGATCTGTCGGTTTCACGCCCGAAAGCCGTGCAACGGCCACGCTCTGCGAGACCATTCCCCGCTTTGGCCATTCTCGGCGTGGGGCCTCGACATTCTCGGTCCCTTCTCGAGGTCGGTCGGGGAAGAAGTTCTGTTCGTGGCCATTGACACCTTTTCAAAATGGATCGAGGCGAGCGGTCTCATTATCACCGCCAACGCCGCGGTAAGGTTCTTCCGTTCGCCGTGGTCACAAGGTGCGAGTCCCTTGCAAGATCATCACCGACAACGGGCAGCTTGATTCACGGTGGTCGTTCCAAGAGTTCTGCGCAGATATGGGAACCAAAGTGCGCTATGCCTCGATGAGCCACCCCGAGCAGCAGGCGCCGAAGCGCCAACAGGCGGCTTCGTCCAAGGGCTCAAGCGAGTCTTCGGCGAGCTCGATCGCCGCCATGGCCGTGCATGGGTGGGCGAGCTCCTCACGATCCTTTGGTCCCGCGCCTCGACCGGTAGCAACAGAACAAGCCCTTTCCATCTCGTCTTGGCCGAGGCATCCTGCCGCCCGAGTCACGCTCCGCTCCGTCGAGGCGAGCTCGGTCGACAGTCGACCTCGGCGAGCGGTCCTCGACCTCGCCTTGGCGAAGAAGTAAGGTGCGTGGCGCCTGCGCTCGGCGCACCGCAAGATCTCCGCGAGCATGCGCTTTGGTGTCAGACCAGGGGCTTCCACGTTGGGGACCTGGTCCTAAGACGAATCCAAGACCGCTCCCACACCAACAAGCTGTCCCCGCTGTGGGAGAGCCCCTTCAGAGTCATCTCAGCAAGCCGCACGGGAGCTTACTGTTTGGCGGTCCCCGATGGCAGGGAGCTCGCGAGCTCGTGGAACGTAGGCCAGCTCCGAAAGTTCTACGCCTAGCGCTCTTCCTCCACCCGTCGTTAAGTTAAGATGTCTCTTCCCTTACTGTTATGTTCGTTCTTGTGTTCTGAGCAAACGCGCCTCGGGGCATGCTCGGGACTTTTGTATTGCCATGCCTTGGTCCGGCCCAGGTTTGTGGCCGCAATAAAGATTTCCTTCGCTCCCGGTACTAACCTCTTTTTATTTGTGGAAGGGGTGGCATTCCGCCACAACCCTAAGTTGCAGATTCCTTCGGCCAAAGGTCGCGCCGTCTTAAAAAACCTCGAGCCCGGCCGAAGGGGGGAGCGATCCCTCCCCAAAAAGACCTCAGACTCAAGAGCGCCTAGAAGTCTCGGACCTTCTTGAGCCTTGGGGTTGGTTGTCGGGATCGGCCACTCGACACGTGGCCCCTCGGGGCTTTGGCAGCCTCCTCTAAGATCGGGGACTGTTCCCTAACTTTCGGCGAGACGTCCCGAACCTTGATCCGGAGCACTAATCGATATTAGAGCCATGCTCAGACCAAAGGTCCGCAAGGCCATAAAGAGCTCTTCCCGACCTAGCCGACCGCCCCGAGCTCTTTCCCGACCTAGCGGGCGTTCGACCTTAAATCCTGAGCCGGGCTCCCGACCTCAAACCGGCCGATCCGGTCTCGCCAAGGGTCGAACATCAGGCCCTCCACGACCTTTAACCACGTGTCCAACGATCGCGACCGCTGAAGCGACCGCCACGAAGCGGTGGCTCCTTCCCAAGGCGACGAAGGTCGCCAAAGTCAAAGCCTCGATCCCATCATCCGATCGCGTCAAAGACGGAGTCCGCTCACCCTAAGCGTGGCTGGGCCACGCGATGGCAACGTCATCATCGACAAAATCACGAGAGAGTGGGTGCATTGTTTCCCAAAGAAGCAGCGACCTGCTTTGCTCGGAGAGTCTACTAACCCGGCGTGGGCAAGGCTAGACAAGACTAGTCACCAAGACGAGGGCTTTCTGGCATGAGCCCCTTCATCCTCTCGGCTCCCAATCCCTAATGTAACCTGCCCCTTTCGGCCGTATAAGGGAGGGCAGGGCCCTCTGGAAGGGCGGGCTTTTCTTCTTTTCTCACTACACCTCCACGAACTAGGCTCCGGCACTCTCATATTGGAACCCCTAGCTCTCATTTGTAAAGGCCGGGCATCCATCGGCATTGAGGTATCTGATACCATCATCCGAATGGAGTAGGGCGTTCGGCCCGAACCAGTATAAATCTCGTGTCCCTGTTTGATTGTCTTGGCCCCTGCTGTTGATCGCCCATCGAGGGTACCTCCCGGACGAGCGAAGCTCTAGGCCTCGCCCTCCGTACTACCCTTCCCCCTCTTTCTTTGCGGTCGACGGTCCCGATCGTCGACACATTCCTATTATTTCAGTTTCTAAAAATTTGAAAATGTTAAACCCACTATTCTAAATGATTGAGCACGTATTAAGGAAAAACAAAGGCACATATGAAATCCCTGCCAACATGCTAGTGTTGTGGATGCATTTGTGTACTCAGTATCCTTGTTTAGTTTGTGTTATTATTTTTTACATCTATATATGATTTACTATCTCGTAATGCTTAACATTTTCTTTACTTCACTTTGGCATTGCACTAGCCTGTTTGCTGTCCATGTGTGCCTCAACATCGTCTTCCTTCGTCTTGTGGAACATTTTGTAAGTTCAAAAAACTGTTTTTATGCATTCTTTCTTTTAACACAGCCTCATGCTTATCACAGTGTTGCCTAGGCGATGGCTAGTTACCGCTTAGACATCTAGGCAGCCAGAGAGGATCACCGAGGCGTCGTCTCGGCGGAGGCGTTAGGCGACCGCCTAGGCGTCGGTGGCGTGGCGGCGCCTAGGCATCGCGGTGATGCAGCCAGGAGTGCACAAAATTGGAGATGAGGACGGATAAAACCGTAAAAGGAGAGGACATACAAGGCACTGCATTCTTTGCTAACCTGCATGTCATCAATCTATCAAAGTTAGATGTCATCCTAGGGATGGATTGGTTAGCCACCAATGGTGTTAATATAGATTGTGAGTGTAAAACTGCATCTATTAGAACACCAAATGGGAATCGAATCTTGTATAGGGGACATAGAGCTAAGCAACCCTCATCAGATTCCAAGCTCAATCAAATGTCATCTTCAGAGTTGTCCCTCATTCCTGTAGTTCAGGATTTTCCTGATGTATTCCCTGAAGAGCTGCCAGGTATGCCACCTGACAGAGGGTTAGAGTTCTCTATAGATCTCATTCCAGGAGCCACCCCCATAGCAAAGAGACCTTCAGAATGAATCCACGAGTTGGATGAACTTAAGAAGCAATTGAAGGAATTAGAGGAAAAAGGGTTCATTAGAGAGTGTTTCTCCATGGGAGCCCCATCTTGTTTGTGGGCAAAAGGATGGTGGGATCAGACTCTGTACAGATTACAGAGAGCTCAATAGTGTTACAATTAAGAACAAGTACCCTCTTCCAAGAATAGATGACCTATTTGATCAACTTAGAGGTGCTTGTATCTTCTCAAAAATTGACCTACGGTCAGGATATCACCAAATCAAAGTAAGAGCAGAAGATATAGAGAAAACTGCCTTTGTCTCTAGATACGGACATTATGAGTATCTGATGGTACCCTTTGGATTGACAAATGCCTGTGAGTGTTCATGAACCTAATGAACAAAGTCTTCATGAAGTATCTGGATAAATTCATAGTGGTATTCATAGATGACATCCTGATATACTCTAAAAGTAAAGAGGAACACAAGGAACATCTAAGAACCACTCTTCAAAGCTTGAGAGAGAACCAGCTATATGCCAAATTCAACAAGTGTGAATTTTGGCTGGATCAAGTGTCTTTCCTTGGACACGTCATATCTGGAAAAGGTATCGAGGTAGACCCAAGCAAGATAGAAGCTATTAAATCTTGGAAAACACCCTCAACTCAAACAGAGATCAGAAGTTTCCTTGGACTAGCTGGGTACTACCGTAAGTTCATAAAAGGATTCTCTCAAATATCAGCCCCTCTCACAAAGCTTTTAAAGAAAGATAGCAAGTATGATTGGAATGAAAAGTGTGAAGAGAGCTTTCAAAAACTCAAACAATCTTTAACCTCCACTCCTATTCTAGCATTACCTGAGGAAGGAGTTGAATATGTGGTGTACTGTGATGCCTCTAAATCAGGCCTAGGAAGTGTCCTCATGCAGAGTGATAAGGTAATCGCTTATGCTTCTAGACAATTACGCCCTCATGAAGTCAATTACCCAACTCATGATTTAGAATTAGGAGCTGTAGTGTTTGCTTTAAAAATGGAGAGACACTACTGTATGGAGCCAAGTGCATCCTGTATAGTGACCATAAAAGCCTCAAATATATCTTTACCCAGAAAGAACTAAACATGAGACAGCGGAGATGGTTAGAGCTCATTAAAGATTATGACCTCTCAATCAACTACCATCCAGGAAAAGCTAATGTGGTAGCTGATGCATTGAGTAGAAGAACTCAATGCAATAATCTATCTATTCAAAGCTTCATGCCTGAGCTAATTAAGGATCTGGCTAAAATGGAAATTAGCTTTGGCATATCTTCATCCTCTGCTATGTTATCTGCTCTATCTATCCAATCAACCCTCTTAGATCAAATCAAAGAAAAGCAATCTGCAGATAATTTCATTCTTGAAGAGACTCAAAGGATTAAGTCTGGTCAGTCCTCAGAGTTTAATCTGGACAAGGATGGAAGCACGAAATTGCATAGTCGCATTTGTGTTCCAAATGACCCGAAATCAAGCTAATCATCCTTAAGGAAGCCCATGACACATTATATTCTATCCATCACGGTAGCACAAAAATGTATCGAGGATCGAAAGAAAATTTTGGTGGAATGGTATGAAAAGGAGATAGCAGTATGTGAGCAAGTGTGACACATCCGAGAAGGTAAAGGCTGAACATCAACGTCCTGCAGGCTTGTTGCAACCTCTCCAAATCCCTGAATGGAAATGGGAGGATGTCTGTATGGACTTTATTACAGGCCTACCTAGAACCCAAGCCAAAAAGGATGCTATATGGGTTATAGTGGACAGACTTACCAAGTCTGCTCACTTCATTGCTACTAATCAAAAGTATTCTGCGCATAGGTTGGCTGAGATATACATTGAAAGAATAGTCACACTTCATGGAGTTCCTAAAACAATTACATCAGATAGAGGTTCCATCTTCACCTCTAGTTTCTGGGGAAGTCTGCAAACTGCTTTAGGGACCAAATTAAAATTGATCTTGCTTATCACCCTCGGTGATGGACAAGCGAAAGGGTGAATCAAATTTTAGAGGATATGTTAAGAGCATGTGTGCTAAATTTTAAAGAAAGTTGGGACAAATACCTTCATCTTGCTGAGTTTGCTTACAACAATAGTTATCAATCCAGTATTCAGATGGCCCCATATGAAGCTCTATATGGTAGACGGTGTAGATCACCAATTTGTTGGTATGAAGTGGGAGAGAAATCTCTAATGGGTCGAGTTGATCCGTCAAAATGATGAGAAGATTAGAATCATTCAAGAGAGTGAAAACCGCCCAAAGTAGGCAAAAGAGCTACGATAGCGAGAGCGGAGTTGAAATTCAACAGGAAGAGTATGTGTATTTAAAGGTGTCCCCAATGAAAGGAGTACACGGTTTGGAGTAAAAGGAAAGCTCGAGTCCTCGGTATGTTGGACCGTTCAAGATTCTTGAACAAAGAGGAGCTTACCTTATCGGTTAAATTGCCTCCTCATTTATCTCGAATCCATAATGTTTTCCATGTCTCTCAACTTAGAGCTTGTCTTAGAGAGCCTTCTCAAGTGGTATCCAATCTAGATATTCCTTTGCAGCCAGATCTAACCTATGAAGAACGTCCTCTAAAGATCTTAGCTACAGAAGAACGTCAATTCAGAAGAGCCACTACGAAGTTCTGCAAGGTGCAATGGAAACACCACTCAGAAAAAGAGGCCACGTGGGAAAAAGAGGAGGATTTGAGGGAATCTTACCCCCACCTGTTTAGGTGAGTCGGATTTCGGGACGAAATCCCTTTTAAGGGGGGTAGGATGTGAGGACCCTCCCCTTAATCATTCCATCCTTAAGCATAAATGTATCATAAGCATCATCATTAGTATTAAGCTTGCATCAAGAATTACTAATTGAGCGGGAGTAATAATCAAGCTAATGAATAATGAATAATCTCTCTAATCGACATTATCGGTATTTAGTAGTTCTAAGCATGAACATCCATGCATTCATGTGTGCATTAGCAATTGAATGAAAAAGCCGATGATCTGCATGCATGTTGTGTTGGCGGTGAAGAGTAAAAGAGGAGGCGATAAAAGTAAATAGCAAGGGCAAAAGGGTATTTTGGTGGTAGAGAAGGGATAAGGATGCCGACCAAGAGAGAGGTCTTCCTCTTGACCATTTCGCGAGAATCCAAGAGCGACCATCCTTGCCTCTCTCTTGCTTTCCCAAGGCGAATCCAAGAGCGACTAGCGACCAATCTTTCTATCTGCTTTGCAACCAAAGTGAAGCAAGAGGAGGAGCCGACCAAGGAGTGAAGCAAGAGGAGGAGGAGGAGGCCAAGAAGTGAAGCAAGAGGAGGGAGCTCGGCCACTTCTCCACCAACCTCTCCAGCGTCATCGGCTTCACCAAACCCAAACCCTAGCGACAATCAAGTGAACCAAATCGCCGGAAAACAAGTAAGAGCTACCCATTTCTAGTTGCAATTGCTTAGATCCTTTAGAATAGCAAGAGATTAGAGATCGAGTAGCTAGAGAGTAGATAGAGTAGGAGAAAACTTAGCTTCGGAGGGATGAGTGTAGCTTGGCGCGGTGGGAGGAGAACTCGAGGAGAGAGAGAGCGGTGTATTTGGAGGTGGAGTCGTCATTTGGAGTTGTCGTCATTTGGAGAAAAGAAGAGGAGAGCATTATTTGGAAGAAAGAGAGCCCACCGGAGATGGGTTGGTTGGGAGTAGAAGAGAATAGAGAGAGAAGCAGAGAAGGGAAGAAAAGAGAAAGAAGAAGGAAAGAAAAGAAAAGAAGAGAGAAAAAATGAGAAAAGTGGAAAAATGATTAGATCATTTACATGTAGATCTGTTAAAACTTTGCATCTGTTGCATTATGTGATTAGTTAGTTAATCGGAGATTAGTTATGTATGCATGTGCAAGGAAATGGAAATAGCGACACTCTTGTCATTAAGCAATTAATTGGCTAAATAAAAATATGAAGCATGCATGGCATTAAAATGGACATCGATAGAAGTATATATATCAAAAATAGAATATTAATTTGTTGGACAATTGACTCATACATAATAAAAATGCATTAGTTAATAGATTATAATTTTCAGGACGAGCAGTAACACGCCTGACAACGGCACTGTTTTGAGCGAGGTAGAACTTTCCGAGTTTATTCTAGGCAAGCAAAACCCACCCTTGATCATGTTTTATTGAAAATGATTTCATTGTTTTATCAATGTATTATCTCTCACTGCATGGAAAGCTTAATTTCAATAAAAGTATTAAAATGGATGTATGTTGGGTGAATGGGTTAAAGAATGAGTTGTTGGGTTGAAATGGTTGTGATGATTAGAAATTGGAAGTGGGAATGGGAGTATTGTGTCTAGTTAATGGTTGGGTTGGAGTGTGTTAATATGGCTGGTAGATGATGCCGATGAGAAGGATGTAGGCCGGAGGGGTCCTCTACATGGGCTAAAATATAAGTTTCAACCAACTAACACTTGGTCAATGAGCCATAAAATCAGTATCAACCATGGTGTGTGAAATCGGCCAGAAAAGGTTGTCCTACAATAGTATTAGAGCTCTCCACAACGGGTAAGGATAGCATGGTGCTTCTGGGCAAGGCCGGTAGGCCCAGAAGGTGATGCCATTGAGGCGGTATATTTGAAGCCAGGTGTACCCCTGGTTGAGAGGAGTACAAGCTGTACCTTGGAGTTGTGTGGCAGCCTGGGATAGGTGTCACAAACTCGAAGTGCAGGGTGGAGAACTAATACTAGAGTAGTGATAAACGTTCTGGGGCATCTCTTGTGGGTGTCACTATGGGTAAAGTGGTACAAACCTGCGCAGGGTAAAATCTTGAATTCAAGCCAGTCTCTTGGATTAGAGATTATGGTCAGCTTCGGCTTTTCATATTCAGTGTTAGTAGAAATTTCTAAATATAAAATCAACCAACCCTTTAATCTAAAACTTATTTTGCTGTAGAAAGGATATTTGGGGGAGAAGTGGTCTTGGGTGAAGTTAGCTTAGGAGTGGTTATGATGGGAAGGGAAAAATCATTTATTGCATTCATATATTATTGCTTCTTTGGGTACTTTGTACTCACCCTTGTTTAATCCTCCCTTGCTTAGAAGGTGAGTCATATGGACAACCTTCCGAGGCGGGGTGAGGGATCTTGTGAGACCGGGACCTATCGGAGGGTGACTACTACTACTACTACTATCAGGAGTAGTAGGGGTAGTAGTAGGCCATATTCCCGCGCTAGCAGGCCCCCGGGAGATAGGAGGTTATAATAGATATCTAGATCTTTTGCTGTAACCCTAGTCTATGTAAATTAAGGTAATGTAAGGAACAATAGCCCTGCGTGGCTGATGGAATGTAATAATGAATTCCATTTGGTGTCTCTAATTATTGTTCTGTTTGCAATACTGCATACAGTATAGTAGCTAATAAAACATCGAAGGCACGATGTTTTGCTAGTTCTTATCTTTGAGGTCCGTCTGATTAACCCTAGGTGACGATCGTTCACGGGGTTAATTATACTGGTCGCCATACAGTGTATCGAGCAATGGTTGCGACAACCACGCTTAAATAATTAGGGTCTTGATAGAAGGTTTATATAAAGTTAGGTGTTCTTAGCTATATGGCTTAAACTATCTATTATCTCTCGTCCTGTCATTTATCAAATGCTAATCTATTTAAGTAATTTCTGCAAATATAGGTACCTCTAATTAACAAGCCTCCTTTTTGCAGGATGACTCGTTCTAGGCTTCCCGCGTCGCAGGTGCAGGGTCCGCATGTCATCACGTTGCCACAGATAGTATTAGAACTAGGAGGGGGGTGGATAGATTACTTTGAGGAGACATTTGATGATCAGACTACCCCTAGAGTGGGAATTGTAGTATCTGAGTTGGTGGTCTAACCCAGCTACTACGAGGAGTTCACTGCCTTGTGTCGTCATGCAGATCCTTCTCTACCTCTGCAGGACGCCGCAAGGAGGGCAGTGCATGCTCTCAGGGCTCAGTTTGCGAGACACCGAGAGACTCCTCTTTAGCCACTTTCCTTGTGCACTCGGGCGTCTCGTCACCGCCCGCTTCGCACCCGTCCACCTAGCTCTAGTGGGACTTGGGACCTTGGGCGATGGGTCACTAGCCACCATATGATAGCATCGGATGCTATGTATCTGCGAGGGTGAATGAGGTGTCAGCCGTCGCTGAGGATAGGGCCACGTATTGGCGTCATCAGTATGGAGCTTCTGAGACTGGGCGGGTGATCCTAGAGACTACACTATACCATATGGCGCATCCGCGGTGCCCTTTGATACTCGGATCCGAGCACCATACCTCGCCACTACCCTGCGTCTGCGCCCAAACACCACCTCCCACCTGTTTGCACCATCCCACCAGTATGTCCCCTTCCCAGATTATGGCCTTCCCACCACCGGACATCTTCCCTACCCATACCCTGCTCCGCCAGAGATAGGTATTCCTATCCCACAGTTCCTGATCCGACCCACTGCCACTCGTCCTGTGCTGCCGCGTAGTCGTTCCTCGCGTCGCACCAGCCGCATGAGTGTTCACCCAAGCCCCAGTATTGATGATGCATTTCTTGGCACCTATTTAGGCCACTTGGGTCAGGGTACTAGTGGAGTCAGTCGAGGGAGAGGAGGATCGGAGGAGGACCCCGAGGAGGTAGGCGATGAGTAGGTGTTGGGTTAGTAGTATCCCTTATGCTTAGTAATGTAATAGGTAGTCTTAGTAAGTTCTATGCATGGATAGATGTATTATTGTAATGTAATGGCAGACTAATGTATCTCTCTTTATGTATGGTAGTGCATTTTAATTATCTGTCTTCATATTTAGTCTCATTATTCTTCATTGCATATATCTTGTCTTCATTTTCTGTTGGTTCATCACATATTCAATGCAATGAAGTAATGTTTTGGTATCATTATGCAATTGTAGATAGAAATGGCTAGTTCATGCATGCTTTTCTTTAATAGATTGTTGCTGCCTGTTCTAGTAGGTGGTAGTATTAAAAATCTGCATGCATGTTCACATATGTGTCATTATATTTCAATGGATGTTAGTAGCAATTAAATCAATTCTTAACTTGCTGTTATATTCATTTTTGAATGGTATTTTCCATGAAATAGCTGCTGCCCTCTTGCTTAAAAATAAGCATCAGCATGTTATAAACATTTTGGTATAAATGGCAACTATGGTTTATATACATATGATGCACTCCCATGTCGACAAGAGTAGCTTGATGCATTCAACCTAGGTTAGATAGGCTCATGTAGTTGATAATGCTTGCTTTACTGTGGTAGAGACCAGATTTGTGTGTATATGGATATGTATATATTTAGTTAGTCGATGACGACAATTAGGAGCTAAGGACTAAGGAACGGACCGGACCCGCTTTGTCGCGGTGTGCCGGGCGCATGGATCCATGGTGTGCTCGGCGCATAGTCTCGAGGGCTCTTGGTGCTCACCCAAACCAAGTTTATTTTCGTTGTATTCAATAGATATAGATGAGTTTTTGGTGCTCCAAAACCAATCTTGTTGTCGTTTATTTATTTGCTTCTTATGTTCTTATGGATCTTTTGTAGATAGGGCGGCCCGAGTGCGTTAATCTCGGGGAGTTCCTGGTGCTCTAACATCAGGTTTGTTGTTGTTTATTTCAATTGTTCTTCATGCTTCTTAATCTGAGATGATAGCTAGGTTGAGTCAAGAGTCCTGCAATGGAGTGGCGAATGAGAGTGGTGAGCTCTGTTCTTTCCTCTCTTTTCTTAAAAACAAAACCCTTAATAGCCTCTAATCACAAGAACACTTCTCACCTTATATTCAAGTGCTGTTAATAACTAAAATTTGAGTACCATGTTTCTTCTCACAAATCAGACCTCTTGTCCTATTAATGAAATCTTGGTATGAGTAGATGTCCAACCTTCCTTATGTAATCCTGTTAGTTATGTATAGGAAGGGCTAATAAAAAAAAAATGTGAAAAAGATGAAGCATTAGTTAAGTCATGCATCCATCATGTTCTCTTTTGCAGATATGTCAGACAGAGAAGTGGTTGAGCAGGACCTTATCCTGAGGTTAGGATCTCATCCAGATCAGCCCCAAATGCCAGAACCACCTGTTGTTCCTATTCATGACCTCAACCAACCAAATCCACCAGAGTCCAGACAGCCTATACCCCCAGGAGGAAATGGCAGTACCGCCAGGACTCCAGAGCATCAAAATCCATTAGAGAGAGTCCTAATGTTTCTAGAGAACTCTAGAAGGGAGGCTCAGGTCACCCAAAATCAGTTCATGACAAATCAGAATCAGTTTCTAGAAACTCTGCTCACCAATGTTGTACCTGGAGCCCAACCCACAGGTAGACACCGAGTCACCTTGGGAGAGTTTCTTCAGACTCGTCCACCCACTTTTGCTAGAGCCACAGAGCCACTTGCGGCCGATGATTGGCTTCAAGAAATTGAAAAGAAGCTCACTACCATAGGTTGCATTGAGGAAGAAAAAGTCCAGTTCGCAACCTACGATTATCGTGGTCGCGGCAACATGGTGGAATAATTATTGCCGCACCGTGCGGTGAACAACTTTGTCACTTGGGGAAATTCACATCCCAATTTCGCATTACCCATGTTCCATTAGGAGAAATGGACAATAAAAGAGGGAATTTTGGGACTTAACCCAAGGGGTAGGAAAGTGTCTCGAGTACCTAAACAAATTCAATGAGTGTCGGATATGCTCCGGAAGAAGTAGACACTGAAGCCAAGAAAATCTATAGGTTCAAGAAGGGTATGAACCCACATTTGAGAGTCCAATTAGCCTCTTAAGATCACGAGTTTGAGGACCTGGTAGTGAGCCATAATCATAGAAAGTGAGCAAGCTTTATTGAATGAAGAGAGGAGGAAGAAGGCTAGGTTTGATCCTAGGCCACCCATGCAGAATCAATCAAGGCCATTCAGACCTCCTATGTTGATCAGATATCCAGCACCTAGACCACATATGGGTGCTCCAGTTCAGCGTCCTAATACCTTCCAGCCTAGACCTCCCCTCAAGTGTTTCAAATGTGGAGGTCCCCACCTTGCCAACAACTGTAACCATGTAGCCATCAAATGCTATCAATGTGGTCAAGAGGGTCACAAAAAGATTAATTGTCCAACTCTTGTTGCCCAAGCTGTCCAAAACAACCCTGGAAGACCCCAAAACCGTCCTCTAGTAGTGGGACGTGTCTATGGCAATCCCACTGCTTCATCTTCCCAAGGATCCAGTCGAGGAGTCCCAACTGCAGGGTCAGCCCGTTTAAACAATGTTTCAGTGGAGCAGGTAGAAGGAGCCACAGATGTAGTTACTGGTATGCTCCCTATTCCTCCATCTGTGGGCATCATATTATTTGATCCTGGTGCAACTCATTCATTCATTGCACAAGAGTATGTGAATGGAAATAAATTGGAGTGTGTGCTATTGGAAAATCCTTTAGGAGTTCACACCCCTGCTGGAATAATTTCAGTTGCATCCATGAGAAAGAATCAAATGATTGACATACAAGGCACTGCATTCTTTGCTAACCTGCATGTCATCAATCTATCAAAGTTAGATGTCATCCTAGGGATGGATTGGTTAGCCACCAATGGTGTTAATATAGATTGTGAGTGTAAAACTGCATCTATTAGAACACCAAATGGGAATCGAATCTTGTATAGGGGACATAGAGCTAAGCAACCCTCATCAGATTCCAAGCTCAATCAAATGTCATCTTCAGAGTTGTCCCTCATTCCTGTAGTTCAGGATTTTCCTGATGTATTCCCTGAAGAGCTGCCAGGTATGCCACCTGACAGAGGGTTAGAGTTCTCTATAGATCTCATTCCAGGAGCCACCCCCATAGCAAAGAGACCTTACAGAATGAATCCACCAAAGTTGGATGAACTTAAGAAGCAATTGAAGGAATTAGAGGAAAAAGGGTTCATTAGAGAGAGTGTTTCTCCATGGGGAGCCCCCATCTTGTTTGTGGGCAAAAAGGATGGTGGGATCAGACTCTGTCTGATTCTGAGAGAGCTCAATAGTGTTACAATTAAGAACAAGTACCCTCTTCCAAGAATAGATGACCTATTTGATCAACTTAGAGGTGCTTGTATCTTCTCAAAAATTGACCTACGGTCAGGATATCACCAAATCAAAGTAAGAGCAGAAGATATAGAGAAAACTGCCTTTGTCTCTAGATACGGACATTATGAGTATACAGTAGTACCCTTTGGATTGACAAATGCCCCAGGAGTGTTCATGAACCTAATGAACAAAGTCTTCATGAAGTATCTGGATAAATTCATAGTGGTATTCATAGATGACATCCTGATATACTCTAAAAGTAAAGAGGAACACAAGGAACATCTAAGAACCACTCTTCAAAGCTTGAGAGAGAACCAGCTATATGCCAAATTCAACAAGTGTGAATTTTGGCTGGATCAAGTGTCTTTCCTTGGACACGTCATATCTGGAAAAGGTATCGAGGTAGACCCAAGCAAGATAGAAGCTATTAAATCTTGGAAAACACCCTCAACTCAAACAGAGATCAGAAGTTTCCTTGGACTAGCTGGGTACTACCGTAAGTTCATAAAAGGATTCTCTCAAATATCAGCCCCTCTCACAAAGCTTTTAAAGAAAGATAGCAAGTATGATTGGAATGAAAAGTGTGAAGAGAGCTTTCAAAAACTCAAACAATCTTTAACCTCCACTCCTATTCTAGCATTACCTGAGGAAGGAGTTGAATATGTGGTGTACTGTGATGCCTCTAAATCAGGCCTAGGAAGTGTCCTCATGCAGAGTGATAAGGTAATCGCTTATGCTTCTAGACAATTACGCCCTCATGAAGTCAATTACCCAACTCATGATTTAGAATTAGGAGCTGTAGTGTTTGCTTTAAAAATCTGGAGACACTACCTGTATGGAGCCAAGTGCATCCTGTATAGTGACCATAAAAGCCTCAAATATATCTTTACCCAGAAAGAACTAAACATGAGACAGCGGAGATGGTTAGAGCTCATTAAAGATTATGACCTCTCAATCAACTACCATCCAGGAAAAGCTAATGTGGTAGCTGATGCATTGAGTAGAAGAACTCAATGCAATAATCTATCTATTCAAAGCTTCATGCCTGAGCTAATTAAGGATCTGGCTAAAATGGAAATTAGCTTTGGCATATCTTCATCCTCTGCTATGTTATCTGCTCTATCTATCCAATCAACCCTCTTAGATCAAATCAAAGAAAAGCAATCTGCAGATAATTTCATTCTTGAAGAGACTCAAAGGATTAAGTCTGGTCAGTCCTCAGAGTTTAATCTGGACAAGGATGGAAGCCTGAAATTGCATAGTCGCATTTGTGTTCCAAATGACCCAGAAATCAAGCTAATCATCCTTAAGGAAGCCCATGACACATTATATTCTATCCATCCTGGTAGCACAAAAATGTATCAGGATCTGAAAGAAAATTTTTGGTGGAATGGTATGAAAAAGGAGATAGCAGAGTATGTGAGCAAGTGTGACACCTGTCAGAAGGTAAAGGCTGAACATCAACGTCCTGCAGGCTTGTTGCAACCTCTCCAAATCCCTGAATGGAAATGGGAGGATGTCTGTATGGACTTTATTACAGGCCTACCTAGAACCCAAGCCAAAAAGGATGCTATATGGGTTATAGTGGGCGGACTTACCAAGTCTGCTCACTTCATTGCTACTAATCAAAAGTATTACAGCATAGGTTGGTGAGATATACATTGAAAGAATAGTCACACTTCATGGAGTTCCTAAAACAATTACATCGGATAGAGGTTCCATCTTCACCTCTAGTTTTCGGGAAGTGCAAACCGCTTTAGGGACCAAATTAAAATTGATCGCTTATCACCCTCGGTGATGGACAACCGAAAGGGTGAATCAAATTTTAGAGGATATGTTAAGAGCATGTGTGCTAAATTTTAAAGAAAGTTGGGACAAATACCTTCATCTTCTTGAGTTTGCTTACAACAATAGTTATCAATCCAAAGATTCGGATGGCCCATATGAAGCTCTATATGGTAGAGCGGTGTAGATCACCAATTTGTTGGTATGAAGTGGGAGAGAAATCTCTAATGGGTCGAGTTGATCCGTCAAAATGATGAGAAGATTAGAATCATTCAAGAGAGTGAAAACCGCCCAAAGTAGGCAAAAGAGCTACGCTGATAAGCGTAGACGGGAGTTGAAATTCCAACCGGAAGAGTATGTGTATTTAAAGGTGTCCCCAATGAAAGGAGTACACCGGTTTGGAGTAAAAGGAAAGCTCAGTCCTCGGTATGTTGGACCGTTCAAGATTCTTGAACAAAGAGGAGCTTCTGCTTATCAGTTAGAATTGCCTCCTCATTTATCTCGAATCCATAATGTTTTCCATGTCTCTCAACTTAGAGCTTGTCTTAGAGAGCCTTCTCAAGTGGTATCCAATCTAGATATTCCTTTGCAGCCAGATCTAACCTATGAAGAACGTCCTCTAAAGATCTTAGCTACAGAAGAACGTCAATTCAGAAGAGCCACTACGAAGTTCTGCAAGGTGCAATGGAAACACCACTCAGAAAAAGAGGCCACGTGGGAAAAAGAGGAGGATTTGAGGGAATCTTACCCCCACCTGTTTAGGTGAGTCGGATTTCGGGACGAAATCCCTTTTAAGGGGGGTAGGATGTGAGGACCCTCCCCTTAATCATTCCATCCTTAAGCATAAATGTATCATAAGCATCATCATTAGTATTAAGCTTGCATCAAGAATTACTAATTGAGCGGGAGTAATAATCAAGCTAATGAATAATGAATAATCTCTAATCGGCATTATCGGTATTTAGTAGTTCTAAGCATGAACATCCATGCATTCATGTGTGTGCATTAGCAATTGAATGAAAAAGCCGATGAGTCCGCATGCATGTTGTGTTGGCGGTGAAGAGTAAAAGAGGAGGCGATAAAGTAAATAGCAAGGGCAAAAGGGTATTTTGGTGGTAGAGAAGGGATAAGGATGCGGCCAAGAGAGAGGTCTTCCTCTTGACCATTTCGCGAGAATCCAAGAGCCGACCATCCTTGCCTCTCTCTTGCTTTCCCAAACCGAATCCAAGAGCAACTAGCGACCAATCTTTCTATCCCCTTTGCAACCAAAGTGAAGCAAGAGGAGGAGCCACCAAGGAGTGAAGCAAGAGGAGGAGGAGGAGAGGCCAAGAAGTGAAGCAAGAGGAGGGCTCGGCTACTTCTCCACCAACCTCTCGGCGTCATCGACTTCACCAAACCCAAACCCTAGCAGCAATCAACTGAACCAAATCGCCAGGAAAACAAGTAAGAGCTACCCATTTCTAGTTGCAATTGCTTAGATCCTTTAGAATAGCAAGAGATTAGAGATCAGTAGCTAGAGAGTAGATAGAGTAGGAGAGAAAACTTAGCTTCTGGAGGGGATGAGCTGTAGCTTGGCGCCATTTGGGAGGAGAACTCGAGGAGAGAGAGCATTTGGTATTGGAGGTGGAGTCGTCGGCTGGAGTTGTCGTCGGCTGGAGAAAAGAAGAGGAGAGCAGCGCTGGAAGAAAAGAGAGCCCAGCCAGGAGATGGGTTCGGTTGGGAGTAGAAGAGAATAGAGAGAGAAACAGAGAAGGGAAGAAAAAGAGAAAGAAGAAGGAAAGAAAAGAAAAGAAGAGAGAAAAAAATGAGAAAAGTGGAAAAATGATTAGATCAGCTACATGTAGATCTGTTAAAACTTTGCATCTGTTGCATTATGTGATTAGTTAGTTAATCAGGAGATTAGTTATGTATGCATGTGCAAGGAAATGGAAATAGCAGCACTCTTGTCATTAAGCAATTAATTGGCTAAATAAAAATATGAAGCATGCATGGCATTAAAATGGACATCAGTAGAAGTATATATATCAAAAATAGAATATTGGACTGTTGGACAATTGACTCATACATAATAAAAATGCAGTAGTTAATAGATTATAATTTTCAGGACCAGAACAGAACCTGCCCGACAACCAGACCCTGTTTTCGAGCGAGGTAGAACTTTCCGAGTTTATTCTAGGCAAGCAAAACCCACCCTTGATCATGTTTTATTGAAAATGATTTCATTGTTTTATCAATGTATTATCTCTCACTGCATGGAAAGCTTAATTTCAATAAAAGTATTAAAATGGATGTATGTTGGGTGAATGGGTTAAAAGAATGAGTTGTTGGGTTGAAATGGTTGTGATGATTAGAAATTGGAAGTGGGAATGGGAGTATTGTGTCTAGTTAATGGTTGGGTTGGAGTGTGTTAATATGGCTGGTAGATGATGCCGATGAGAAGGATGTAGGCCGGAGGGGTCCTCTACATGGGCTAAAATATAAGTTTCAACCAACTAACACTTGGTCAATGAGCCATAAAATCAGTATCAACCATGGTGTGTGAAATCGGCGTAAAAGGTTGTCCTACAATAGTATTAGAGCTCTCCACAACGGGTAAGGATAGCATGGTGCTTCGGGCAAGGCCAGAGGCCTGAAGGTGATGCCATTGGGGCGGTATATTTGAAGCCCAGGTGTACCCTGGTTGAGAGGAGTACAAGCTGCACCTTGGAGTTGTGTGGGCACTGGGATAGGTGTCACAAACTCGAAGTGCAGGTGAAGAACTAATACTAGAGTAGTGATAAGCGTTCGGGGCATCTCTTGTGGGTGTCACTATGGGTAAAGTGGTACAAACTGCGCGAGGTAAAATCTTGAATTCAAGCCAGTCTCTTGGATTAGAGATTATGGTCACTTGACTTTTCATATTCGGTGTTAGTAGAAATTTCTAAATATAAAATCAACCAACCCTTTAATCTAAAACTTATTTTCTTTGTAGAAAGGATATTTGGGGAGAAGTGGTCTTGGGTGAAGTTAGCTTAGGAGTGGTTATGATGGGAAGGAAAAATCATTTATTGCATTCATATATTATTGCTTCTTTGGGTACTTTGTACTCACCCTTGTTTAATCCTCCCCTTGCTTAGAAGGTGAGTCATATGGACAACCTTCCGAGGACGGGGGTGAGGACTGTGCGCAGGACCAGGACCTATCGGAGGGTGACTACTACTACTACTACTATCAGGAGTAGTAGGGGTAGTAGTAGGCCATATTCCCGCGCTAGCAGGCCCCCGGGAGATAGGAGGTTATAATAGATATCTAGATCTTTTGCTGTAACCCTAGTCTATGTAAATTAAGGTAATGTAAGGAACAATAGCCCTGCGTGGCTGATGGAATGTAATAATGAATTCCATTTGGTGTCTCTAATTATTGTTCTGCTGCAATACTCTGTACACAGTATAGTAGCTAATAAAACATCAGAAGGCCTGATGTTTTGCTAGTTACTGTGCTGAGGTCCGTACAGTTAACCCTAGGTGACAGTCGTTACCGGGGGTTAATTATACGGGTCGCCACAATACTCCCTACATAATGCAGTTGCTCATTCCTTTTCTGTGGGAATCACAGAAGTTCTTAATACCAATTTGCTGATAGAGTTGAATGCTGATGATATATTATATGTCTATCAGAGGTACAAATAATACTTATGCATTTTGATATAGCGTTTACAATTGGAATTATAGTAGTAGGCACAACCCTACTTCTAAATGCAATACAATTGTAAACACGACTGGCACTTTAAATGTATGACATGTTGGACAAATTTTAGGGAAACAAAATCTGTGGCTCTAGTGTTACATCTTAATTCATGCTGCGGAGTACTTGTATTGTTTTTCTGTTCTTTATTAAAGTAGCAACATATGTAATACCTTGCACCTCCTTAATTTCAGAGTCCAGGAAGATAATTAGCATTAATGTCCCTACAGTTGAAGCCTTACGTAAAGTTGGTACTACACAGGTCACAACCAATAATATTGGTAAACTGGAAGTTTCATATATCTTGATAGTACGTATCTCAAGGAAATTACCTTTTGATAGGTTACTAATTGTTTTTTTCCTTGGTACTAAGATGATTGGTGCATGAACTGATTTCCTAGCCATCCTGCTATTTTAGTCATATGGCTTCTCTTTTGTTGCATCTTACCGGTGCTTTCTTATTTTTAACGATTTAATGGTGTTAATATCCAATCAGCTACTTGCTACCCTCGCTAGAGCAAGAACTTTCGTTCTTTTCCTTTAATACCCATATGTGCTAACATCCCACATGAATAATTGTGACATATTTGACAAACACATTTTTATATTGTGACCTGATTATAAAATGATTGGATTGCCAAAGTCTAAGTAGTAGATGATTTACTTGGCTTCTTTAATTTTCCTGAAATTTTACGAGTGGTTTGCTCCTTTTACAGTTCAACTGCTTAAGTGGCATCAGTTATTTGGAGGTAATTGTTTATTATAGTATGTTAGTATTCATGTTTTGTGCTTTTGTACTCTTCCTTAATTGACAACCTTGTAATTCTGAAATTTACTTGCTTCTAAACCCAATTTTTACAGTTAATTATCCATCAGCATACTTCCTGGCCTGTTTATATTTTTATGCTCATTCAATTTCTTCTCTTGAAGCTAGTCTTTAATTTCATTTGCAGGAGCAATTCTTTATCATGAAACCTGATGAAGTGCTTATTCATTCATTTTATTTGCGTCCATCAATAGACCAAGCATCAAAATATCGATGTGCAGGTAAATTAGAAATTGAAGTACAGCCTATGATCGATTTTTGTTATCCAAAATCCTGTGCATGGTTGTCAAGGCGACTAGGTGGGCGTCTAGGCGAGGATTAAACAACCAAAAAAGGTCCATTAATATCAGTATATCACCAATACATATATAACAATATCAGGATATCCCCCTTTTTCTCTCTCTTAAATCACCTAGGCCCATTCACTGGCCCACCTGGCCGGCTCAGCCGAGCAGTCCACCGGCTGGCCTCCCCTAACCCTATAACCCTACCAGCCGCACCCCCTCTCTCCCCATTCCGCCATCGCCCCCTCCACTCCCTCTATCTCTCGCCTGCTCTTGCTCTCACCCCTAGCGCCGCTCCCCCTGGTCCCCCGAGTGCCGCCTTCCCTTCTGAGCACCACTCGAATCCGGCGGCCCCCGTCAGGCCCGGTGCTCCTAAACGCCGGTGGCTTCCTCTCATGCGCCGCTGTCGCCAAAAACATCGCCACCTGGATCTACCCGATCCAGCAGCGGCTACGATGGCGACGGCAGTAGCGACGCAGAGCAATGACGGCTGCTGCAAAGGAGCCGACGGTGGAGGTGACGTAGAGCAGGCGATGGAGGTACGACGGCACTTCATCACTACTTTAGTCCCCACCCCCACCCCTTATCCCTTCTCCGCGCGCCCTCCTTTCCCGGCGAGGCGAGGCGAGGCGAGGCGAGGGGCCATGGCAAGCGACCGCCGGCGACTGGACGCCTAGGCAATGCCTTGACAACTATGATCTTGTGTTAGGATTTAACATGGGATCTAATTATGCTCCATTGTAGCTATTTTGAAGGCATTAGATTTCAGGGAACTTGACAGAGCATAACGCCAATTATTAATTATAGCTACAATTCTTGACAATGGAACACAGGTTCTGAAATGTTTGTTCTCTCACTACTATAGAAAGGGTTATATTAGACGCTCTATCACTGACAGTTTTTTTTGATAAAACCGTCAGTGCTGACACCATATCACTGACAATTTTTTTTTGCTAAAACCATCAGTGATATGCTAGCTTTCACTGACGGTTTTTGTTTAAAACCGTCAGTGATGTGATGAGAGAATTTCACTTTGCACTGCCTGTTGTTCTGCATCATAAATGATTATTCTGCCCTTGCTAACTTGTCGGGCCAGAGAGAACAACCTAAGAAAGCTAGCTACACACGTGTCGATCATCGTGAAGAGCTAATTTTTGTACAAAAGAATAAGCAAATGGAGTTATGATGAGATTGTCATGTTTAAAATGCCGAATTTTACCGCCGGTAAAATATTATGTTACGGAGTGTACTCTATACATGATAGACAAAATTCTAGATGGTTGTACATCGTTACTAGTTACTTCATATGTTTTAGAAAATCTAAGATAGGTCATTTCTCTACAGATGGTTGGAAGGTGTGTAAAATAGAAATTTCAGTGTAAGGCCGTGAGAGGCAAAACTGTTACTTTGTAATTTCAATGTCCCCAGTTACTTTGTAATTTCAAAGGTGTGTAAAATAGAAATTTCAATGTCCCAAGTTACTTTGTAATTAAGTCTATGAGTGCTCAACCATTTTGAAAATATTGCAAAGGTAACGGTTCGTGCATTTAGATTTCAAAGTGTGTATCTCATAGCTGGAGGTAAGCATGTCAGGATGAATATGAATATGATACATTTTTTGCTGGTGTGGCTAGTTTGTAATGTTTTTCCCATATGTATATATATATATATTTGGAAAATGTGAAAAACGTGCTTGTCATACATTTTGTCATTGGTGGCCATTATCATCACAGATAGTTCTATATGAGAACCGTCTGTGATACATATCTATCACAGACGGTTCTCATGTAGAATCGTCTGTGATACATTTCTATCAGAGATGGTTCTACATTAGAACCGTCAGTGATAGGTTTATACCACAGATGGTTCTCATATAGAACCGTCTTTGATAATGCCCAATATAAATACGTAGCTAGGGTTTGTGGCCGGCCGGTCCTCGAACTCACTCAAACGACATCCTTACTCCATGTGCACTACCGTCCTCCCCGAGGTCAAAATCTCAACCAAAATTTTCATGTGATTTATTTTTTTGTCTCCATGGATGGATGGTGCTATGTTAATATGTCGGCTTTGCTGGTTGATTGGATATGATTGCATTATTGAGGATTGGGGTGGCATTTGCTCTATGAGGATTGGGTTGTAGAGACACAATTTGTGAAAACGTATATTCAGTGGTCTAAATCTGAGATACTTGAGGGTTGAGGTGTAGAGAGATAATTTATGACAACATATATTCGTTGTTGGTTTAGCAAATTAGCCTGTGCAGTGTGTAGATGAATGTGCTTACAGGGTAGATGAATGTGCAAAATTTTGGCTTATAGGGTAGATGAATGTGCTTATAATTACCTCAGTTCATCAGATAAAATGTGCTTATTGGGAAATGGGGAAACAGAATGCCTATAATTATATAGAAGGCCTGACTGTATATATGTATGTATTAAATATTGAAATGAGATAATCAAATTAGTAGAATCATTAAAACATGTGTCCCATGGTCATTCTAGCAAATTTTTGTTGTTCCATTACAAACAAAATGCATTTTGTAAGATGAACTAAAAGGTTCCAAGCCATGATGACATTACGAGAAGAGACAAAAATGGCAAGCAATGAGATCTATTCACATTAGCATAGTGTCTAAACTGGAAAACCGCAAAGTATGAGACAAAAATGACAAGCAACATTTTAAACCTCAAGTCAACCAGCATTTGTGACCTACAACCCCTCAAGTATTGAGCATTTGTGACCTACAATCCTCAACTATAGGAAGGTTATCACAAATTAGTCTATGATCCTATCTCTAGTGGCAAGGAGGTCTTTTAATTAAGGCAGTCCGACATCTGCGAGCAAACATTAATCAACTTGAGTATAGTCTAGAGTCTGTTTTGAGGAAATTTACCAAACATTCTATACTTTTTCTTTACATGTTATTGTCAGTAAGTGAGTGAGTATAATGAATTTCTTATCCATACTCTATATTATTGTGCAAAAGGACTAGACTTTATAGTCTTTAGGACCTTGCATGTAGGGAGGCTGTGGTTCAATGACGATTGGGCTAGAGAGACTACTTGTGACAACACTGATTCAGTTTTTATAATCTACTTTGTGAATTTAATCTCTCTTCTATCGTTTCATTTTTTAATTATGCAAAGAGGCTAGACATTATTGTTTTTGGGACCTTGCATGTGGGTGGCATTGTTCGATGAAGATTGGGTATTACGGAGATAATTTGTGACAACATTTCAATTTTAATTTGTCATATAATTGATTAGATCAATTGTCTACTTTGGTTGAGTACTTATATATTCTGGATCAAATTGCTTACTGTTTATACTTGGTCTTTGGATAAATTGTTAGCTTACTTTGGTAGTTGTCCCTATTATTGTTTCCATGCTGCTGTTGGCTATCTAGTGCTTGCATGCTGTTGAGCCCTTGCGCCACATGGATGTTTTCCCCCTAGATCTACATATTGCTGCTGCTCAATGATGCTGTGTCTATTGATGAGCTAAAATAATTGAAGTAGTGAATGTGTCCTTAAACTATAGAGTTGCTTCCTGTTAATAGTAGAAAGTATTGCTTTATTTTACTGTCTTTGAGTTTGATTATCATATTCAGTATTTAGTAATTCTAAGAGCATGACTTGTAATTCTAATAATATGACTTATTTAATTAAGCAGATGCCCCCTATTCTTAGAACTTCTAATCTTTCTATGATCATGTTATATTTTGTTTTATATGATTTATTTGACCATTACCTTGAACTAATAAATATTTTTACCATAGTGTTACAACCTAATGATATTCTTTATCCTTTAAATGTGTTTCCTGTTCAAGATGCTTTTTTTTATGTTTCTCTAGATGATGACAAGAAAAATTTCTGTATGGGCAATTGAAGTTGCCCATAGTATTTTCCTTTTTGTATTTGTTGCTACACCCATACACTTGAAGAACACTTAGATATTATTCATAATCTGATTTTGATTATTTAAATAGTGAAATTGACTATAAATACTTTATGGTGCATAATTTAGGAAGGTAAGAGTTCAAGACCTTATTTGCTTAGTTAATTGTCTAGTTCAATTTTGATTATATAACCCTGGTGTAGTGGATGTAAGAGATTAGTCTCTAGCAGCCTTACACCTTGTGGCGAGGAGGTGAAGGTCTAACCTTTAGTAGCGACGACACTGAGAGCACTTTATTGTACAATTATAAATTGTTTTATCCTTTCGATTATGTCGTTTTTGCAAGCTTTGAATTGTGCACATTATATTCCAAAAACATCTAGATGTTTAACTTATATCGTGATTCATCATAAATATATTATATGTCCTAGTGACTGCAAATTGCACACATACATAAAATGGAGCCTACAAACAAGATAGACGACATGGAAAAGCTGTTAGATGCTAAACAAAAACTTGAGGTGGAGATAGAACAACTGAAGGGAAAGTCTGAGTTAACAGAAAAGATTTATGAGATGAAACAACACTGAAAGACATAAATGACAAATCGCAAGATATTGATTTTCTTAACAAGGCACTCATTAAGAAACGCTGGGCGAATGCAGAGCTGGAAGAAGCCAAAGTTGAGTTTATAGAGGTAATATAAAGGTTTCTAGTATTTAATTCGACGTGGTTACTGATAATATACCAATACCCCTTTTAACAACAATATGATCGCTTTTGTAAGGATTAAGATATATGACTGGAAGTCAATCGGTTATTAGTGTCAAACAAATGAGCACTATACCGGAGTGAAAGAGTATGGCTGGGAAAATAGTAGATTGATTAAGGGAGGAGCCCAAGGCTCAAGTACATATAGGCAAGGATATCCCTAAGAATAGGAAAGATCTAATCTAGGAGATCCTTGCCAAACATAACCAACTAACCATGGCAAGGATATCCCTAAGAATAGGAAAGATCTAATCTAGGAGATCCTTGCCAAACATAACCAACTAACCACCAGAGGGGGGGAGTACATTACGCTAACACACCCCCGCAGTCGGAACGTCGGTGGTTAGCCACGGACATTCAGACTGGACCGAAACTCGGAGAACACTGAAGAAGGCAGCCCTTTCGTGAAGATGTCGTGGCCCGGGATGTCGTGGGAGCGTGGAGAACCCGCACGGCACCCATGGCTACCTTCTCACGAGCGAAGTGAAGATCGATCTCGATGTGCCGTCCGTTGATGTTGAACCGGTTGGAGGACATGTAGATCTGACCGGCGTTGTCGCGATGACAACGGTAGCACGCGAGCGGAATGTGGAGCTCATGAAGAAGCCGTCGAAGCCAAGAAGCCTCGGCAACACCATTGGCGGCGGCGCGGTACTCGGCCTCGATCTTTGGAGCGGGACACGGTGTTCGGCGTTTGGAGGACCGGGAGACGGGTTGTCACCAAGGAACACAAAGATAGCCCGAGGTGTACTTGCGCGAATCGGGACACGGCCCGGCCAGTCAAGATCGAATAAACCACCAAGTCATCACGGTCGACGGTCGAAGATGAAGACCGGTGTAGAGTACCGAATGTAGCGAAGGATGCGCTTGAGGGCGGCCAGTGGGGCTCTCGAGGGTCGTGCATGTAAAGGCAAACTCTTTGCGCGGCGAGGCGATGTCGGGCGTGTGAAGGTCGGATCGCAAAGCGCCGGCAAGACTCCGTAGTCGGATGGGTCGACAACCGGAGCTCCCGAGTCGGCGAGACCTTGGAAATTTGGTATCCACAGGCGTTGTGCATGGTTTGCACTCGGCCATCCCAAAGACGATCAAGATGTCAATCATGTATCGCGCCGAGAGAGAACCATCTTTGTCGACCGCTTGAACTCGCATCCCGAGGAAGTGATGGAGTTTGCCCAAATCCTTCATGGCAAACTCTGCTGGAGGCCGAGATGACTGTCGCGGGAGGTGTGTCGAGGCGGTGAGGCGATGTCATCAACGAGAGGAAGCGGTAGGCGTGTCGATTGCCACGGCGGTAGACAAACAAATGAAGTGTCCAACTTGGCTTCCACAAAACCAAGAGAGACCGGATGCGTGGCGGCGGCTGTACCAAGCACGGGAGCACGCTTGAGACCGTAGAGCGACTTGTTCGCACGACGGACAAAGTTGGGCTGGCGGGATCCTCGAATCCGGAGGGTCGAGGCGCAAACACGGTCTGTCAAGGTGCCATGGAGGAAGGCGTTCTTGACATCGAGTGGTGAATCGCCTGGCGAGAGAGCGAGAGAAGCATCGGCGAACTGTGGTGGGCTTGACGATCGGATCAATGTCTCGGCTAAGTCGATGCCCGGACGCAGGTGAAGCTGGCGAAGGACCCGCGTGCCTTGTAGCGCTCAGAGAACCGTCGGCGTGGAACTTGTGTTTGAAGATCCACTTGCGTGACAATGTTGGTATGTCGCGGGCGAGGAACCAACTCCCAAGTGCAGTTCGAGAAGGACAGCATGTTCTTCCTCCATAGCGACCGCCAATTGGGATCGGCAAGGGCGCCACGGAAGGTCTTCGGAACCGGGGACAGTGGCGCAGATGGTACAAGGATGGTACGCGAAAACCGTCCTTGGCCCGAGTCGTCATGCTGTATCGCTGGTTCACTGTCGGGGGAACGGCAATGGCACCCCGGAGCACCGGGGCCGGTGCCGCAGGGGCGACTGGTGCTGTCGGAGGGACCGCAGCCTGGTTTGGGCGCCTGGAGTAGACGCGCAAGGCAGGAGCCGCGCGTGGCTGCGCCGGGAAGTTGGGTGGAGAAGCCGGTGCCGCGCGTGGCGCAGGACCCGCACGTGGGAGTGCGGGAGAAGCCGTCGGTGCCGCGGGGATCGTGGCCGCGCGTGGCGCGGAGGACGGCTTGACGGACGGCGCGCCGGTTGGCGAGGACGGTGCACCACCCGTACGAGGGAGTGCGGGAAATCCTGGTGGTACTGGCGGCGCAGGAAGCGGCTGCACGTCGGCATGGGGCCGTATAGCAACAGTGGTGGCGCCGGGAGGACCTGCAGGAGACACAGTTGGCAGCCCTATGGGAAGGGGCGCCGGGTTAGGGAATTCATCGAGGAAGGTGAAGTCCGTAGCAGTGGGAGGGGAGGTATGCTCGGCAAAGGGAAAAGCGGTCTCGTCAAAGAGAACATGGCGGGAGATGATGATTCTATTTGTGGTAGGATCAAGACATCGGTATCCCTTGTGGTGAGCAGAATAACCAAGGAAGATGCAGAGGGCAGAGCGCGGGGCAAGTTTGTGGGGAGCAGTGGCAGAAAGATTGGGGTAACATTTACAGCCAAAAACACGCAGATTATCGTACAACGGTGCACTGCCGAAGAGAGCAAAGTGCGGGGTTGAAAAATCCAGTGTCTTGGTCGGCAAGATGTTGAGGAGGAGAGTTGCAGTGTGCAACGCCTCAGCCCAATACGAAGGTGGCATGCTCGCCTGAAACAGAAGAGAGCGAATGACATCGTTAGTGGTACGAATAATCCGCTCAGCTCGACCGTTCTGCGAGGACGTGTAGGGACACGACATGCGAAACTGAACGCCATGTGTGAGGAAGAAGGTGCGCGCGCTGGAGTTGTCGAACTCCCGGCCGTTGTCACTCTGGACGGCCTTGACGCATGCGCCGAATTGGGTAGACACATAGGCGAAAAAGTTAGACAGGGTGGAAAACGTGTCAGATTTAAGCCGTAAAGGAAACGTCCACAGGTGATGTGAGCAGTCATCAAGAACAACTAAGTAATATTTGTAACCAGAGACACTAACAATGGGAGATGTCCATAAGTCACAATGAATAAGATCAAAGTTGTTTGACGCTCGAGATACTGAAGGATGAAAAGGAAGACGAACATGTCGTCCTAGTCGACACGCATGGCACAAGGATTCCAAACTTTTATTACAACCAGGGATAGCGGAAGTGAGTTTGGAGAGGGCCTCGCGACCGTGGTGGCGAGGCGACGGTGCCACAGGGAGGATGACGTGGAGTTGGCAACAAGGGAGTGAGCCACGGGCAGCTGCAGCGGGTAGAGCGGACCGGAGCTATTGCACCTGATGATCACGTTCCGCGAGAGAAGATCCTTCACAGAACAACCATACGGGTCAAACTCCACAGAACAATTGTTATCAGTAGTGAATTGACGAACAGAAATAAGATTCTTGATAAGCTGAGGCGAAACAAGAACATTATTTAGAACAAGAGAGCCAAGGTGCGTCGAGCGGTGGCGGTGTGAGCGTGGAGCGAATCATTACCGACAACAATGGAGGTGGGAGAGGGATACCGAGGGGTTGAGGAGTGAGAGAGGGTACCATCATGGGAGGTCATGTGGGAAGAGGCACCTGTATCAAGGTACCAGTCGTTGTTCGCCGGCGGAGTGAGGGTGACGGTGCTGAACGTGGAGGCCAGAGAATTCGTCCCGAAGCGGAGACCCCACCATGGGTCGGCATCGCCATTTCTTCTTCTTTGTTAGTCGGGCGGCAGAAGGCTCTTTGTTGGAGCGGAGTGCATTCTTTGGGCAAGCCGCCTTTGTTGGGATTCTTCTTTGTTGGGGCCGACGCTACCGGGAAGCAGGCGAGGAGGCGACGGGGACCGAGCCACATTTGGATGGACCCGTTCCACGGGTTGAAGAACGATGGCTACCGCTGCGCTGCGCCACGCCAGCGCAGCAGCGATCGTCTTGGGCGTAGAGGAGTAGCCGGAGGAGGAAGCGCCACGCCAGTGCAGCGAGGCCGCCGAGAAGGTGCGGTGGTCCTTCGGCTTCTTCTTCTTCTTCTTGGGGGCGGTCGGACGAGGAGGACCGTTCTTTGGCCGATCGGCGCGGCGAGGTAGAGCCGATGGCGACGAGGGCGATCGGAGGAGCAGAGGAGTTCGCACCATGTTGATCTCCTCAAGGAGGAGTTCATTGCGACGGCGGTGAAGGAAGGAAGGGGCGGCCGCGGCGGAGGTGGACCCGATGTCCTGATCTGCTCGTTGAGCCCGCGAATCACGTTGAGGACCAGTGCGGTCGATCACGTGTTCGCCGAGGTCGATGAGGTCGTCGGCCATCTTCTTCAAGTGTTTGCAATAGTCGGTGACGGAGAGGTCACCTTGGGCAAACGCGCAAACTTGGCGTCAAGGTGGAGAGCACGGGTCTCCTGATTGCCAAGGAAGTGATCCTCGATGGCGATCCAGGCTTCGTAGGCGGTGGCGCGGTGGTCGATCACGGCGTCGGCAAGGTCGGCGGTGACCGTGCTGTACAGCCATGATTTGACGACGGCGTTCATCCGAGCCCAATCAGGAAGTGCCGAGGTGGCGGAGCTGCGGACGTGGTCCTGCAGCGAATACTTCGTGACGGCGAGTAGGAATTGCTCGCGCCAACGTGGGTAGTTGCCGGAGGTGTCGAGGACGAGGGGGACCAGGCTGCGGGCGTTCTGCACGGAGACAGCCTGGGCGTGGAGGTTGAGAACGGCGGCGGCCTCGTGGAGGATCATGGCGCGGGAGATGTCCGTGTCATCCTCGTGGTCGTCGCCGGCCAGGTCGGCGGATCGGTCGCAGCAGCGGCGTCGGCGGCTTTGGCCGCCTTGGCGATCTGTGCGCGCGGGCGCTCGGCGGAGTGCGTCGCGTCAGCGGATGCAAGAATGCCTCTTGCTCGGCCGCTGGCTTCAGCGAGGCGGCGCGGCGAGTCTCGCGGTAATTGTCATGGCGTCGGCGTCGCGCGAGCTGCTCGGCGCAGGTCGACGACGGAGACGGCAGGTCCCGACCATCTCGCAGCACGGCTAGAGCGCCGCAGGGCGATGGAAGGCGAGAGGAAGATCCGGTCTCGTGATACCATGAAAGAGTATGGCTGGGAAAATAGTAGATTGATTAAGGGAGGAGCCCAAGGCTCAAGTACATATAGGCAAGGATATCCCTAAGAATAGGAAAGATCTAATCTAGGAGATCCTTGCCAAACATAACCAACTAACCATGGCAAGGATATCCCTAAGAATAGGAAAGATCTAATCTAGGAGATCCTTGCCAAACATAACCAACTAACCACTAGAGGGGGGAGTACATTACGCTAACACGGAGCTGTGGAACTTCAGTGAGAACCAAAAAGCCTCTATTGCGAAAACTATGGCACATATAATGGCAGACATGGAAAAACCCTGAGGTCTCATTGTCTTGATCTATCAAATAATTAATGTTGTTTCTCAATGTATGCTTGTTGATATTTGTGATATCATATCTTGTCAATGTATTGTCACATAAAATTATCCTTAATATTTGCTCATCTTGAATCCAGTCAATGACTAAACAGTGTCTTGCTTGTTGGAATTAATAGTTTTTCTTCCTCTCTTGGTAGAACTTTCATGAATAGTATTCGTTGTTCGAAATTTTCTTCTCCTTAGATATTTTCGCAACGACATTTACAAGGCACAACCAGTATAAATTTCGTAATTGAATATCTAAACATCCTAGATGCATCGAGGTACAGTTTGTCTGGTTGGAATCATCTTAAATTATGAACATTTGTAGCACTTTTATCTACTTTCTTATTCTAATATTGATGGACTCCAAAGCAAAATCCAATTTCATCCGCAGTTCGTCCTCAAAGTTGTCATATTCTGGTTTATCGCTTCCGCTTCATCCTTATCCCATGGGACAGAGTTCATGAAATACAAAAGCATGACAACTTTCAGAACAGTGGATGTAATTGGATTTCTACTTGGAATCTATCAACATTAGAACAAAAAAGTAGATGAAAGTGCTACAAATGTTCATACTTTAAGATGATCCCGACCAGAAAAGCTGTGCCTCGAAGCATCTCGGATGTTTAGGTATTCAATTACAAAATCTATAATTGGTTATGCCTTATAAATGCTGTTGCAGAAATATGTAAGGAGAAGGAAATTTCGAACAATAGATACTACTGATGGAAGTTCTGCCAAGAGAAGTAGGAAAAAAATGTTGTCACAGACGGTTCTAAATAAAAATCGTCTGTGATAAACACAGACAGTTCTTGATAAAAACGGTTTGTGATAGTCTCATATCACAGACGGTTCTATATAAAAATCGTCCGGGATAGACATATATCACAGACGGTTCTTGATATAAATCGTCTGTGATACGTGTTATGCACCGTATTATTACTGACACATGCTTACAGACAGTTCAGAAAATCATCTGTGATGATGTTTTTGAACCGTCAGTGATAAACTTTTCTGCAGTAGTGTCTTGTAATGATTCTGCTAGAGTCCATTAGTTTTTTTTTGTTAAAGTAAGTGCAACAAGGTATATAGTTCGAATTTGCAGACAATCTTTCATCTCGATCTGTGAGGTCCGTGTGTGTCTATATTTTGATTAATTAGGTTTTGACATCATAGATCTTTGTGTTATCTAATTGCCTATATCATCTATGAATAAGTAACTTCACAAAAAAAAAATTCCCTTCATGTGCATTTGTCAGCGTATGTTGGAACATTATTGCCCAACCCATTCATAGTTCTTGCACAATCTAGATGTCCTTTTACTACGACAAATTATAGTTTGTTGATCATGGTACTTTGTGCTTACTTCTTACCTTCAAAACTCTCTAGATTGGTCCATCTAATGACCATGCCAGGGGTGGCATAGGGGTTTCTTTGAAGCCATCAAAGCCTTGTGGCGCACAATGTGGGATAGTGTGATCGATTTCTTTACTGTCAGATCATGCAGGTACGCTAAATCTTTCCAGTTTACTCTGCTCTGACATGGTTTTTATTGCCTCTGGTTAATGTCCATGGACCAGTGCTACCATGCGCCTTAAGCACAAGAGAGGGCACAGGCACCCCCAGTCCCCCACCCCCACCGCGATCATTACCACAGGCAACATCACGCGCGCAAGAGGCGCACGAGCGTGCCCATCCGCCACCACGTCCTCCACCGGCACGGCGGCCAGCCCGACCCGGCGGCGGGAGGCGTGCGCCACAGGCACGACGCGGCGCTCGGCGTGCAGCACAGGGATCAGGAGCACAGGCTCGGCAAGGCGGTGGCCGCGCTGCCGAGGGAGATGAGGGACGGCGGCCCGAGCCGGCAGGCGCCGTGTCCGCGCGGGGAGGACGCGGTGGAGTACCAGGAGCGGAGGCATCACGGGCACAGGCGCGACAGCGAGCGCCACCACTCCTGGGCGGTGTAAAAGTGGCTCTCTAACACATATAGTGTCATGCTGATCGATGGACAGCACGCACGCCTTAGGCATCATGGTTTCATTGTGAGTATTGTTGTTCCTTGCTGTATTGTCTTGTTAGTGAGTGATGTGGAAGTTTCGCTTGTACTTTTGAGTGGTTCTTCAAAGTCTATGGAGTGTTTGTTAGTTTGGAGTCGAGAAAATGGAGTAGACTGGAGCTGGTGTACGAGTCAGTCAAGCTTGAGGCGACACCGTCACTTCACACCGATGTTTCCTCCTTTCGAGGTAGAAGACTCGATAATGCCATCTGTTTTCGCGTGCCGGACAGGGCAGGCTTGCTTGCCAGTAGGACAGGTCTGCTTCTCAATCCGAAATGTAGTCAAGCAGTAGCAGGCTAGGAACTCTTTCTGATAACTGTGGCTGTGGGTAGTGTGCAGTTTCGATGGATGGGTATATTCGTCTTCCAAAATGTCTTTCAAAAAAAAAATATATTCGTCTTCCAAAACACTCCCTTTGTTGAGTCAACTAGGTAAGTTTGCGCGGCGGCACGCCGCGCCGCATAGATGCCGGTCGAAGAAAAGAATCGGAGAAAAAATCTGAGAATTTTTTGGACTGCACTATCACAGAGAACCGAGCTAGACGTTGAATTTAAGGTATGTCGAAGGATATTTCTGACAGAAGAAAAGAACTACTAAAAAAAGTATAAGAAGTTTGGAGGGGCTAATCGGGAGAAAATAGATATATCTTTCTGAAGTTCCTGATCTCGAGCAGAGGAAAAACTAAGAGAATTCTAGTTGGCTTACGATGTGCAAAAAAAAAAAACTTGTGCGTTATGGTCAGAAGATAACAGAGACGGGCGTGTATTTTATCGAGAAAGATAAGTTTGACATAAAGTAAACAAATGAATAGCGGCTGTCCAAGCGATAATAGAAAGATGTATATGGTGGGACTACGTTTACATTGGGGAATGCTGTGGATCACGGAGAACAAACCTTATAATTTCCGTTGTGCAATGCCTGTGGAGAACAAACAACAAAAACTTCGTCTAGTCTGCAGTACAAAGTAAGCAAACCTTCAATAGGAAAGGATTTGATTTGCGCAACGAAAGAAAAGTAGAGTAGGCGAAGTCAAAGTAATGTCTTCTTCTCTCATTTCTTTCTTTTCTGCTAATATCCAGTAATTAGGGAGCCAGTATACGGTGTAGATCAAAAGGCGTAGTCATAGGAGAGAATATGCCAACGCTATTCACATCCAAAAAGCTAGCCACCCTCACAAGGCGCTAGTTACCATATTGTTCAGATATGGTATTATTGAAAAATATAAGTAATCAGGAATAATAAGTTGTACAAATTGTAGTTGTGTATCTAATTATGTGCAAACAACTATTCTTGTAAAGTCAAGTAATACTATATATCAAATACATCGGTGTTGCCAATACGAAGGCGTTTATGTGGTACGCACCTTAAGATTGGTTGACCAAGAAAGGCTCAGATATATTAGTTAATAGAAAAAAACAAAAGAAAACACCGTGCAGGCAACTGAGGCCACCATGCGTCGACCATCTAAAAAAAATCAAGTCCAGGCGCGCACTGGGAAGACTCGAACGCGGGTGGTCGGGTCAGACGCGAGGACCTCGCCCGGCTGCTGCTGGCGCTTCGCCGCGAAAATTGGCCGCGACGAAATACTTGAGGTGGGCAAGCACGTGAGCCATGTGGGCGACGTGGCTCAACGGTGACGCAGCCGTACGCACGGACGACCGGTTTCCTGTGGACGCTCGCGACGCGGCGTTCGGCGGCGCGGCCACGTCGTGCGCAAATCGACGTGGAGGCCCTGAGCGCACGGAAAAACTCCCAAACTTATATACGGTAGTATGCTAATGGTCATGAGCCAGGTAGGAGTAGCGAAGTGTGGTACCCTTGTAACCGACGTTATGCTACGGTGGGCCCATGCCCAGAAGGAGAAGAATACCAATGGAGCCTGTCCCTCTAAGGAAAAATCTTTACGATCACGGTCAAACAAAGTGAAAAGAGGGCAAAAGACGCACTTTCGATACACTAATACCACATAAAAAGAGCTCTTTTACCATTACTTCCATATAGATAGACCTGGATCCCAAGTCATCTCGAATTCTGGATCCATGGAAACAAGCATAGCGCATAATCATTTAGTGCTAAACAAATACTCCCCCGGTTTCTAAATAGTTGTCATTCTAATTCTTACACTTTCATCAAATCACGTCTATAAAAGACATCATTATCTATTTTTATTATATCTTTAGATGACGCGTCATACTTTATTCTATGATAGTAAATAATATTGAAAATAACTAAAAAGAGAGTATAGAAGTAAAGAATGATAAAAACTCACCATAAAATTGTAGAATAATGTATATTTAGAAACAAAATTTAAAAGATAGGATGACACATATTCAGGATAGACGGACTAATAAACCTAGCACATGATCATTTAGCGTTAAACAAATAAGCAAACTGAGCGTAGCACATGATCATTTAGCGCTAAACAAATAAACTAATTAGTCCCGGTCTCTTACAGATTAGGGTCGGTAAAAAAAACTCTTTAGGACTCGGATCAAAAAAATTTCAATCACAGTAATTAATTAGTTTAAAATTGAAATGGATCCATTTTGAACTAAAAAAAATTAATGAGGCTCAGCTCGATAGTGGCTTGTTAGTTCAAATTTAAAATAATCACTTATATGATAAATAAAATAATTTTAATTTGAACTATATTAATTTCGAAAAAAAGTCCAATAATAACTCATTAAGCTATATAGCCAGCCCTATTACCGATTGACAGCACAGCTCTTCAGTTTTCCGTCTCCCTCACGCAGTCACGCTCTTCCTCCCCCCTATTATCTCTTTGCCTTCTCGGCGTTGCGTCGCCTCCAAAGTCCAAACCCTCCCACCATGGCGAGGCCGCCGCAGGAGGCGATCGACACCTTCGTGAGCATCACCGGCGCCGACGAGACCGTCGCCGTCCGGAAGCTCGAGGTAACACCGAAGCCCCTTCCTCCTATTCCCTTATTCGATTCAGGCGCCCCCAATCTCACGTAATCGCTTGGGACGGCGGTGGATTTGGTTGCGTCGGGTAGGGAGTTGGGGTTAATTTTGTGTTCGGGTGTGGGACGGACGGGGTCGGGGCTTGCGTGTGACCGGCGCGATGGTGGTGAAGTGTGTCCGATGTGTTACGTGGCTTGATGAATCTGTGCAGGTGCTAACGAATGTTCGACTTGTTGTGCAGTTATGGAATTGAATTACTTGAGCAAATCTCGTGGCTTATCTGTGCCCTTTTGCTACCTTTACCCTTTTATGATTTTGTCAAAGCCCAATTTGGTCACAGAACCTCCAGTTCGTTTGAAATTGTTGTCATGGTCCGATTAGATTTGAAGTTCCCGTTCCAAATGAATTGATTGGCGCATCTCGAATTTGTGCTTGTAGAGTTTGTGGATTTTTTTGTACTTGTTCATCTAGGAGTGTTTCGCAACTAAAATGGAGTTTACACGTTCAAATAGTTCATAGTAATTTCTGAACAAGCCCAGGTATCTTCCGATCTACTAGATGTGATATTTAAAAATGGAATAAGTCCAATTTACAGCCAGGAACTCCGGACTTGGTTTGATTTTCAACCCTGAACTCCAAAGCCGTCCACTTTACAACCTTGAACTATCAAAACCGTCTAAAATACAACCTTTGCCCTAAACCACAGTGGTTTTCAGGTGACGTGGCATCTGTGTGCATCTTTGGACTGACTGGCATCTAACAAATAAACAAAAATAAAAAAGGATGGAGGGACCACATGTCAGACCCCTTCTTCCTCGCTCCCTCTCTTCCTCCACCATCTTCTTCCCTCCCCTCCTTCTCTCCCTCCCTGCTATGGATGACGGCCTGCCTGGCTTCCCGGCTGATCCGCCGATGTCACCGTTGCCATGCAGCATCGGTGACGAGGAGTTCATGCTGCGGAGGCCCGTGGCGCCACCCTAATCACGCTTCCTCCCGCCAGTCAAGCGAGCGAGGGTGGCACACCCACGAACACCGCATCCAAAAAGGCAACCAAGCCAAAGAAGGTCTGCAAGCACGAGAGGAGGAATCGGCGGACGCCGCTAGCACCAACACCGGTGATACTAGCGAGCCCAAGAAGAAGAAGAGAAGGATCAACAGCTTGGGCTTAGAGGCATAGGGCGAGGTGCTCCACTACGGGTCGCCGCTTCACCAAATCCATTGCCGCGACTGCTCCCTAGATCCACGCCGTCCTTCTCCTCCGAAGCAACTACCACCTCCCTAGCGTCGCTGCCCTTCTCCATCTCTTCCGCCACGGACGACCACGATGCCGACTGACTGAGCCACTGCCACGCGATAAGTGCTGCCTCCATGGGTTGTCCAACGGAGACGATGAGGCAGGCGGCAATGAGGATGGCTCGATCCGATGAGGAACAAGGCCACCAGCGACGGGGATCGACGAATCCGTGGCCAATAGCGATTGAGATTGACGGGTCCGACCCTAATGAGGCCGACAATGGTGGGGATCGATGGATCCATGGCCTGAGGCCAAGATGCAAGCAAATTGGAACTCATCTCCTCACTCTTCACCTGCGCCGACCACCCGCCGCCCATCTCACCTCGCCGGCACCGCCAGTCAATTGAACCGCCGTCAAGGGAGGAGCATCTCACGTTCCAGGAGGCTGTCGGCGCAGGGCTCTGCAGCCTCAAACTCCTCATCTCCCCCCGCGTCGATCTCACCGGCCACACCCGCTTCTGTTGTGGTCCTGTTGGAGCTGCCACCACGTCGACAGCCGCCCCTCCTGCCTCCCCTCATTCGCCTTCGTCGGTGGCAAATTCGCAACATGCACCTCAGTAGAGCCTAATGCTGAACTTCATGAAACCAACCAAGGTGCCCGTGTTGGTGTCGATGTCGTCCTTGTCGATGACAGCGGAAGGAGAGAGAGATTGGGAGTGAGGTTGTGAGGGAGATAGAGAGGAGGAAGAGAGACAGCGAGATTGGGTGATGTGGCAAAATCTGTTGACATGGCGAGCATGTGGATCCATGTGGACGACACTTCGATGGAAAACCACCTAGATTTGGTCGAGAGGGGTAAAACAAACGGTTTCGTTAGTTTGAGGTCCTGATTTGAACGGTTTTCGCGTTCAGGGTTGAAAATCGAACCAAGTCCAGAGTTCAAGGTTGTAAATTGGATTTATTTATTTAAAAAATTAACTGAGTGTTTCGCAATTAAAATGGAGTTTACACAATCAGATATTTCATAGTGTGATTTCTGAATTAGCCTATTGACCTTGTTCGGTATCTTCTGATCTGCTAGATGTGATATTTACAAATTTTAACTTGTAAGTTGTAACACAAATAACAGTTGGGGTACCATGCTATCTTCTAATGGTTACCTTTTTTATGTCTAGCTAATTGTGTGAATGTGCCTGGTTGGTAAATATTCCAGGGTATTGCCTCCAAAGTGATTGTTCAAATGCAACATTATGCCTTTGGTATTATCTATCTAGTTAGTCATAATGACTTACTGATGAATGTCACACAGGAACATGGTGGTGACCTTAATCAGGCCGTGAATGCACATTTCAACGAAGGAGACATCACAGTGTATGTGTTTCAAATTTTCCATCATGTTTTTCTTAGATATGCCCCCTCCAGTCCATAGTATATGTTGTTTTAGCAAAGTGGTTTTGGTTTGCAAATACTTGTTATTTGTGGTTTTTGCAAGCGACTATTTACTCCAAATATCCATATCATTGCTTATTGGTAGTAAAGATCGAAACATACAATTAATATGGGCAGCATATGTCAAAAACCAAGCCAATAATTACTCCCGTGTGTTATATGCATTGAGCTAAAACGACAGGAAAATTGAACCAGAGGGAGAATAATTACTCTACAGATACCATGTTGCACCATTAGAACAGATAAATGATATGTGGGGTTTTTTTCAGGAACAGAATTGATCAAAGTACTGTACCTGTTAGTCATGATGATATGGATCTGGACAGACCGCTTGATAACACATTTCAAAGATCTTTGTTCCCTGAAACTCTGCGCGACCCTTTCTCACTGATGGACCCAAATTTTCAGCAGATAGTTTTTGACACAGTTGGCTCCACTGGTACTTCCAATCGTGGTGTGCAGGGTTCACACACTAGAGAGGTGAGAGAGGTACCTATTGAAGTTAAAGATAGAAGCCCTCAAATAGGTTCTTCTGGTCAGGCTCCTATTATTGAGGATGTCACTGGACATGAGTCTTCATATGGCCCTGAAGTTCGTGAGACTATCATAATTGATGACGATGATGACAACTTGTCATCCGTGCCATCTTCTCATCATGCTAATATCCATAGCAATACATCACGGTCAAACCCTATGCCAACTGCTCCTCCATTGGTTCATGTTACTGACTATGACAATGACATAGAAGAGGAAATGATTCGGGCAGCAATTGAAGCTTCAAAAAGAGATGCTGAAGAACTGACAAATGTAAGCTCCTGGTTATTGGATCTCTCTCTCTCTCTCTCTCTTTGACATTTTTTCTGCGCACTTTGTGTGACAATTTTTCTGCATGTGTTTGTGACAATTTTCTGTGTATGTGTGCGTGCGTGTGTGATAAATTTTGATATTTTCTTTACATGATGATGGGCCACATGGGAGAAATGAGAATGAGCTTGCTGAGGCTGTTCTTTTTCTCTAACATGCTTTTGTGAATCTTGTTTGGGACAAAAGGCTTGGTTGTTGTTGCTTTTGTGAATCTTGCTTTAGCTAATTTTTCAATAAATATCAGACCACAGAGCAAGGAAGAACTCAACATCCAGAGGGAGTAAACTTGGGAGATCATTTTTCTGATAAAGACATGGAAACTGCAGGTAGAACAGTTGGAAGGTGAATATTGACTTCTACCCTCTAGCTCTTTACTCCCAGGCTATCTTACTGTAGTAGGCTAGTAGCTAACTAGCAATTGATTTCTTATATGTTTTCTTCCTTTTCGGAGGCAAGAATTAGCTACAGGAAAGGCTGAAACATCTAGGCAGCCAACAGATGAAGAGAGCTTCCAAGAGGAGGCCGAGGATGTTGAAGAACATCCATTAGTTAGACGTCGTTCTAGGCACATCCCTTCTGGAAACACTGAGTCAACACAACCTGTTCTCACGGGTGATAGCCCTCCCTTGAGTTCACAGCCTCAAAGCAATCAGAATGATCATCAGTATAACAGCGATGATTTCCCATCAGAGGTAATATAATCCCAATCTGCACCTTAAAATTTGAACAGTTAATGATATTTACTCCATTGCTCACATTCTTCTTTTGTAAAAGTGGGGTGGCATTTCTTCTGAGGAGCATGATGAAGCTGTTATGCTTGAAGCTGCAATGTTTGGTGGAATTCCTGAAGGAGAAACATATCCATTCTCTATTCCATCTCATAGAAGTTCGAGTCATTATCCCCAAGTAGTGCGTTCTCCATCACCAGCATTAACTGAACAACGGTTATTACGTGAGCAGCAGGTTTGAACTTGTTTTTTTTAACTTATGTTGGTAAATGCAACAAATATTGTATGGTGAGTTGGTGATTGTTAGTAAGTTTGATTTACAGGATGGAGAGTACCTTGCGTCACTCCAAGCTGATCAAGAAAAGGAGCTGAAGGCCCTACAAGAAGCTGAGCTCCGTCACCTGGAAGAAACTGCAGCAAGAGAAGCTGGTCTTGAGAAACAGAAGCAAGAGGAGGAGGAAAGGCGTAAAAAGCAACTTGAGGAAGAGGTATGTTCCTGTTACAGATAATTTGAAAGCTGAGTGGATGATAGACAACAATGTCTTCAATATTTGAATGTTAGATAATTAGATCATCACTGTGAGCATACGAAACTTGGTGCTCTAGTTTATCTTATGTTATAATGGTCTTAATTTAGATTTGTTTTCCAAACAATATATATATTGAACTATATGTCAAGTTTCAATGGAGATACTCCTAACAGAAGAGCATCTGTCATGAGATTAGTGTATTGTTATAGCTGATCTTTTTTTAGGTTTAGCTGGCAAGCAATTGCTCGTCAAACTAATATCCCATGTTTAGTGGAAGCAATGTAGTGCAAGAGGATGTGCCTACTGCCCACTCCATTTTCTTTTCAAATCTGTGTACGAGTTAGATCGGTGTTCATCCTGGAGATAGGATGTAAGTGGCAATGGTGTCTACTTTCTAGAAAACTGTTATGATAACCAAGTTCTTCCCTTCTGCAGTTTCATTGAAGCTTGCTTGATTGTTCATGTTATCTGCTGCACTGTTGGTGGTATATAGGTTATGTTGTTCCTGATGTTTCATGTAAATAGGAGCTAGAGTCCAATCTTGCAACCAAACAAGCATCATTGCCATTGGAGCCACCTCCAGACAATGAAGGTGCTGTGACACTCGTGGTTCGAATGCCTGATGGTAGTCGACAGGGGCGTCGCTTTCTAAAATCTGATAAACTCCAGGTAAACTGCTTTTGAGCTACCAGAATCCAGAATAAAAGCATCCATTACGCTTGCCTCTTGCCATTAGTACTTGCTTCTGACTTCCTAGTTTGCTTGCAGTTCCTTTTTGATTTCTTAGAGATTGGCAGGACTTGCAAGCCAGGAACCTACAGACTGGTAATTCTCTACTGTTATTTTGATAATAGTTCATATATATACTCCCACAGAGGAAATTCTGTTGATAAAAATGAGTGCAACCTAGTGTTGTCATTATTGACTGGTATGCTGACTGTTATACTATCATTAGCTGGTTAACCACACTAACATTGATAGGAAAAATACACTGCTCTGTATATGTTTGTTTCAGGAGTGATACTAAGTTTTTTGTCTTTGCATTTTCTCAGTTCATTGTGTCCCTAAACTATCTATAATCATGTGTATGTATATGTATATTGCGGAAGTAATACTAGGAAAATGGGTAGAAACTGGTCAAGCCCGGCTAGGATAGGCATGACCCGTTACCATCCAGTTTTCATCAGTTTTTTTGGGACAAAAGTTATCATCAGTTTTCAGAACCATGCTGCAAAGTCCAATATAGCTGTTGATAAATAACTTTAAAATGTGGAAGTATAATAAATTTCTTTCTGTTGATTTTTGTATTTGCTTTCATTTAGTTGTTTTTTGTGGGCATTTTTCCATTCCTCTGGTTAAATTGTGCAATTCTGACAGTCGTCCAGTCTCATGTTTTACCATTATGTGTCATGCAGGTAAGGTCGTATCCCAGGCGTGCTTTTACCACTGGTGAGGGTGATCTGTCATTTAGTGATCTTGGGTTAACAAGCAAGCAGGAAGCCTTATTTCTAGAACAGATTACAGAATAGAGTAAAATATTTAGTCATGGTTATGGATACTATCTGAAAATTTGGATTTTACATTTTTATACTGGCATCTGTCTTTTGTTGGTTCAAAATTTAAAACTGGTGTTGAGGATTCGTGTTGAAAAGGTCATCGAATTGTGTTTTTTTTGCGGTGCGGAACGGAGGTGATACTTCATCTTTTGAGTTTTGTGTGATATCAGGGTAAAACTGTGAACAGCATGAGCTAGGACATGTATACAATGATACCTTTAGTTAAATCTATGATGATTGTTCATTTGAAAGAGTAATTATGGGTATGTGTACTATCAGGGTACGACTACAGTCAGCTCCGTGCGTAAAATTGCAGTATTTTGTCAGTTTCCGTTTCGTTGTGGGTATGTACAGTTGTACACTACTTCCTGTCGTCGTTTTCTCTTCTTCCGCGTTCACTAGGATGAAATGAGGCAAGAAAAAACTCATCCGCCGGCCGCGCCTCCGCGTGCCGGCTGGCGTCGCGGAAGCCTCTTGCATGTCAGTCAGATCTGGAAAACCGCAAGGGGGGGACTGTGTCGCTGTGCGGTGTCAGCGTGAGCCTGCGCCGAGACGCCGGTGCGCAGGCGAGCGCTAAGTGCTGGTTCGCTGGCGCACGGCTTGGGCCTTGGAGGGCGGTGAAACTTCCCGCGCCGACAGGGGTGCTGGGCTGCTGGCATGGTGGCTCCGAGCGCGCGGACTGTGGTTTCGCCCGCCATTCAGCACGGCGCGCCCTCGCAGGTCTCCTGTATCTGCGATGATATATCTTCTTATCATTCGGTTTTAGGTGATTGGTGATTTGGTGTTAGGCTGCCAGCACGCAGCAATCGTTGGTGTTCCAGCTTTTCTACTACTTGTTGCCTCTTTGACGGCCAAGTATATATCCAACAAAATAAGAGGGAACACGGATTGACAGGATAACGAGAGTAGAGATAGAATGGTCCCGCGAGTATCAAGGCTCAACATCAAGTAGGAAGGTTGCAAGGTATTATATATCTCGAATGACCGTCACTACTGCAGAGTTTCATTAATCTGATTGACATTCACGGAGTTGGACAGACTATGGCAGCCTCGACTGATCAAGAGATCTAGACGAAACGAAAACGAGGACACCACGTGTGGGACACAGATACCAACGATACTACTACTACCATACATAACGGGATCGCTTGATGATTGCTTGGACCATCAAACATCTTATTCATCATCTTCTTTCATGAAGCTAGCCTTCACGTACCATCTCCTCGCTGTCGTTCCATCAGATATATATATCACTCTGCAATGAGCAGCAACATTAATTAACGCGAGTCAATCAGTCATCTAGCCCAGCAGGGACGAGTAAAACAACACATCAATCAACACTGAATAACTCGAGCTAGCTAGCTAGATCGATCGGTCTTACGGCAGGTGACTCGAGGGAGGCCGCACTTGGCCGGCAGGCTGTTGATGATGTCGAGCGTGCCGCACACGCAATCGGGCGACACGGCGCCTAGCACCGAGCAGCACTCCGGCCCGGGCACCGGCAGCGCCTGGCCTGGCGCGGGCGGCACGCTGTAGCGCGCGCAGGGGGCGAGCTGGCTCAGCTGCGCCGCGCAGGTCCCGCCGACCTGCTGGGCCTCGGCGGAGCGCATCGTGCCCAGCCCCAGCAGGAACAGGAGCGAGAGCGCCACGAGCGCGCGGGGCTGCGGCTGTGTTGTACTTGCCATCGCCATCGCCGTTCCAACGCACTGAAGTGTGTCTCGCGTGCGTTTTTTTCTGTGCGGTGTACGTAGCGCCACAAGCTTGGGGTGCACCGGTGCAGAGCGGAGCGGCGTGATTTATAGGCAGGCGTACGTGGTAACGAGCGCCCGCGGGGGGCGGGGGCGGCGAGCCTCGCGTTGCCCACCTGCGCTACGCAGCGTCTGGGTGTTCCGAGCGGCGCCGGCCGGGAGGAGCGGGGCACTGCAAGCGTGTGAGCCACCGAACGCGCGTCACGTCACGTACTTGCGGCGAGCTGACGGTTGATCCGCGCGCGTGGTTGAGGCGGCACAGAACTAGGCCACCACAGCACGGAGATGGACGCGCTCGCGGGGGTACGTGGGCCGCGTGGGATACAGATATCTTTTAAAA
This sequence comes from Otatea glauca, assembly GCA_036346275.1. Taxonomy (NCBI): domain Eukaryota; kingdom Viridiplantae; phylum Streptophyta; class Magnoliopsida; order Poales; family Poaceae; genus Otatea; species Otatea glauca. The sequence continues at coordinate 12,717,781 of CM070728.1, forward strand.
AAAAAAAAAATTGGGCCTCACGACGAGCTGCACGCGCTAGAAGGAACTCGTGGGACTGTTTGTTTTAGCTTTGTATTATCTAAAAACTGATTTTAGATTGTAAATATAGAGAAGCTGATTCTTCAAAAGCTAAAATCCAAAAACACATATGAAGTGGATTGTGAATTATAGTGTATATAGGTGGGCTGGATTGTGAGAATCGGATTTTAGAATTGGCCTGTTTGTTTTTTATTCTGCTTTTAGAGCTAGAATTCAGAATCAAAAGCTAAAACAAACAGGCTTTATCTCTTTCTGTCTTTATCGAATCGAATTTTGTTGATGATAATGGGTCATCATCATGAACTGGATTGTCCCCCGCCTCTCTCCCTCTCTCTCTCTCTCGATCTCGATCTCCAACTCACGTGAGACCTAGCCCAGAAATGAAGGTGAACTGAGCTTATATATATAGCCTGGTATGAGTACAAGTATTGGGGATTCAATGTCATCTTACTAGTTAAGCAAGAGTTGCCCTAACTGACAACTTATAACCTCTATTGCCAAATGCATTCCAACGTATGGATTAACTCTTTTACGTGAAATGAGAGGTTATTTTTTATTATATTTTCATTTAGAACATACGTAACAGTTCTTCCGCTATATTATTTTATGTTGGTGATTGTTACTTCATATTTAGTCTATTATGATTTGAAAAGGTGTGTTAGATGAATCGTGACAAGATAAATCTAAGTTTAATAAACAATTGTATATCTATTGGAGGTAGAGTCCTTAAAAAAGTCATCGAAATCTTCATCCTTGGGTGATAAGCATTGGTTATAGTAGGTGTTCTAGGCAAAAGCAAGAGTTACAAGAGGAAGAAGGGCAATAACAAGAGCACACGCGTATGTTATCTATGTGACGAGGAATGTCATATGATAAATGAATGTATGAGTTTGAAGCAAATGAAGGATGCATGCTCAATGACTATGGCAAAAGATGATTTGGACGTACTTGTCATTAGTTAATCATATATTTTTCGTGGATGTGGATGAATATTAAATTCAGGTTGTTACTTTCACAAATGTTCGGCAAAAGAGATATTTGACAAAGGATCTCTATGTCCAGTGCATGAAATTGTTCACTTGACGGATTGCAAGGAGTATGCATGTTAATTCTATTTGTGATATTTATGTGTGATGATTAATTTGGAAATAATATTTGTGAAATGGTATTTGTGACAACAATATTTATTGTGATAAAATAATTTATTTGTGGAAGAACAAGATACTGTGTTGGGTTTGGCTTATTTGTAACAGGAGTTGTAGCGCAGGTAACAGGAGGCGCAACGTAGGCATGCGAGATGTACGTTACAGCGTAGGCATGCGAGATGGGCGCACATTACAGGTTTGGGAGAACCCACGTAGGTGGCGCCTAGCCCGAGAGTAGCATGTGAGAGTCACAGATGCAGGGGTAGCACGCAAGGAACACAGGTGCAATGAGACGGGATGCGTAGAGGTCTATGCAGATGGACGATGCAGTGTTGTGACCAATGGGTCGTGCAAGTGAGTGATTCACACGAGAGCAGCAGACGGACCGTGTGCGTGCATATGTGAGTTTTGAGTTGTATGTGCATGTATTTCTACTACTTCTAATTAGGAGTTGGTGGCAGTGGTCCGTTCTCACCACCCCATGCTATCCACGATCAGAAAAAAATGTCCACGCCCCCGCCCCCCGCCCTCTCCCGATCTCGTTTGCTCCGTCCGCCCCCCACCACTTCCCGATCTGCTCCGACAGGCACCCAGATCTAGCACTATTTGCCGTGATGCGCGTCTCCCGGGGCTTTCCTCCTTTGCCGTCGACCCGGCGCAAAACTTCTCCGCCCACCCCCCCCCCCCCCCCCGCCCCCTCCAGATCTTGTTCGCTCCGCCCGCCCCCCACCTCCCGATCTGCTCCGACAGGCGGCTGGATCTGACGCTTTTCGCCATGATGCGCGTCTCCCCAGGGCTTTCCTCCTTCACCGCCGACCCGGCTCGCGCAGGGGAGTCGCTACGGCCACTCATGGAGTTTGGCAGGGAGAGGGTAGGGGCTCGGGGGGCGTCGTGGAGACAGAGCATGGTGTGGTCACATCACACTACAGCTACAGATCAGAGGTATGCCATGCCCCTTCCGCTCCTCTCTCTTGCACCTACCACTTCCTTCACCCCCAGCCATCGACTCGCCGCCGCCGACACCTTTCCAGGCCGTCGTCCGTCACCGGTGGAGACACCACCAAATCTGGCCGGGATAGAGAGGCCGCGCAACCACCATAAGAGGACATGGCGGCGCGGTTCTAGATCCAAATTTGGACCATGTACTCGGCCATCCACGAGCACCTTAAGGGCATCCTCTCCATCATGTGGCCCAAGAGTGTCCCCCTCAGCTATGCGACCTCCGTGCATACCTCAAGTCGTAGATCACCACCACCAACAAGGTTGGTGTCTATTTCTTGGTTCCTTCCGCTTCTCGATTCGACGATTCAGTACCTAGCTTTATTCTTGGATCTGCTATTGGATTCTTGGATTTGATGATTTTGGTGGTTTGAGTGGTGATTGACTTCAAGGTGAGAAGAGGGCGAAGCTCGAGGGCAAGGCGGACCAGAAGCTGGCCCACCATCGATGCCTTCTTCACCGCCTAGCCCGCCCTGCCCGTGTTTGACAATGAGGAAAGGCGCATCAAGGTCAAAAGCCGCAAATGGTATTAGTGCTCCTCCTACTCCTCACCTGCCTGCCATTACTAGGTAGTTCATACTCATTCCGTAATTTGCCTTATTTGTAATGTAAAATGATATGATGATCTTCTGAAATTGTTGAAGTGCTCCTATTTACAGGTTATGCTTTTACATCGTAGCTTATACCTATAGACTAATTAGTAGAATTCATTGCAACTTTGTATTGTGTAAAATCTGCTTGAACTGTGGCCAATTGGCATTCCATTTTAGTGCAATCTGATTTTACCATGAACACATATTGATTTAGATGTTTGCTTTCTTAGCATGACAGTTAGCTCATTTACACGGCATATGTATGAGAATGTAGCATCATGGGGCTTAAAACTGCAGACATAAAGCAGTTAAGTGTTGCTTTATTCATATTACGCTATTGCACATCAGTTTTTAGGCTTGGATGCAGAGATCATTGGGTTTGGTCGAAAAGATTGGGAAATGTCCGTCCCTTTTCAGCCTCTAGATCAGTGTGGCTCACGAGTTTCTTCAAAACCATAGCCTTTCATTGGCCATCAAGCATGCAAATGTCAATGGACTAGAACAGGAAGGCTTGCAGTTCTCTGTTCTAGAGGCTGCACCCCTTCGAAATGCATGCCACTTTCATCCTAGCCATTTGTTTATGAAATCAAAGTGGCTACTATACGAATAAAGCATGATGTTCAATGTGTATTTCTGCACTTCATACATTGATTGTTTCTTATTTGTCTGTTGTATACAAAGAACATTTGCAGGGGTATATCCAGTGGAATTTACAATATACGTCTCAATAGAACACATATTACCATATCTTTACAAAATTTGATCTCCTCTTATAGAGAAAAGCTTAGAAATATTGTGTGTGGAAATATTGTGTATGAGAGTATGTTTACATGAGTTTTTTAAAGAAGATTTTTAGTTTCCATACCCAGTTTTAGAAATGCAAATTTTGCAATTCGATTATTATAAATATCAATCCTCATGCTTAGATTGGCTCATTTCTGATTGAATGATTTACTTTCTGCTAATGCTCTTCTAATATGCAGAAATGCAATGGTGTTTCATGTTATATGGTATTGATATGTCACTTTGGTAGAAAGGAGAAGTGATATATGAACTATGATTAATTTACAAACTGCTTCTGCAGTAATCTGCAAGTTTGGTCTACCAAAAATCCGCTCTCTTCTCTCCTTGCAGTCAATCACCACTCAAACCACCAAAATCATCAAATCCAAGAACCCAATAGCAGATCCAAGAATAAAGCTAGGTACTGAATCACCAAATCGAGAAGTGGAAGGAACCAAGATATAGACACCAACCTTGTTGGTGGTGGTGATCTACGACTTGAGTTATGCACGGAGGTCGCATAGCTGAGGGGGACGCTCTTGGGACACATGATGGAGAGGATGCCCTTAGGGTGCTCGTGTATGGCCGAGTACATGGTCCAAATTTGGATCTAGAACCGTACCGCCATGTCCTTTTAAGGTGGTTGCGCGGCCTCTCTATCCCGGCCAGATTTGGTGGTGCCTCCACCGGTGACGGACGATAGCCTGGAAAGGTGTCGACGGCGGCGGGTGGATGGCTGGGGGCGAAGGAAGTGTTAGGTGCAAGAGAGATGAGCGGAAGGGGCATGGCATACCTCTGATCTGCAGCTGCAGTGTGCTGTGACCACACCATGCTCTGTAGCCGCGACGCCCCCCGAGCCCCCGACCCTCTCCCTGGAAAACTCCATGAGTGGCCGCAGCGACTCTCCCGCGCGAGCCGGGTCGGCGATGAAGGAGGAAAACCCCGGGGGAGACGCGCATCATGGCGAAAAGCGCCAGATCTGGCCGCCTGTCGGAGCAGATCGGGAGGAGGTGGGGGGCGGGCAGAGCGAACAAGATCTGGAGGGGGCGGTGGGTGGGCGGCGAAGGAGGAAAGCCCCGGGAGATGCGCATCACGGCGAATTGCGCTAGATCCCGGCGCCTGTCGGAGTAGATCGGGAGGGGGGGGGCGGGCGGAGCGAACGAGATCGGGAGAGGGCGGGGTGCGTGGACGGTTTTTTTTATCGTGGGTAGCGTGGGGGTGGTGAGAACGGATCACTGCCACCAACTCCTAATTAGAAGTAGTAGAGATTTGAGGGTTGTATTTTCATATAAAGAGATCCTTGTACTGTTTTTGTTAAAAATCAGTGAGTATAGATTCCGATCTATTAATTATTGTTTGTGTACAATTGCTTTCTAGTATGCACGTTTACTCTAGTTTTCCTTATGATCTTAGATTAATTATTCTTGATTGATTTTGGTCGGTTTGAGCATTATTGTATTAATTTCTAGAATTAATAAAAGTAAAAAAAAATAGTTTTACGTGTTAGTTTGTATCAATTCACCCCCTCCTCTTAGTACATCTCGATCCTTCAATTGGTATCAGCGCTGATTTGCTTTATATTTAATTTATTAATTAAAAAGTATGGAGCATGTTGCATCTTTTCTTTGACTAAACCTACTGTTTTTAGTGGTAATGATTACATTTATTGGAAAGTACACATGGAGTCATTTTTAACAGTTATATTGAAGATGTATGATTGAGCATATTGCACATTGATAGGAATTTGGTATGTTCCCGACTTAAACAGGAAATTAATATCTGTGAAGCCGCTTGAACTCGAAAATGGTGAGGTCAAGTATCACTTCAAGGTGTAGTCATGCAAGTTATTTAAAAATGATAGGAAATCATGAAAAGTATCTAGAGCGATAGAGAATATCAATTGATAGGTAAAACTAAAGGAAGGGTAATCAACAGGAGGTCTGATAAAAATCCTCATCGAGAAGGAAACCACATCGTCAACGGTAATTACTCAGATCTCAATTGCAGTTATATACGGAACTACAAAGATGATTGTAAAAACAAGCAGATGCAAAGCCGAAGGTGTGAGCTGTTGAAAAGGAAGACGTGGTGGGACAAATCACGTAGTACTGATGAGAAGTATAGCTTATAGGTGGTACAAACCTATGGCATAAAGGCTATATGAACAAGTGTAGTTAACCAAATTACACAATTTTTCTGAAAAGTCTCTTAGTCGAAGGGTTCAAATGGTTAAGCCTAACCATCAACAAGCATATTACATCGATGTGCATGAGCTTCTGTGGTGGAGGCACTCTCAAAGGTGAAAAGGAAAAAAATGCGGAGCCGACTTGAAGCAAGTTCTTAGAGGAGCACGATGACTTCAACGAATAAGAGTTAAGGTGAATACTGTTAATTATGGTGACTCATATCTAGATTTTTAAGATTTAGAAAGGTATGCTAAATAAATTCTAATATAATTAGAATTCCTACTTTTTTTTATGTAGGATTCCTACTTGCTTTGGATGACTAAAAGTGCTATATAAACCCATAAGGTGTTCATAGAGAACTCAACCAACTAAGAAGGTAAGAACCAACTCATCCAAAGCAAGAAACACACAACAAAATTAGAGGCAAGGTTTTTCTTTAGCACTAGATTATTGTATAGAGTAAGGATCCAAAAGTCCTAAAAGATTCAAGAGGTTGTGAGAGAACAACAATCGCTTGTACTTTTTTATGTTGTGATTAAAGAATTTACCGTTGTCTTCGTCAAATCTTTTCTCTCTCATCGTGGTTACTTTAATATCGTTATTTTAGTTCTCTCTACGAGATTTATCTTCTTCGTTCTTAAGATCGTACACATCCGTACCGTATTTCGTAAAACTCTGGTCCGATTCGAAAGTTGTTAGTATAAGACAGGGTTCACATTATCGATGAAAATCGGTCGATTTTCGCGATTTTCGTCCGTATTGCCACGGTTCGATTTTTAAAATCGCTCGATAAATCAGTTAATTAAAAAAAATCGGAAAAATTTATGTTTCGTAAACCGGTCGAAAATCGGTGAAAATTGAGCGATTATCGACGAAAATCGCTAAAAAAATCGACCGCGAGAAGAACACAATCGGTCTGTCGATTATCGGTGAAAAATCGCCGATTATCGGTGCAAACTCGCCGATTATCGGTGAAACTCGATTTTTTTTTAAATTTTTTCCCAAAAAGTTTGATTTCGAAACCATTCAATTTTTGACGATTTTCGTGGTAAGGGTGATCGCGTTTCGCATCTTTTGGCCGGAACTTATTCCACGGCACTGTCAGTTTCCATTGTAAATTACGGCCATCTTTTTTACTTCTCTCCACCATGTGTACTCTTGATAAGAACTCCACAGAATAACAACTCTTGATTACAAAAAGGACAATCCTGACGAAAGCACAGCACCATAATTTATGGAAATGGATGCCAACTGTTAGCACAAGAACAAAATTGTGAACAATTATACGTGCTTAGCCTGTCCAGTGCATTCAGAGCAGCAGCAGCAATTAGCTTGAGAGGATCACGATTCATGAATGAGATGGACAGCAGCCTCGCAAGAACAACAGCAAAGCGCCAGAGGGGCAATTAGAAGGAATGTGTGTGTGTTTTTACACAATTGGTTACAATCCTGTGAAATGAAATAAAATCAATTGGAAGCTACTGGTTTGGAAGGACCTGTCGTTTGTCAGCTGTAAGCCGCTGTCTATGTGATGAAGACCTGTCACCGGTCTGGGTAAACAATTCCTTATCATTCCACTTGTGATCTGTGTGTCTAAGCTAAGTTTTAGCACATTGTAATGTGATGTGATGTGTTGATTGACAATTATTAAATGCAGATGCATCACTTGTGAAACCTTATCCTGCAGGCTGCAGGTCAGTAATTAAAATTTGATAGTACGTTGATTAAACAGAAGCAAAACGAAAAGGACGTAGATTTGCATTGTTAACACAAAAACAAGGAACATATCAAGAAACAAGAAGAAATTGGAAAAAAATTATATACAGAGCAAAACACAGCAAAAGGAAAAGAGTGAGTAGTCCCCGTCAGTTTGACTTGGGACGTCGGTTGCGTAAAACTTCTGGAGTACCACACGGTTGGCGAGAGAGAGAGAGAGAGAGAGAGGGAGGCGGTGGCGGCAGCGGAGCCATAGCACATCCGGCAAAGATCAAGGGGGATCTCGTTGTTGCATAGCTCAGGTCAGAGCAAGGTGCCATCAGGCGTTCAACAGGCAGTCTCACGATCGGGCACTCTGTTCTTCTCTGCTAATCCAGAGGAATCAGGCAAGGTACACATATTTTCGATTTCCTACCGTTACTTTTGAAAAATAGTTGGATAATTGTGCGCTCTCGATCAGAAATGATCTCTCTTTCTTTGTTTTTCTTGCTTGCTTCGTTTCTTGATTGGGAGAAAGAGAGAGGAACCCATCACTCCCTGTGTCGAAATTCCCTCTTTTTGTTTGGGCCTGTGGGCATGTGGCAATTGGGAGGCAGAATCTCATGTACTTGCGAGTTGTATCTCTCTCAATGACGTTAATTGAACGATTGCCCTAACAGAAGATTGCTCAGATATGTATGGGAAAAAATTTAGACGATGTTCTTTTTCCTGTTCTTAGACAAGTTTAACAATAACATGTCCTTTGTTCAGATGAAACTGGGAAATGCATTCTATGTTAAAGAGATGTGAGATCGACAAAATAGTACTCATTGGGTAATACTAATATCAAATTCTGGAAAATTTATTTAAAAAATCGAACTCTGTTATCTAAATCCGGATTATTCATTCTAAGAGTAAAATTTAGGTCTATCATTTAGTCAGTTAGGTCGTTGCAGAATTGCTTGCAAGTCATTCTGATCCTTTGTGTCGTTTTCTTTACCTGTACTGAATCTGAACTTGTAGTTTGGTTCTAATAATAGAAATTGGGGCTATCCGTTTTATCAAAAAGGAGTAAAATTTAGTTGTATTTATAGGGGGGATGTGGTGTTCTACTTCTACCAGGGCACCAGTAATGGTCAAAAACTGTCTTTTCCTCCTTTAGTCCTATAGTGTTTTTAGTCAATCTGGAAAGAGTAATGCGCATTGCAAATATCAGCTTCCTATAAAATCATTTTTGGAGAACACATTCCAATAGAAGCTTAAAATCCAAATCCGATCGTTTCTTTAGTAAAGACAATTGCATGAACAGGCTTTGATTTCAGGGAAGTGTCAGAGTTCATCAATGGCAACTCCCAACACCTATGCAGTTCATGTCTCCTCAGAAACACACAAGATTGAGGCATGGTTGGCATCTGATCAAGCTTTGGCTAGGCAATTGCAAGAGGAGGAGATTTCACATGATGCTACCGCTACAAGAGAATTTGCTGGTATAGTGCTGCTCCCACTCTCCCAGTATCTTTTGCTTTGTTTGAGGTGAATTCATTAGCTGTACTCAGCTAACACTTGCGCTTACTACATGTTCATGATGCATTGTTTTTTAGGTAACGTATCCTTGGAACCATCGTCACCAGCTGTTGAGTATAGACCGGCCCATAATGCAGCTCAGGTTTGTTTCTTTTCTACTCTTTTGTTTCCTCCATTGGTCCATTGGGATCATCTGCACCTTCCATAGAAAGGGACTCCCCATATCTGAACTGAAAAATGAAGTTCCTCCTAGAATAACGATAATTTGTATATGCAGGTGTCAAGGGAAGACAATGTCGACCCGGATAACATGTCATATGAGGTATGCTGTTATTCTTTTGTGAAAGAAATGGTACGGAATTTTCCTGTCAGTTAGGATGTAGCAAAGAGTAAAATTGAGAACAAACAATTTCTGAAGACATACTCAAAGTCTGGTGCACAGTTTCCTCTGAAGAAACTAAGTGCAGTTTGCTCATACTTGCTGCTAAGATTACTCATCTCCGGGTAGGCTGCTTACCTTTTCATCAATTGGAAGGAAAATTCAGGTTTACACATGGACACAAGTTCACCTGTTTGCTTTCGTGAGTTGATATCGAAATCAGTTGGATATAATTTAATATTCTGTATATCGAAAGAAAAGAGTGACATGAAGCAGACTGAATGTGCTAATTAGAGAACACATATGCAATGGAATTCTACTTTCACCTGTATAGGCTCATATGTGGTAGCTTGTTACTTGTTAGCACTCGGTTTGGTTGAAGTATGATGTGTCTGGATATAAAATATTGGTAGGGGTTTGATTATGTTTGGAATTCACTGGATTCCTGCTGTTGCGGGCACCCAGTCACTGCTAATGGTATCCAGCATAACAATAGATGAATCTTGATCTTACCAAAAATACGCTACCAAGTATGTTCGTTGGCATTGTATTAAACAATAGTGTCACTTCTAGGTAGCAAATATTCAAACTGTAGAGCCGAAGCATTCTATATTGTTCTGTAATATGGTTGGGTAAATGCTGCCATCCCTACCTCGAAAATAAGGTTTGGAGAGTGTAGCCAACTCAAGTATATTGACCTTTTATTTTCTAAACCTTAGTGTTGACTTATTTTCACATGCTTTGAAATCAAGGAGTGAAACTGCAACTTCTTTGTCTCTATATAGAAGGTGTTTGGAGGTAAATGAGACTATATGAGTGACCAGGACATGCTCATTTCCAAATCATAAAACAACAAAATGGAAATTGTAGAAACCAGTACAAGTCTTCAGTGTCCTAAACCAGTCCCGAAGTAAACCTCCATCATAAGCAGATGGGATAGCGGTTTCTCTACACCGTCAGTGTTCAGGGGTTCTCTTTGGTTGGGCAGCAGCTGCATCTTTCAGCTTCAGAGTTGTTGATATCCATGTTTCATTAAAAAAAATACACACTTTAATTGATCAGTTCTGTTGGATCACATAATAATCTCAATTCTAGGGAATTCATTTTATATTATTTTGTAATGTTTGTAGCAACTACAAGCATTAGGGAATGCAGTAGGAACTCAATCCTAAGTTCAATTTTATTTTGATATGATACCTCTACAATCCAAAATTAGAAGCTTTTGTCTATTGCATATAACGCTAAATGCATAAATATGCATAAAACACATGAATTAAGAGAACGTGTTGTTTGAATATCACTCAAGGAAAGCAAAACCCAAAATACGCCATTTCAGCTTATGCATTGTCTGAACTCCATTTGATCCATACAGATTGTTGATTGCTTGGTATACAAACTTATCTTTTTTGGTATAGGAGGATTATCCAATAGTCTGATTTGTACCATTGTTCTCATTCAGGCATGCCCAGTCTGCAATGAGGAGGTATTCGGGTGAGTTGTGATGTTTGTGGCGATGCTGCGGCCTCATCTTCGCGTTGTGCTTCCCGACAATGTTGGTCTACTATGGCCTATTATGCTATACAAGTCCAGCTGGCTACCGTGTTTAAGGAGATTGTCTTTTGGTATACACGTACTGCTAACTGAACCATGTCATTTTGATGTGTTCATCCAACTTAGTTTTATCACAAATTGATAAATATGTGTGGGTACTATGATTGCCAGTTTTCTAAGAACGCAACCGAGCAGGAGCAGTTCAATAGATCATATGGTTTTCTAATGCACCCTCTTTTACATGAGCCTGTTGTGGAAAGAAGCAATATTGTGAATGTTCTATACCTCCATTCTGCCGTCATTGCTTGTTTGAGAACTGCATTTGCTCTACAGCTTGTGTATGTCCATTGGACATGGTTGTTTCAGTGGAAACTATTTTATCAGTAAGGCAGATGATATAGACAGATCCTAAACCACTATTGCTACTGATATCATTTGGTTCCTTTGTCCGGCAAGAAAAGGTGTATAGTTAGTAGAATCTCAGTGGAAAACTTACCATCCCATTTTGTGTTCTATTGTAGGTGCACAACAGGTCTGCACACCAATGACATCCTTGGACCTTGGATTAGTATTATATCTCTTTGTGGTTGGTTGTTCAAACAATGATAATTGCAAATGAAAATTAATTAATTAATGGAGCATGATCCAATGCTGATTCAGACCCACTCAAACAGGAATAGATTCTTGTGCTGATAGACGTTCTTGTCGGCATCTTCTTTCCATTGTTAAATTGTTCATTCCGTACTTTATTATTCTCTGAGTAGTTCTCCAAGGTTGTAAAGTGTAAACGGACGTAGACATGCAACAAACCGCACAAATAAACGTTCTGTTGTACCAGAAGGTTTCATCTTTTATAATGAAGAGCCTATAGGCCACGGGCGCTGCTATACTTTTCTTTGTCACTTAGGATTTGATCTCACGACTTCTTCGGTTGTACGTACTCTCTTTCTTCTTATTTTAGATTTGATCCAGTGACCTGGTGTCTGTAAATGTCTCTAACCAGCAATTTATAGAACTACTTTGTGTTTTTTGGCATGCAATGGGTAGCTGTCGGGGATCGGTCATTTTGACACGTGTCCGGACCCCCCCCCGGACTTCAGAACGCTTTCCCCGAGCTCGAGGGTCCGTCCCCGAGCTCGGAGGGCGGTTCCCGAGCTCGGGCAAGGATGTCCTCGGGTCCGTGCTGGCCCCGCAAGCCTCCTCGACCTCGGTGCCTTCAATCCGATCTCCAGTATAGTATTCCTTTTTTCTTGCGTGACCTCTCTCCCCTGCGTGGGAATTGGAGCCACCAACTCCTGTCAAATCCCCTGCGTGGGAACTAGGCCCAACTGCTCCTGTCTAAATCTCCTACGTGGGAACTAGGGTCCAGCTATTCCTGTCTAAATCCCCTGCGTGGGAACTAGGATCAACTGCTCCCGTCAGGCTCGTAGGCATCTCCTCGACGTCAGCACTCGAGATAAGCGCCCAGGGGTCTATAAAGCGTCAGGCTACCCGACCTGAAGACACAAAGGAAGAGGCTAAGACACAACAACAAACGCAACAAGAACCACGATACACGCTCATACGCTGTACCACCTCGCCGAGCTCTCCTCGATCACCACCCCCGAGTGGTCCCAAGGTCGAACTCCCTGTCCATCCTCCCCGAGGAGCCTTTTAGTCACCTTTCGCCTACGGGCAAGACTGGAGTAGAACTATTACCCGACTCAAGGGGCTCGAACCAATATAAACGTTGTGTCCCCTGTTCGTTTGTCCTTCTCCCTCGAGCTGTATGCCTGCCGGCGCTCCCTCCATCCCGGACAAACATGACTTTGAGCCTCGTCCCTTTGCACAATCCTTTCCCCCTTATTTGCGATTGACGGTCTCGATGTCTCTAACCAGCCATTTATAGAACTACTTTGTGTTTTTTGGCATGCAATGGGTAGCAATATCAGATATCAAGTATGTGTAGGCTGATAAACGATGGCAACAGCTCAGGCAAAAGAGACGAGAATAATCGCATGAAAGTGCACTGCAGTTTCCGATGAGCAAAACCCAGTAACGTTCTTATCATGAAAACTCGAAGTTCGGAGCTTTGGTGCAAAAGGATCAAGTGCCACAGAACATACCAAATATATGTCACTAAATTCACAGTTCACATGTGTAACACGCTCCTAGAGGGACAAGGGGTAATAAAATCACTTACCCCTTCAATTACAATACAGGATTGGAAAATATTGATAAAAGCAAGCGCACTCTGGCGGAAAGAAACAAAATCATATGGTTTCTATAGATATCTACACCAAACACCGAGATGCCTTTTTCTGCACGAGGTATTGTGGTTTTACAACCACTGAATCCACAGAGACCCCTCCTTTTGTGTGTGTGCAATCAATTTGAACCACTGCAAATTGGATATTTATCGGTTCTTTTGAGTTCCTCACAACAAAATCGCCAACATGGTGATTGATCCAGACACCTGGATCAGTTAAATAACACTTGGACTGAGCATGCTGTCCATCAGAAGTAGTTAGTTGGAAGCGCACCGGCTTTATATCCCAGCCGTGGATGTGCTCAGAGCCATAAACACGTCGACCAAGCCGCTTGAATGGTCTACCTAGGTGAAGACGGAAAAACAGGCTATATGTACCTTCTGGGAAGCAGAATTCAACCTCCCCTCTGATTTCGAACCACCAAATTTGTGAGAGATAAGCAACCGAATGAAACCTGCAAGAAAAACAACATAAGGTTTCAAACATTTTGGCTGTACAATAATACAATTGACAAGTACAAGTAACACAAGATATACAGTAGAAATATATTTAAAATGGATGGGCACTATAGCATGCCACTAAAGCTAATATGCTCCATTATCTCACATGAAAAGTACGATTAACCAATGCAGGTGAACTAACGGTGCAATTTTAAAACATGGCAGATAACCAAATTTTCAACATCCCACCTTTTTTTTTCTTTTGTCCAAGAACAAGCTCTAACTAGTTGTATCACGAGTTTAGCATACATATCCTCCTAGAGGACCCAGACACCAATAATAGTTTAAACAAATACAATGCATAAGGGTTTTTTTTTAAAAAAAAAGGAAGGAGCACTGCCAAACATTAATAGGAGAGAAATAAAACAAGGTTTTTAATATAGCCCCTGAAGATGGGGGGCAACAACAGGCCGCACCTAATCAGGAAACTAGTGCCCAGAAGACAAGTAATTGCACATAAGTAAGCCATTTACATTTTGGGAGGTGCTTCTATTCTATACATCACTATTAGAAAATTGCACAAATTTTAAAGCATGAATGATTGGTAAATAGTGATTACTTAACCCTTCTCTTGCTTCAAGATTTTTTTAAGTGACAAGAACATAAGATGAATGAACAGGCCTCAGGCATTGAGTCACAGAGAATACTCAGCTTCAACGATATGCACCACGGAACCCAAATATTCAACCCCCCCCCAACCCAACCCACCCACCCACAAACACACACAAATTATGGAACAACCGAACACATTTCCAACAACATCAAAATCTCACCTACGTTAATCAGTAATTACGTATCCTAATAGCAAACAAATTCACATAAGTGCATGTATTAACAATATCTTGTACTTTAGGATTCTACAAATTAAACATCACCTTATATCATATGAGTAATTTTAGTACAAGGTTTCTATAAATGGGAGCCATTAAAAGCTGCTGAAATTTTGTTTTGATGAAAGCACCTTGATTCATCATTTGGAATGAAGTTCCAATATCTCCTATCATCAATGCCCGTTATTGAAAGCGCCCTTGAGGAGATTGACATGCAGATACCTCTACCACCCTTGTCGAGCCAGAACTCCTACACGATGAACCAAATAAATTACATATGTATACGCAATGACGACAACAATTCAAACAAAAAATAACCCAACACGGGGTGGGGGTCAGCGATTGAAGCCAATCAAACTCCAACCTTTACGCACAAGACATTGTTGAATTACAAACCAAACAGTTCACACGAACATATGAGAACAATACGATTTCAGAGTCTCTAATCAACACGGTACGATCCATAGTGGCGTAGTTAACCAAAGAGATGGCACGTTTATCCTAAGTACAAGTCTCGGACAAAGCACACACCTTGGTGCCGCCGTCGAAGCGGTTCGGACGGCAGAGCCGCGCGTACACCTCCTTCTTGGGGATCGCCTCCGCCTCAAGCACGGTAGCTGCCTGGCAGCCTTCCTCGTCGCCGCCGGCGGCGGCGGTGGCGAGGAGGCGCGCGTAGTTGTGCGGCAGCTTAGCCTCCCAGACGCTGTCCCCGGATGCGGCGCCATGGAACGTGCGGCTGAGCCGTGCCATCCGGCAGATGTCCGGCGGGTCCAGCCTGAGAAGCACCTCAGCGACGCAGTTCTCCGGCAAGTCCCCAAGCACCGTCCCCCCAACTTCCCCTCCCCCTCCCGCCGACGAGGCCACAGTGCCCATGAACCAAGAAACAACCGCCGGGGCTCAACAATAGTACAGGGTGAGCGACTTGGAGAGCAGCAGTAGGGACGCCGGCGACTTGGAGAAGGGCGGCGAGTTACGCCTTAGCGCCAGAGAGCCCATCGCGTCGGTGCCGCCTCGGTGGCCGTGCCGTCGGTTAAGTGGGAAGCTCTCGGCGTCGTCGTCGTTTGCTCCCCGAATGCGACCACCACCACCGACTCGCTTCCTTTTTGCTTCCCCCCCTTGCTTGTCTCAGCAAGTTCTTGCAACGGATCGAATCCAAGCAAACTGGGAAATTTTTTGCAGCTTTCGGCTGAGCCCGACTGTTCTTGATCAAAGAAGGGGTTCTTTCCGCTGTTTCTTCTGATCTTTTGCCGTCTTTGATATGGTGGAGAAGAGGGGAGAGTTGTTGCGTGGCTTTGCGTATGCTCTTGGTTTATTGAGTTGCTTGATGTGTTGGTTGCTTGGTCTCGGTGTTTGCTGGGTTAGGCTGGTACTGGGGAGTGGGGAGTGGGGAGTGGGGAGAGCAAATGGAAGGCGTGGAGGAAGACGATACAAACCATGTACCTACAAGGAGATTCTGTGATGGAAAGAGGTTTTGTTGTCGCCCATGGGAAAGTGCAAATTTCCTCACACTGTCACCTCGCAATATTTTTTTTAATCTAGACGCGTGCAAATGATGATGCAAATCTTTTTTTTTCTATTTTTGTAAAGTGCAAAGGTCATTGTCCTATCTCCAACCTGTATTGTCGCCCTGCTGCACGAACACGTCCTACCGAGCCGCCCTATCATGGTAGGTGCAGTCCATAATTTTGGATGCCCACTGCGGTATATGAAGTGACATATGACACTTATTAACGTTCTACGATTAGAAAGAGAGCTATTTTTAATTGCATTCGTATAGGGCTAAATTTATAAACAAAAACATAGGTCTATGCTTATTTGAATGGTTTAAGAATTCATACTTTTTAGTCCCGGCCAATTTTTTTTAAAATATTGGTTCTTTTCAAATGCAATCTATTATATATTAAAAGCTCATGAGAGTCACTGAGAAAAAAGAGAAATAGACTAGAAATTTTCACAAAAAAGCAAAATATCTAGCCCTTAATCCTATGGGCCTTATTTACCATTGCCATTGGATCTTTTAGAAATAGACTAGAAATAAAGCCCACGAGAGTTAAACTAGAAATTCCCACAAAAAAGCAAAATATCTAGCCCTTAATCTGGTGGGCTTTATTTACAACTGTCATTGGATCTTTGAGAAACAGACTAGAAATTCTCACAAAAAAGCAAAATATCTAGCCTTTAATTTGGTGGACCCTAATTAAAAATGCATCATATTGACCATTAGATGCTATTGAGAAGATATATATATATATTACTTTGTAGTATAAAATCAAAATAAAAGACAACTTACATGGTAGGGGCGGATCGATACATCTGGATCTCATGCGTGATTAAGCCTAATTATAATTTTAATTAGCAAATCATAACCAACAAACTAGCACATGAACTCTGACGTTACATTGGACGCACCTTGGCCTTATACAGATAATACACACCGATGTGACTCAATGCATGCAATTAAAGAAAATACAAATGACCTCATGTTGGTTCAGCCATAACATAAAAGTCACGTAGCCCTAAAACTAATTTGTATTTGATTTCGTTTTTCTAAGAACTCCCTAAAAGTAGATCGGTTTTATCGATAAACAAATAAATCAAGGCATTTACTGTATACAGACTTATCCCCTGGACGCCATGGTGTCTGCTGGTGCTCCCCATCCAAGTGCTCCCGAGGAAAGAAAAGAATGGGAAAATAATAACATTGCACGAGCTCGATCGCCCTTCGAATCCTTTTACTTGCGTAGCCAGAAAAAAAAAACAGAAATCGCTGCTTCTTTCTTGACGTGGAAGAGTGCGCCTCCTAATCTCCCAATCTAACTCCCACAAAATCAGGATTCTTTAGATTTGTTCTTTTTATCTCTTGGTTCATCTATGATAGATTCAACACCAAGTATGACACCGACCTGGTCAAAGAAAACAAATTGATGTGGTAATAGTGTTCTGGGCTTCATCAGAAGGCATTACGCCCATCCTATATTGGGTCACGGGGTAAAGATCGGTCCTACAGCGCTTCAATAGCATATCATGTAGAGTTGTTAAGAAAATAAAATGCTAGAAATTCTCATAAAAAAGCAAAACATATAACCCTTAATTTAGTGAACTTTAACTAAGTTGAACTATAATAGCCATTAGATTTGATGTTACTATTTCAAAAAACATCTAACCGTCTATCTAACGGATCCGAATTATAACGGCTTAGATTAAAAGAAAAAGTCTATGTGAAGTACAACAAAAAATTAACAAAATTTCAGAATAAAAATAAAAATAAATTAGACATTTGATTTTCATATGAACTCTAAATTAAAACACTTACATTACTAAAATTCAGAATAAAAATTAGGTAAAAATTAGCAATTGGATTTGTATTATCAATTTAATCCAAAACTAATATTCAAAACTAAATAAAAATAAAATCAATGGCTTAGATTAAAAGAAAGAGCCCATACTAAGAACAATAAAAATAACCGAAATTCAGAATAATAAATAAATAAAAATCAACCATTTAACTTTCATATGAAGTCCAAATTAAACATGTTCATTGCTAAAATACAGAATATAAATTATATAAAAAATAGTAGTTGGATTTGTATACGATTTCTACAGTACAACCGATATGCAAAATTAAATAAAAATTAACATAAATTTGGAATAAAAAACAAAATAAAATTAGTCATTTGATTTTCATACAAATTCTAAATCAAAACTTGAAATTCAAAATTAAATATAAATAACATAAGAATAAAAATAAAAGGAAATTAGGGGTTGTTTTTTAATTCCATACTAAGTGAAAAATATAATTTTTCATTTTATTCAGAATTAAAATTTTAGAAATATGCTAATTTAAGGGGGAAATAAAATAAGGTAAGTAATTTGATTTATATATATATATGTTATTAACTATTATGTAATAAAAGTCGATTACACGTTTTTTATAGTCGCTAAAATAATATAGAATATACTAAAAATTCTAACTCTTTATTTGGTGGATCTCCACGGAACAAAGAGATTAAGAGGGTGATACATGGCAGTTGTTCCCTTAGTTATACCGGTATGAGCAATATGATGTGCAATAAAAGAAGTACCGAAAGAAAGAGACAAACATTGTAATAATGAAATTAAGAGATGATATAAATAGAAAATATTATGTTATGCTATGTTTACTATTTTTCTATGCAAGTATTCGTAGAAGAAAGTTTCGGTCACATGTGATAAGTACTGAGAAACGGAATAAATATATTCTCCTATAATATACAATATCAAAATATCACAAATTGTGTTTTGTATTGATCTATTTTGAAAAAAAATCACAAATATATTATCAAATCATTTAAACATACTTTAAAAATGATGCACGCGCAAATGCGCAGGCCATCTTGCTAGTTACAAAAATAGTCTATCTCCAACTATAAAAGAGCTAGTAGACGACACGTGTCATCTACCGCGCTGGGAGGATACTACATAGTAGGTGCTAAGAATCATAAAGGCACCATTTTAATAAGCAAAATGCATTAATTAAGCAGTTAATCAAGTGATTAATTAATTAAGTAAGTAATGCCACAAAGTTCTTACTGAGCCATAGTACCTCATTATTTCCTACCGCAGTCCCCAATGCGGTAAGTGACACGTCTTACCTATCGGCGCTTTTATGATCGGAAAGAAAGCTATTTTTGTAATTGCGTTCGAAATGATCAGATTTGAAAAAAAAATGTTAGGGGGGCTAAAAAATAATGAATTCATGGTTTAATGGCAGGCACTGAATTAGGCTTTTGCACTGATATTGTTACTGTCGGAGGCACTGTTCAATTGTTACTGTCGATGCTGCTCAGATTTCAGAATAAGAATGAGATACAAAGCATTTTCTTTCTTTGTTGTGCAGGTGAAGTTCAACGCCTTTTCAGTGCCCAATTGAGATGAGTCATGACTCATGACCCACTAGTCTTGTCTGGTGAGTTCATTCACCCATTGCCCCGTGGGAAGAGGCTGTAGGGAAAACCACAGTACTAGTTCTTAGTGCTGAAACATTCTAGCGTTGTTCGGTGCAGCAGAACAAATTCTTTTCGTCATGGGTTATCCCTGTACTTCCAGTATCCAGGGCCTTCAGGGAAAAAGAACAGAAAGAGACGGTGCCGAAAGTATTACTGGAAGTCTGGGCAAACCTTATTTGTCAAAAACAATCTAAAGATGTCTAGCTAGTAAGACGATAATGGCAGTGGCGAATCTAGGATTTAAACCTAAGGTATACCAATCAAATAATAATTCGGTAAACGATTTAAAATTTATTAAGCAATTTGATATACAAGTAAAAAAATAATTAAAAACAAGATGATATATTTAAAAGAAGCTTATATACCTATAATATTACTTCTTCTTGTTCGGTCTACGCCTTCTAATGGACATAAAATTCTTGATTATATTATCTTCTTCCACTTTGAAGAAAATATCTCGCTCAATGTTGCAGTTTGTGACGGGGAGGAGGTGAAGCAGCAGCAGCCTTCTTTGTTGCATGTTTCTGAAAAAGAGATGCAATATCTCCGTTCCTCTTCATAATTTAAAAACCTTGCAAATAAAATTGAAAGAACGAAAAAGACGACTAGAGGGGGGTGAATAGGAGCCAAAAAAAATTTCGAATAAACTCTCCCCCTAAAATTCAAACCACCAAAAACCGTAAAGAAAGCGCCTTTGGTCGGGTATTTACAGTCGGATGAAGCAGTACCCCGACCTACTGAGGTCGGATGAACAATACTCGAAATGAATAGTGTTGGGTGAGCAGTACCTCGACCAAAGATCGGTCGGATGAGCGATACTCCGACCGAAGTGGTCGGATGAGCGAAGACTCGGTGAATAGTGCTCGGGTGAACAGTACCCCCGACCTGATGAACAGTACGTCCGAGCTGCGGAGGTCGGATGAACAGTACTCCGGACCTGAGTGCTCGGATGAACAGTACTCGGGTGAATAGTATTCGGTGAACAGTAAAATCAGCACGATCTCAAAACCAGAAATCGATGAAACTTTTGATCGGCTGATCCAAAAACAGTGAAAATTGGTGTGCACCTCCTAAAGGATGTCAGGAACCTATTTCAAACAACAATCGAAGGAATTAATACCAAGGTTCCGTCCTTTTCAGTTTAACAAATGCAACACCAAAAACAGAGTCACGAGCACAGACTTCACCCGTATCTTGCTGGTGGGAGTTGATGGTCAGAATATCCTTGGATGACTCTCCACAAATCACAGCAAGTACACGAAGAAACAACCCTTCAAACAAATAGAAACACCATCTGAAAACTAGGCACAGAAATTGGTTTCTTGCAAAACTGAATAGAAGAGGTTGTAGATTGCCTAGATGATTGGGATATGATCTATAGGAGATTCATCCAGCAATCTTTCATCCTTGGCAACAAGAACGAAGCCAATCAAGACTAAATAAGCGCAAGTCACACGTTTACGCACTTTAAGAACACATGATTTACAACTTGCAACAAGAGCGTAAGGATTGCCTAAAAGATTGAAAGCACCGAATCCAGAGAAGAGTTCATCAATCATGAATTTCAACAAAGACTCAATAGCATGTAGAAGGAGATGAGGCAAATCCAAATTACGTAAAGTAAATCGCAAGAAGGTAAATGCGAATTTATATAATGTAATTCAAATGCGTAATGTAAATACGTAAGAGAAATGAAACAAGAATATAAATGAAGAACATTTCATTTCTGGAAGGGAGGTTTACAAAGCCTCACAACAAAGTGGGCAAAGCTCAAATGAGCGGCAAAACCTCAGATCCTTCACCAAGAGGGAGGCTGCCCTACCCTCTATTTATAGTGACACAGGATCAATTCCCACCTTTGGATGTCTGCTTCAATCCTAAGCTAACATCCAAGAGCCAGGATTTGATCCTTACAACATCACTCTCAACAACTCTCAACTACTCACGTACACTTTCCTCACTGCTCACCCCAAGGAGACACCCTCTCCTGTCTATTCATAGCGGGCTTGGAACACCTACCACCCTTGGATGAGCCTCTAAACCCTAGAGCACTCCATCAAGGGTGAGATTTTACCCACTCACAAAGCTATGCATGGGCTCACCCAAACCCAACAACACAACGGGTTTTGCACGGTTTTCAACTCACACTAACTTGACCCGCTACTCTATCTTCCCGACCGCGATCCAACGGTCCTCCTAGATCGAGCGGCTCCAAGTTAGCATCTCATCCATTCCTTTGTCTTCTCGGCTTGCGGCTACTCCACGGCCTCGGTCATCTTTGGCGACACCTTGATCATCCGGACCTCGGCTCTCCCGGCCTAGTCCTGATCCCCTTCGCCTCACCATGACCTAGCTCCAAAGTCCTGCAACCATCATAGACAAGGAAACCACATCACATAGCGATGTCCAATAACACATATCCATCTCAACAGAAAGATATACACTACGCTGACCAGCAAAACCCCGACCACACGTGGTCTGACCACTGGTCTCCATCCCGACCACTCAAGGTCGGACGACCCAACCACTCGGGGTCGGACGGTGGTCTCCGACCGACCACCACCCGGA
The DNA here is from genome assembly GCA_036346275.1 of Otatea glauca. Lineage (NCBI taxonomy): Eukaryota > Viridiplantae > Streptophyta > Magnoliopsida > Poales > Poaceae > Otatea > Otatea glauca. The sequence continues at coordinate 12,739,807 of CM070728.1, forward strand.
CACCTCTGGGTCGGACAAGCGGTCTCCGGCCACCACCACCAGCACTCTCTGGGTCGGACAACCGGTCTCCGACCAACCAAAGACTCGACCACTCGGAGTCGGACGACTGGTCTCCGACCAGCCAAAGCCCAGACCTCTCAGGTCGGACGACCCGACCACTCGGGGTCGGACGACTGGTCTCCAACCAGCCAAAGCCCCGACCACTCAGGTCGGACGACCCGACATCTCAGGGTCAGACGACTGGTCTCCAACCAGTAACTCAAATTGCTCTAGCTCGAAAAACAATCCAAATCAAACTCAAACTTGAGCACACCTTGCTCAAATAAAGTCAAATACTCATCACAAACATGGATGGACCTCCACATGGTCCTTCAAAAATACGTCCATTGAGTGGTTAAAATACTAACTAAGATAAACAATAAATAAATATATAACTATGTCAGCTATAGTAGGAGTCGAATAAAGTATATGTGTAGGATCGAAAAATACTAAACTAGCAATCAGAGGGGGGTGAATGATTGCGCAGAAGCTAAAATCAAATTTTTGATCTACAAAAAATTCACCCCAATTCAGACTCAAATAATTGCTTCATATTCAATAAAACAGAGTAGATGTGTTAGGTAAATCATGAATTCTCAGAGATCCAACCATTGGATTGACCTGAAATTTGAAAAGAATAAACTAGATTCCAATACTCATCTAACTAAAAACGAATTAGCACGATCGGACCTACGGATCAAAAGTTATAAATCCTGCAAGGTTACTATGACAGATTATGACGAGAATTATGTACGGGTTGGACCAAATCTACATGGTATGCCGTGGCCCACCTGGCATACCCTGTAGATTCGCCCCTGGATAATGGTAATTATTCCTATGTCGGCAATGATACAATATTAGTTTAAGAGTTAATGGTTTCGATAATCTTCAGAGGTCCCGATGGCTGCGCATAATCTTCCACACAAATTTTTTTTTGAAAGACACGGTAAGTGTCTATTCCATTGATAGAAAGAGAAGTTTTAAAAAAGAGGGGTTACAAAAACTAAGCGTCGTAGGACTACCGAAATTGAAATTATGGGCGCTTTACAACACTGGGGAAGCACCAGATTGCCCTGTTACAACGAACAGAGCCTAGAGTGAAATAAGGAACCTGAAAGAGCCAGAAAGCCTCCCAAGCAGGAAGAGTCACTGGGGCTGATAGCCCCTCGAACACCCACAAGACACCCACGCTAATCAGAGGAAGAAACCCCAGTCAGTTACCCCTAAGAAATAGTACTGTTGGGACTAATCGCTGGTCATGAAAGTTAGCTCCCTCTTGCGGTTGGAGACATCCTGAGCAATGAGATTGAAAACGGCCTGTTATTGTCGAAAATTCTCATGTTCCTTTCTTTCCATAAGTTCCAGAAAGTATAAACGAGTGCTCCATCAATTTCCTTTCTCTGTTGAGGCGACGTGATATGACGTATGCAACGCCACCAGTTGGTAGTGGTCATTCCGTTTATGTGTAGCTGTGAGAAGGAGGTTCCTAAATGTAGAGAAAGAAAGATCTTACTCCAAACCTGTCTTGCAAATGGGTATTTTAAGGTCAAGTAGTCCGCGGATTCGACCTCGGATCCGCATAGGGAGCAAAGGGTTCTACGAGGCCAACCTCTTGCCGCTAGCCGATCACCTGTCAATAAGCGGGTTTGAACTAGGATCCATGCGAAGAATTTGCACTTGTTTTCTGTATTAGCTCGCCATATTACCTGGTAGTAATAGTCCAGCATTGAATCGTAGAAGTGTGCAGTGTAAGTCGTCTTAGCTGGATAGTCTCCATTGGTATTCCATTTCCACAGTATTTCATCATGTACCTGTGGCTATAATGTTACATCTCGGATTGCCTGCCATAGGGCAAAGTATTCCTGTAACTGTGAAGTGTTTATTCTTTGCAACTGTTTGATCCATGCCCTATTTGTGAGTTTGTATTGGATTGTTCTATTTTTCCTTCTAACAATCGCGAAGCATTCCGGTGCCACCTCATTTGGTGAGGCGCCATTTAACCACCTGGAGGTCCAAAACTTTGCTGCCCTACCGTCCCCTAGCGAGATCCTGGTGCTTGCATTGAAAAGGCTCCTGTCTATCGCATCACATGGTAAGTCCATGCCAACCCACGGTCTATGTTTGTCTTTCCAGCCAAACTAAAGCTAGCAAATCCTTAGGACCCTTTCGAGTGCACCTAAGTCTTTTACCCCCAAACCTCCTAGCTCTTTCGGTTGACATACTTTTTTGTGGTTACAAGACAGTGACCCCCATTGCCGTCCTATTCACCCGTCCAAATAAAATTTATTCTTAATCTATTGAAAGACCGAGATGGCGACCAGAGGGGGGTGAATGGTCCCAAAATAAATTTTCCCACCTCTTGGACAAATATTAGCCAAAGACTCAATACTGCTTGTAAAGAACAGAGATTAGAAAAACACAAGCAGTGTTCAGAAAACAGCACGACTCCAAAAGCCAATCTGTGATCTTGGCTTGCTCGTGAGATTCTAATGATCAAGATAGACTTGAATGCCTTCTCACACATCACAGCAAACAAGATATCACAGGAGTAAACACCAAAACTCGATCAATTAAGAATTCATTATGAAGGGACAAAAGATCGGTTTCTTTGCAGAACTTGAACCAGGGTTGCCTAGAGGATTTGGATATGTTCTGAGTGAAGATTCATCCAATGAATCTCTCATCATTGGTAACAAGAACCAGAAGCAAATCAAAACTAAAGAACTGCAAGTCACACGTTTACGCATTTCAAGAACACACAGATTTACAACTTGCAACAAGAACGTAAGGATTGCCTAAATGATTGAAAGCATCGAATCAAGAGAAGAGTTCATCAACCATGAATTTCAACAAAGATTCAATAGCATGTAGAAGGAGATGAGGCAAATCCAAATTACGTAAAGTAAATTGCAAGTAAGTAAATGCGGAATTTAGATAGCAGAATTTAAGTGCGTAATGTAAATGCGTAAAGGAAATGAAACAAGAACATAAATGAAGAACATTTCATTTCTGTAAGTGAGGTTTACAAAACCTCACGACAAAGTGGGCAAAACTCAAATGAGCAGCAAAAACCTCAGAACCTTCAAAGAGGGGAGGCTGCCCCTACCCCTCTATTTATAGTGACCTGGGATCAATTCCCACCCTTGGATGTCTTGCTTCAATCCTAAGGCAACTTCCAAGAGCCAGGATTTAATCCTTACACTGTCACTCTCAACTACACTCAGGTACTTTCTTAGTACACCTGACAGCAAGCTACACTTTATCCACTACTTTATCTTTCAGAACTGCAACCCTACAGCTCTCCTTGATCCAAGTAGTGATAAGCTAGCTTCTCCACTGATCTCTTGTCTCTTGGAACTGCACCGACTTCATCTCCGGCCATCTTCCGGCGAACTTCCGGCCAACTTGAACCTCCGGCCATCCCATGCCTAGTTCCAGCCACCCTTCGCCTCACCATGACCACCAAATGAAATCCTACATTCACAAAGACAAGAAATCCCTTCTTGGTTCCCTCATGAACCCATTACAACAATTTGATCATGAGTTGGGGTTAGAAAGGACCAAAGAACGGACCAATGCATTTCAACCAAAAGCAGACAATGTTGTTTTCAATACAGCAGGGTCTTCTCAAATTTTTATGATTTTATATGTTGTTCTACTGAAAAACTTGTCAACATGAAAACGTTGTGTTTCGAAATCCTCTACAATTTTCATGTATAACACATAATTTTTAGAGCAGGAAAGACCCTCAAAAATGCATATTACTGCACGCTGGAAAAATTGGTCCGTCATACACGTGAAAAGCTCTGTTAACCTTCCCGATTTTATATGAATTTTTATGTTGCTCAAATGAAAAACTTGTCAACATTAAAAAGACGCGTCTTGAAATTCTCTACAACTTTTATGTAGACCAAATAATTTTTTGAGCACGGGAAGACCCTTAAAAAAGCTAACAAGAATTGGTCCGACACAAAAGAAAATTGGTCCGTCGCAAACGAAAATTGGTTCGTCGCAAACGTGAAACTCACTGTTAACCTTCCCGATTTTATATGATTTTTGGTGTTGCTCAAATGGAAAACTTGTCAACATGAAAAAGATGCGTCTTGAAATTCTCTACAACTTTCATGTAGACCAAATAATTTTTTGAGCACGAAAAGACCCTTAAACAAAGCTAACAAGAATTGGTCCGGCGCAAAAGAAAATTGGTCCGTCGCAAACGAAAATTGGTCCGTCGTACACGTGAAAACCATCGCGATTTGGTCCGTCGTACACATGAAAGCCATCGCGATTTGGTCCGTCATACACATGAGAGATCACTACGATTTGGTCCGGCATACACGTGAAACTCACAGAATTTTGATCCGTCGCAAATGCAACTTCCAACTTGAAATCAAATTAAAATCCAAACTCAAATCTAAGCTATCATGGATCACATAAAGTCAAATACTCATCATAAACATGGATGGACCTCCACATGGTCCTTCAATATCCCCCTTGATGAGTATATTGACAAACCACTCAAAGGCATAAATGTGAGTTTGAGTAAGAGAAGAAGAAAGCAATTTGATTTCAAAACCATACATGGTCCAGAGAGAATAGACTGAGAACATGACCAAGTGCCAAATGTGATTATGTGATTATGATCCATGAGAATTAGCAAAATTTTACAAAGATCATAAGAACCAAATTTTTAAGCTTTCACATTTTTAATTATGATTTTTCTACGATTTCTCCCCCCTTTTGGCAATGTAGGCATCAAAATAGAATTTTCTCCCCCTTTTTATGTATGAAATGCAACCTAAAGGAGCTTTGAAGATTATCCAAATGATCGTAATGACAAAATATGACACCAAGCTTATCAATCTCAGATTATGACTAAACTAAGATATGTCCAAGTACAAATAAAAAATTTTGCTCATAAGCTAAGTTTTGAAAATGTGTCATTTTTTAGCAAGATTTGACAAGTGCAAAGCTTAGCAAAGTTTCAAAGCTAGAGGCAAAACCACTTAAGGATCAAATGGAAAACCTAGAGTTCAACCTACTCAACACTTTGGGGAATTTTGAAGTGCATATAAGGTCCTTCGAGCTCATTTTTCAATTTATGCAAATTTTCTTTAAGACTTTGAAAAATATAGCGGGGTGCAAATGTTTGACATTATTTGCATTCTTTACCCACTTATGTGTTTGATACTTGCATTTTTTTTATTGATTGACTAAAGCTATTTTCGATCATCTCAAGAGAACTCTTAAGAGAATGATCTTGGTCATACACAATATATTCCAAGTTCATCCCAAATGCAATGGGAAGCAGTCTCGTGAATATAAAGTGTTGAGATCAATTTTGCACAAAAGAGTCAAAAAAATTTAATGTCAATTTAGCACAGATGAGCAATTTTGAAGGACTCAAATATGGATCAAACAAATTTCACCCAAGTTGCTATAGGGACTCTAGAGAACTCCAAAATTTCACAATTCATGATAAAAGCCCCTAGTGAAGAAACTTAGTAAGTAAAAGCAACATGTTTCATCAAGTTTTCATTTAAAACTTTCAAGTTTTTCAGATTTCAATTAAGCTTAGCATGATAAATGAACTTTGACAAATCTAAGCTAGTGATTTTCTTCAAAAGATATAGCATGATGTATTTCATGAGGATTGAGTCAATTGCATAATAGACAAAGCTCATAAAACAGAAAATACAGTCTAAATGCAATGCATGAATAGATTCTCAAACTCCCCCTCAACAATTGAATCAATTTTAAGCTCAAATCTGGTTAAAATTGAGTTATTTTCAAGATTAGGCATTAAGAAAACCCCAATAAACTCAATAACAACCAGAAAAAAACAGAATGAGGAGAAGAAGTCGTGAAAACTGCAAACTGGGTGGCTATTGAGCATAGAAAAGATAGAAGAGACTCACTATGGCTCAGACTAGATGTTATCTTCCCCAGTGACTGACATAGGGAAGCTGACTCTAGATCCCAACTAAGGAGTGCACACAGACCCTGTCTACCCAGAAGGCCCAACACCTGCTAGACTTATAAGACTGTGAGGGAACTCAACCTAGAAAGAAGAGAGAACAGCTAATCATGCATGATAGCAACCTAAAGCACAAGATAAGAGGTCCATGCAAGGCATGCCAGAAGTCTAAGTGAGTGAACTCAACTCAAGAAAATAAGCCCAAGATCACCCAGAAGAAACACAAAGAAGAGAAAAACTGGAAGAGAATATATTATACATAATATACAAACCAGCTCCTCCTCACGATAGGCCGTAAGGACTCACAACTCCAAGCTCACTCCTCAAGGCAATAAATCTGGAGCTATCCAAAGGCTTGGTAAAGATATCGGCTAACTGGTGGTCACTTTCTACAAACTGAAGCGCGATATCCCCCTTCTCCACATGGTCTCTAAGGAAGTGATATCTAATATCAATGTGCTTGGTCCGAATCTTGACTTTGGATTCTTAGCAATGCAAATAGCAGAAGTGTTGTCACAGAAAAGTGGCACACTCTCTATCTCTAACCCAAAGTCCCGCAAGGTCGATCTCATCCAGAGAACACAGCTACAAGAATCGTCTGCGACAACATACTCACCTCACGGTGGAATGTGCAACCCTGCATCGCTTCCTAGATGACCAAGAAACAAGAGAAGTGCCAATGAATTGGCAAGTGCCGAAGTGCTCTTCCTATCTATCCTCTGACCAACAAAGTCGGCATCGGAAAAGGCTCTAAGAGATAGACAAGAAGAAGAAGAGTACCAAATACCATAATCAGTGGAAGCACGAAGGTACCTGAAGATGCGCTTGACCGCCTGGCGGTGAGAGACGCGAGGAGAAGCTTGAAATCGAGCCACAGACACACAATGAAATGTATGTCCGGCCTCGAGCGGTGAGGTACAAGAGGAGCCGATCATGCTCAAACTCCTTTTGATCGTGAGGCTCACCATCCTCATCGGGCTCGAGAACAGCGATGGTGGCCATAGGAGTCATCACCGGCTTCCCATCGACATATCAAGCGCCTCAGAGGTCACGGGTATACTTGCCTTGATGCAAGAAAGTACCCTCCCGAGTCTGCTTGATTTGGAAGCCAAGAAAGTAGCTCAACTCGTCCATCATACTCATCTCAAACTCTGTGCTCATCACCTCAGAAAACTGAGACACAAGCGAATGAGATGAACCACCAAAAATGATATCATCCACATAAATCTGGACGAGAAGGAAATGCGACTCATGGTGTTTGATGAACAGAGTCTAGTCTACTATGCCCATCTTGAAGTCATGGCTGAGAAGATAAGACTTGAGCCTCTCATACCATACTCTGGGGGCCTGCTTGAGTCCATACAAATCTTTGGAAAGCTTGTATACATGACTCGAAAACTTGGGGTTCTCAAATCCTGGAGGTTGATTGACATAAACCTCTTCCTCAATATAGCCATTGAGGAATGCACTCTTGACATCTATTTGATAGAGCTTGAAGCCCCGAGAAGCAGAAATGCAAGTAGGATCCTAATAGCCTCTAGTCTTGCTACAGGGGCAAAGGTCTCCTCAAAGTCAAGACCCTCAACCTGAGAAAAGCCCTGTGCATCTAGCCTAGCCTTGTTGCGAATGACAACCCCATCCTCACTCTTCTTGTTTTTGAACACCCACTTGGTCCCAATGACATTATGACCAGATGGACGTTCTACAAGCTGCTAGACTTTGTTCCTCTCGAAGTTTTCAAGTTCCTCATGCATAGCATTAGTCCAAGACTCGTCAAATAATGCATGAGTCACATCCTTCGGCTCAAACGAGGCAACAAAGGCAGAGTGAAGGCAGAAAGAAGACAGACCTGTTCTTGAGCGTGTGACGCGCTCGAACAAATCGCCGATCATCTGATCAGGTGGATGACGTCTCTGAATATGACGGGGAGGACAAGCAGCAGAAGTGGCCTCTACCTCTTGAATAGAAGAAGTAGGATTAGAGCCACTAGCTGCATGAGAGTCAGAAGGCAAGGGCTGGCCTTCCTGAGGTGCAGAAATGGAAACAGGTGGCACCTCAGGTGTAGAGGGGACTGGATCAGGTGGAACACCATCATCTTCATCATCCTCTACAAAGATAGTCTCGGAGGAGGAGGAAGAGCCTGAGATATCAGGTCTAGCTCCTGGGCTAGCCTCATCAAAGGTCACCTCGCAGGTCTCTACGATCCTATTTGCATCGCAACTCTAGACCCTATAGCTACGAGAAGAAGTCGAATAACCCAAAAAAATACCATCAGAAGAGCGAGACTCAAACTTATACAGGTTACCAGACTTCAAAATGAAAATCTTGCAACCAAACACATGAAAATGAGAAACACTGGTCTTTCGCCCATACCTCAACTCGTAAGAAGTGCGGTGCAAATGTGCTCTCAAGAAAACATGATTAGAAACATGGCAAGCAGTAGCTATAGCCTCAGCTCAAAACTTCTTAGGAGTACTGTACTCATCTAGCATCGTCCTAGCCATCTCTACCAGGGTCCTGTTCTTCCTTTCCACTATGCTATTTTGCTGAGGGACGTAAGGAGAGGAGAACTGATGCTCTAAACCAGACTCCATACAGAAACTCTCAAAATAGGAGTTCTTGAACTCCGTGCCATTGTCACTGCGTATAGCTCGTAAGGCACCTGGGAGCTCAAAAGACAACCTATGGACCAAACCCCTGAAATGAGAAAAAATCTCATCCTTCGAGGACATGAAAAACACCCAAGAGTACCTCGAAAAATCATCAACAATGACAAGAACATACCACTTCTCACCCACTGACTGCACTCTAGCCGGACCAACAGTATCCATATGTAAAAGCTGTCCTGGTGCATCAGTCATCACAACAGTGACTGGAGGATGAGAAGCAGCAACCATCTTGCCATGTCGGCAGGGAGAGCAAACTAAGGATTTGACCATTTTGAGTTTGGGCAAACTACGAATGAGGTCATGGCTGCTAACTCGGGTCAAATGATCAAATCCAATGTGACCAAGTCTCCTATGCCAGAAGGAGAGATCACGAGATTCTGAAGCAATTAAACACCTAAGAGAGTCTCCAGAAGAAACAGAAAAATTAGCACGGAAGACTCTCCCAAATCTAGAAATCCCGCAAACTAATCCTCCTGAAGAATCGAGGATTCTACAAGCATTACTCTTAAAACTCACCTCGAAAGAGTCATCGATAAGCTGAGAAACAGAAAGCAAATTATACTGCAGCTTACTCACTAAGGCAACATCTTTAAGAATGAAATTGTCATTAATGCAGATGGTACCTTTAGCAATGACTCTACCTGAAGAAGCATCCCCAAAAGTGATCAACTCATCACCTGGGGCTCGGATTAGGGAAGAGAACCATCGAGAATCTCCGGTCATATGGCGAGAACAACCGGAGTCGACAATCCAAACATCTCCTTCCCATCCAAGCGAACACGATCAATGCACACGAGAGAAAGATGACTCAGTACTGGGACAAAGAGAAGATCTAGGAACCCAATACTGAACCACATGACGCTAGAGGTGCTAGCCACAGAAGAAAAAGACTGGACTCTGGCGTCTATATGATGCTCCACTCTCATACGACCAGAAGTAACTCTAGCAGATGATCTAGGAGCTAGAACTGGGTTGGCCCGCCGTGGTACAAAAACCGGACCATCCCAGTAAGCCTGCCTAGATCTCCTACCAGTAAATACCTCACGCCGCTGATATCTACCTCGATGGGAAAAACGAGGAATATCAAGAGGACGGCGAAAAGACTGACCACGAGCAGCTCCAGGACTAAAACTCGATCAACAAAGATGAAAACCGAGTTACGAGCGCGCCCAAAACAGCGACTCTCTAACCTGTCTATAAGCAGTGTGTGCCTTAGGAGCACTCAGAGTCTGGGGATGACCCTGAATACCCCTAAGAGCAGCAACACGCTCACACCGAGTGTTCTTGGCTTGCCTGAAGCAAAAATCTGCTAGGTGACCATCCTTCATACAGAAGGTGCATGTGTACTTCGCCTTGCTAGAGGCAGAAGCAACAGGAGAAGCACCCTTCTGCACAGAAATCCCATGGTCAATCCCAGCAGACCTAAACACAGTAGTACTCACCCTGAGAGCTACCACGATCTCACCACTCTTGGAGCCACGCACAATGGTAGGAGGATGAGTCCTAGCGTGCTCCAAGTAGTCAAATCCTAGACCCTGATTAAATCGGCTAATCTTGGATTGGTCTAGAATTAGATTGAGCTTCTTCTTGCCTCCAAAAAACTTCTCAAGAGTGCTCATGAGATACTCACACTACCGGAAGAACGAGGCACATGAAGAACAGGGGGAAGGAGAGGAAGAAGGAGAACCAGAAAGAGAAGATCTCTCAGCACGTGCTTTTTGTTTCCTTAGCATGGCTACCTCAATCTTGAGGGCCTCACAAGAAACGCAAGGAGCATTTCTAATCCTAAGGGTTTGGTCTTCTAACTTCTTTCTAAGCTCAACATGGATTTTATCCATATCATCCTTAACCCCAACACACAGCAGGCAACCAGTTTTTAACTTAACTAGTAAGTCCTTAGCAAGTTGATCTCACCTTATATTCAAAGCATCATTGTCAAGTTTTAGTTGCCTACAACTCTCACATGAGCTGACTGGGTCCTTAGAAGCATGCAATTCAAGTTCATCATTCCTAGCAGAAAGCTTTCTAAGGTGTGAGCTCATGGCATCAATTTCAGTAAGCAGTTTAGGGTAATTGTCACAAGAAGCATTTGAGTGAGCAGGAGAAAAGCTAGCATCAGCAGGAATATCAAAGGTAACAGAACTAGCATTCCTTGACTTCAGATTCTCGAGATCAACAAGCACACTATCATGCAACTTCCTTAGGTTCTCCAGCTCCACAAGCAAAGCATCACAGAGAGTACAGCTATCAGAGTCTCGGGAGGAACATGATTTAAGTAAAGCTAACTCCCGAGACAGACTATCTACCTCCTTCTCTAACTCCAAACACCTCGACCTAGCCTTAGCATGAAACTTGCATAATTTACAGAAGGCATCATTTAACTCGTCGTAGGTGGGTACCTGATCCGTGTCGCTGTATAGCTCGGAGTCACTCACTTCAATGGCGTCTGCCATGAAGCACATGCCGGAGAAGTCATCGCCGCTCTTCACCTTCTCTTGCGGATCGTCCTCACTTGCATCGCTCTAGTTCTCAGTGTCGAAGAGCTCGATGTCGTCCAGCGCGGCGAGGACCCGGTGAAAGAGCTTCTTGTTCTTGGCGAAGTTGTGGTACTTCTTCTTCGCCGGCTCACGAGCTAGGGCCTTGTTGTTGCGGTTCTTGTCGGTGTAATCGTTCTTGCCCGAACCGCCTTGTTCGCTCTTGCCCTTCTCCAGCTTAGGGCAGTTCGCTCGAATGTGGTTGGGGCCACCACACTCGAAGCAGGTGATCACGCCACCTCTTTTCCTCTCTCTCATCCTCTTGTAGGCATGAGAAAACTTGCGAGCAAGAAGAGCAAGCTTATTTTCTGAAAATTTTTTCATTTGGTCATCGCTTAGCTCGCAAAGGGTGGAGAGAGAGAAACCACAAGAAGAGTCAGAAGAGGAAGATCCAATGGGATCGGTGACCAAGGCCATCGACTGAGATTTCGTCTTCCGCGAGACGACGTCGATCTCATGAGTCTTGAGACGGGAATAAAGCCCGTCAAGAGTCAAGATCGACAGGTCGGTGGTGTCCTTGATGGTGGTCACCTTCATCTCCCAAACGCGCAAATCAAGTGCGGTCAAGAAATATCGATCATTATCCGAGTCAGGGTATATACAACCAACTGCTCGAAGATCGCTCAAGATCTTGGTAAAACGACCGAAACACTCATCAAGACTCTCACCAGCGTGTTGTTCAAACTTGTTGAACTCACGCTTGAATTGGTCCTGTTGAACCGTCTTGATTTGGGTAGTACCCTCATGGTAAGTATCGAGGGTTACCCAAATCTCATGAGCAGAACGAAGGTGAGAAATCTTGTCATACTCACTTCGGCTAAGACCCTGTATGAGGATGTTCCTTGCCTTAGCGTTCGCCTCAACGTCAGCCATATTGTCGGCCGTGATGTTTTCATCGGCAGGAACCTCATACGAGAGTTTCACCTTCTGCCATATCAGGAAGCCCTGGGCAGTGATGTATGACTTCATGCGCGACTTTCAGAATAGAATATCGACTCCAGAGAAAATGGGTGGCTTAGTGGAATACTTGTCCATCGCTATGGCTCTTGAGACCGGTCAAGACCTATAAAAGAGCAAAACCGGCTCTGATATCAATTGAAAGACCGAGATGGCGACCAGAGGGGGGTGAATGGTCCCAAAATAAATTTTCCCACCTCTTAGACAAATACTAGCCAAAGACTCAACACTGCTTGTAAAGAACAGAGATTAGAAAAACACAAGCAGTGTTCAGAAAACAGCACGACTCCAAAAGCCAATCTGTGATCTTGGCTTGCTCGTGAGATTCTAATGATCAAGATAGACTTGAATGCTGTTTCTTTGCAGAACTTGAACCAGGGTTGCTTAGAGGATTTGGATATGTTCTGAGTGAAGATTCATCCAATGAATCTCTCATCATTGGCAACAAGAACCAGAAGCAAATCAAAACTAAAGAACTGCAAGTCACACGTTTACGCATTTCAAGAACACACAGATTTATAACTTGCAACAAGAACGAAAGGATTGCCTAAATGATTGAAAGCATCGAATCAAGAGAAGAGTTCATCAACCATGAATTTCAACAAAGATTCAATAGCATGTAGAAGGAGATGAGGCAAATCCAAATTACGTAAAGTAAATTGCAAGTAAGTAAATGCGGAATTTAGATAGCAGAATTTAAGTGCGTAATGTAAATGCGTAAAGGAAATGAAACAAGAACATAAATGAAGAACATTTTATTTCTGGAAGGGGGGTTTACAAAACCTCACAACAAAGTGGGCAAAACTCAAATGAGCAGCAAAAACCTCAGAAACTTCAAAGAGGAGAGGCTGCCCCTACCCCTCTATTTATAGTGACCTGGGATCAATTCCCACCCTTGGATGTCTTGCTTCAATCCTAAGCCAACTTCCAAGAGTCAGGATTTGATTCTTACACTGTCACTCTCAACAACTCTCAACTACATTTAGGTACTTTCTTAGTACACCTGACAGCAAGCTACACTTTATCCACTACTTTATCTTGCAGAACTGCAACCCTACAGCTCTCCTTGATCCAAGTAGTGATAAGCTAGCTTCTTCACTGATCTCTTGTCTCTTGGAATTGCACCGACTTCATCTCCGACCATCTTCCGGCGAACTTCCGGCCATTCCATGTCTAGTTCCAACCTCTCTTCGCCTCACCATGAACCCATCACAACAATTTGATCACAAGTTGGGGTTAGAAAGGACCAAAGATCGGACCAATGCATTTCAACCAAAAGCAGACAATGTTGTTTTCAATACAGTAGGGTCTTCTCAATTTTTTATGATTTTATATGTTGTTCTACTGAAAAACTTTTCAACATGAAAAAGTTGTGTTTCGAAATCCTCTACAACTTTCATGTAGAATACATAATTTTTAGAGCATGAAAAGACCCTCAAAAATGTATATTACTGCACGCTTGAAAAATTGGTCCGTCATACACGTGAAAAGCTCTCTTAACCTTCTCGATTTTATATGAATTTTTATGTTGCTCAAATGAAAAACTTGTCAACATGAAAAAGACGCGTCTTGAAATTCTCTACAACTTTTATGTAAACCAAATAATGTTTTGAGTACGGGACGACCCTTAAAAAAAGCTAACAAGAATTGGTCCGGCGCAAAAGAAAATTGGTCTGTCGCAAACGAAAATTGGTCCGTCGCAAACGTGAAACTCATTGTTAACCTTTCCGATTCTCTATGATTTTTTATGTTGCTCAAATGGAAAACTTGTCAACATGAAAAAGATGCGTCTTGAAATTCTCTACAACTTTCATGTAGACCAAATAATTTTTTAAACACGAGAAGACCCTTAAAAAAAGCTAACAAGAATTGGTCCGTCGCAAACGAAAATTGGTCCGTCGCAAACGTGAAACTCACTGTTAACCTCTTCGATTTCCTATGATTTTTAATGTTTCTCAAATGAAAAACTTGTCAACATGAAAAAGATGCGTCTTGAAATTCTCTACAACTTTCATGTAGACCAAATAATTTTTTAAGTAAGAGAAGACTCTTAAAAAAAGCTAACAAGAATTGATCCGGCGCAAAAGAAAATTGGTCCGTCGCAAACGAAAATTGGTCCGTCGTACACGTGAAAACCATCGCGATTTGATCCGTCATACACATGAAAGCCATCGCGATTTGGTCCGTCATACACATGTGAGACCACTGCGATTTGGTCCGGCGTACACGTGAAACTCACAGAAATTTGATCTGTCGCAAATGCAACTTCCAACTTGAAATCAAATTAAAATTCAAACTCAAATCTAAACTATCCTGGATCACATAAAGTCAAATACTCATCATAAACATGGATGGACCTCCACATGGTCCTTCATCTATTCATCCTTTTAATTGCCTATTTGCTCAGCCGGAACACTGTCAAATGATAGATAGTGAGCAATGTTAAGACCGAGTTCACTGGCACGAGTCTCGCCGCCTTGGAGAGGAGTTTTCCTTTCCAACCTGCCAGTCTTGATCCCACTTTGTCGATGATTGGTTGCACATCAATCTTTTTCAGTTTTGTTGTGTGTAGCGACAGCCTTAAGTACCTGCATGGAAAAGATTTGGTAATGGCAGGAAAATCCTGTAGGATGTCAGCGAGGTCTAAACCATGACATCCAATAGGATAGACCTCGGTCTTTTCGAAGTTTGTCTTTAACCATGTGGCTCTAGCAAAAGCAGACAAAATCAAACGAATTTCATGTAATTCTTCTTTGTCAGGATCGGTGAAGATGGCTGCATCATCTGCATATAGTGAAATCCACAGCTTGGCTGACCGACAGTGGATCGGCTTGATCAGTTTTGTTGTGGTTGCCAATGTCATTAGGGACTGCAGTGGGTCAATGGCCAAAATAAAAAGCAAGGGTGACAGCGGATCTCCCTGCTGAAGCCCTCTGCTGTGTCTAATTGGGTGTCCAGGGATTCTGTTCAGTAGGATTTTCGAAGAAGACGCCAGTAGCATTGAAATCCAATTCCTCCGTCTAAGCCCAAACCCAACCTGCTCCAGGAGTTCAAGGAGATATTCCCAATTGACAGAGTCAAAAGCTTTTGCTAAATCCAGCTTGATAAACAAAGAAGGGGTCTTCTTCCTATGCAATTCTTTGGTTAAGATTTGGGTATACAGGAAATTGTCATGAATAGATCTCCGCTTAATGAAAGCACTTTGGTTAATTCAGATGATATGCTGCAAAAAAAGGTGCTAGCCTGTTTGCCAGGAGTTTGGAGAATAGCTTCGCAAAGCTATGAATAAAACTTATGGGTCTAAAATCTGAAATTCTCTCGACATCCTATTTCTTGGGAAGAAGGAGCACATCTGTGGAGTTGAGGGCGTGCAAATTTCTTCCATTAAGGTTGTACAACTGATTAATCACTGCCATAAGGTCGGTCTTGATGACATGCCGGCAAGTTTTGTAAAACATCCCTGTAAACCCATCTGGACTTGGTGCTTTTTTAGAAGGCATGGAGCGGATGGCCTGGTGGACCTCTTCTTCCTCAAATGGGTCTTCCAGGCTGCTTAGATCATGCCCCTGCAAGCGTAAATTTTCCCAGTTGAAAGTATGAGTTCTCTCCTCTTTCATTCCGAGATAGTGTTGGAAATACTGGAAGATTTCCCGCTGCTTGTCTTCCTGCGAGTGTACTGCGCCGTTTTCTGATAAGATTGATTGAATGTGATTTTTTTGTTTGCGCGCATTGACTTTTATGTGGAAGAATATTGTATTCGCATCACCCTCCCTGGTAGAAACCATGCGAGAGCGCTGTCGCATTCGTATCCTTTCAATGGCCGCCAGTCCAAGCACTCGGTGTTTTAGTTTACTTCTGAATGGCCTTTCTACTGCTGAGATTTGTCTATCCTCCTGCGCCTTGTCTAACTGCCAGATAATCTCAGTGGCTATTACAAATTGTAACCTGAGGTTTCATAAACGACGATGATCCCAAGCCTTTAGAGCTGTCCTACTTGAAGTGAAACTTGCGTAGGGCATCGTCTGAATGCACTGGAACTTGCCAAGCATTTTGTACCTCCTCTAGGAAATTATGCTTCTTTGGCCAGTATGCCTGAAACCGAAATCCATAGTATTTCTGTGGGGCAATCTGTCCCAAAATCAACAATGGGCAATGGTCACACAAAAGAGAAGAGAGAATGTGCAGGTAGCAATTTGGGAATAGCAAGTCCCAGTCCTTGGAAGTGAAGAACCTGTCAATTTTAGTTAAGGTTGGGTTGGCTCTTTCGCTTGCCCAAGTAAATTTTCTTCCATTCAATTTTAATTCCTTGAGTTCTACATCGTCCAACATTCTCTTGAAAGCTCCCATGAGTCTTCTGTTTAAATTTCCATTGTTTTTGTCGACTGCTCGGTAGATCATGTTGAAATTACCTAGTACGAGCCACTGTTGTCTCATTTCTTCCTTTGGAGTGGCAATTTCCTGTAGGAACTGCAGCTTGTCATAATCTGATTATGGTCCATAGACCCCTGTGCAAGACCAACTGATTCCTTCATTGTTCGTTGTTATTGTTGCGGAAATTGTGTTCGCCGTTGTGGTCACTTGTGAAATCTGGAAGAAGGTTGCTGGGCAAGCAAGAATAATTTCTCCTCTTATGCCCTGCGCTTTTAAGAAACCAAAGTTGTTTCCAAGCGTTTGTGCGACAATGCTTTCATCCACCTGCTGGAGTTTAGTTTCCTGCAGACAAACAATGGTTGCATTTGATTGACGGACAAGCTCTCTTATGATGCTCCTTTTTGCCCAAGTGTTCAGACCTCATACATTCCAATTCAATAAGCGGCAGTCTTGTTGAGACATCTAGGATTAGAAGGTCCACCTGCTGCCTAACCTGTTCATCTCGCAGGTCTGAGAAGTGCATTTTCCCCCTGTTTTGGTTTGTTCGCCGCGCCCACCGAAGTGGACTGATAAGTGTAGGTAGACAAGCTTATCTTAAGTCTTTTCATTATGATAAGTCAGAAGACCAGCACACCTTTTACCCTGAACAGTTGGTTGAAGGGAGGAACAGAAACAATAACACCACCAAGCAAACTCATTTCATTTCCCACCTTCGACAGTACATTACCCGAGCACCAAAAGAAGAAAACTAAACCTAGCTCATGCCGTAGAAGCACTGGAGTGCCCTGCGCCGAACCCAAACTAAGCAGAGTAAAGGCCAGTCGCAGCTGGCAAACGGGGACGCTAGGATAAATCTGACCGAAGTTAGCAACAGGAGACACCCTAAAACAAACAGACTGAACTTAGCAACAACAAAGAAGAAGAGTCCATTAACAAAAGAGAACACTGGCACTAGACCCAAAAGAGGGGTGTTGATCCTTCACGAAGCCTGGACCTCCCAAGTGGATGCCCCCGTAGCTACTGTCAGGTCTACATTGTCCAGCAAGCCTAGTAACTCAGCCATGGCGTTGATGATCTCTGTGGTGACTGGTGAGGGGCTTGTTGAAGGTGTCCAGATAGCGTTGCTTTACTGCATCATCCATCTTAGCATTGGCTGCTAGAAGGCCGAGCTTCCTCACTAAGTGTTGTTGGGCCCTCTCAGTTGTCAAATTGGATGTCAATTTCTTTTTTGCTATTCATGCGCTATGTCACTCATAGGTTTTTGGTGCTACCTGTTGAGCTGGGGTTCCCTGCAAGAGTGGCGGTTGGACCTCGACTGTTATCAAGTTACTGAAGCCTAGAATCTTTTCAATGTTTTCCTGATCCATTGCTAACAAAGGATTGGAGTGTCCACTCTGACCCTGCTCGTTGCAATGAACCTCAACCTGGAATGGGTTATTAGAACCTGCCACCAAAACGTTGGCCTAAAGCTCCTCTGCCATGGGATCAAACCTAAGTCTGTCAATCTCCAAAGCATTGATTTTGGATATGATTGAATCTTCACTGCTGAGAGTTTCAACTGATTGGTTTTTACTGTGTCCCAGCTTGGCGTAGCACTGCGCGATGATCTTTTCAACTTGTGGGGCTGCATAGAGTGACTGCACCTTCTGGGTGGTCACCTCTGTTGGAAATATTAGGAATTTTTTTAATATTTTAATCCACTGAATTATGTAAATCATGATTAAACAATGACACAATTCTAGTTCAAAGTCAAAGGTACTAGATAACAAATTATCTATCTCATACGCAAAGACTAATGAACAAGAAATCAACATGATTAAAATACGGTATAAGTTAATATACCCTTTAGCCGGTGCCACCATAGGCACAGGCGCAGGCGGAACGTTCTCGTTCGCCATAACGGTCGGAGTAGAGGATCACAAGTTGTCGCAGTGAAGACTTGATGTAGTGGAGAGGTCGATGCAGTCGAACGTTGGTGCAGTGCAGATGTGCTTCCAGGAACACCGACACACTCGAGCAGTCACGTGGTACGCTCCCCAAAAACCTTATCGGCCTTCTATCTCAATTCCAGAAACCGTTACCAGTAACCGACGTTCATTATGAGCCAGCCATCAACCACGTCCGTTCACGTAATGGCGGCGAAGCATCTTGGTCACATTGATCACTGCGGTTACTGGTCACATTGATCACTGAAACGGCAAAAACAAACCGCTCCCGCCCAGCACGTCCGGACTGGCCTGCGCAGTGCACATCTCGACTCGGCTCGCACACGCACACGCCACGCCTCGGCTCGGCTCGGCGCGCGCGCGCGCGTGTGGCACAACCTTTACCCTTTTTCACCTTGCTAATTGAGAGACACACAACTCAACTATTTAAGTTGGTCAAACCTTCTCTCAATTACCCATATGGTACTAAACCAATTTCATGACTCCTAGTATTTTAATGGGCCTTTTGGAATTTCTATTAAATTAATTATAGGCCATCCCCATAATAATCTAACAATCCCCACCAAATTTCAAAGGCACATTTGAAATACTCTCAGTTCCAATGTAGTTTGTTATACCAGTGTTTCGATGGAGACTGTTAAGTTGAACTTCCATCTAGAACAATGGTTACACTCATCTACAACTGAACAATGGACTATGCCTTGAATTGAAAGTTCTGTGCGAACAAGTTTCACCAAAGTCCTTTACTGATACTAGGCTGCTAAATGCATCCCCTCGGTTTGGAGCTTATAAGTCATACTCCTTGGCCTTTCATGAGCCTCTAGAGATCACCCAATCTCATACACCGTGACCAGCAGTCGAAATCATTTTGGTGTATTCCTCATAAGATGTTCTGTAGGACAACATCTCTGCTTATCAAAGCCACTCGGAATACATTAAGGTATAACCAACCCGCCATACTGAGAATAGGAGAGTTATTGCATCTCAAGCGGAGTGGGCTATGTCTGAAGTACTCTCCTCTCACCGATCACTAGCTTGTCTCAACATCCTAATTCACGGGATCTCCGATCAAATAGGATGAGTTACCACTAAGACATGACTTTATGTGGGTCTCAAGCCCATCTCCCTCGATGCTTCATCTATCACATTCTGTGATAGTCCCTTTGTAAAAGGATCTGCCAAGTTTTTAGCCGTCTGGACATAGTCCAACGTTATAACTCCGGAGTTTCTCATTTTCCTGACAGACTTCAACCGCCTCTTAACGTGCCTTGATGACTTCATGTTATCCTTAGAACTGTTCACCTTTACAATCACCGTCTTATTGTCACAGTTCAAAAGGATAGCAGGCATCGGTTTCTCAACCACCGGTAAGTCCATCACAAGTTCACGCAGCCAGTCGGCTTCCAAAGAGGCGGTATCTAATGCTGTGAGTTCTGCTTCCATTGTAGACCTTGTTAAGATGGTATGCTTGCAAGACTTCCAGGAAACAGCTCCACCACCCAATATGAACACATATCCACTTGTGGCTTTTATTTCATCAGCATCAGATATCCAGTTTGAATCACTATAACCCTCAAGTACCCTAGGGTACCCGGTGTAGTGAATTCCATAACTTGATGTCCCTTTTAGATAGCGCATTACTCTCGGGAGCATGCCAATGATCATCTCCGGGTTTGAAACAAACCGGCTTAGTTTGCTCACAAAGAAGCGAGATATCGAACCTCGTTGCACTAGCTAAATACATCAATGAACCAATGATTTGGGAATATCTCAATTGATCTTTTGCTATACGTTGGTTCTTTCGTAATAGCACACTTGGATCATACGGCGTTGGAGCAGGTTTGCAATCGCTATAGCCAAAGCGACTCAACACCTTTTCCACATAATGGGATCGCCCAAGAGTAATCCCATCGTCACCTTCTCTTAACAACTTAATGTTTAAGATGACATCCGCTACTCCCAAATCTTTCATTTCAAAGTTTTCGGACAAGAAGTCCTTGACTTCCTTAATCACATTAAGGTTCGTCCCAAAAATCAGTATGTCATCAACATACAGACACATAATCACTCCTTCACCCCCACCATAGCGGTAATACACACATTTGTCACTTCATTCACAACAAAGCGGCGAGATGTTAAAGTTCTGTCGAACTTCTCGTGCCACTGCTTAGGTGCTTGCTTAAGGCCATACAAAGACTTCAACAACCAACACACTTTTCCTTCATGACTCTTTACTACAAATCCATCAAGCTGATCCATATAGATTTCCTCTTCCAAATCTCCATTAAGGAAAGCCGTTTTTACATCCATCTAATGAATGATCAGACTGTAGGAGGCAGCCAAAGATAGTAGTACTCTAATAGTGGTCAATCTGGCAACAGGTGAGTAAGTATCAAAGAAGTACTTGCCTTCTTTCTGGGTATAACCCTTGGCCACAAGCCTTGCCTTGTACTTTTCAATCGTACCATCAGGCCTCAGCTTTTTCTTGAATACCCACTTACATCCTACAGGTTTACACCCATATGGACGATCAACAACTTCCCAAGTTCCATTGCTCAAGATGGAATTCATCTCACTCTGGACCGCTTCCTTCCAATAGTCATCGTCCTGAGATGAATAAGCCTCCTCAGTGGTTCTTGGAGTATCATCCACTAGATATACAATGAAGTCATTACCAAAAGACTTTGTAGTCCTTAGTCTCTTACTCTTACGAGTTACTTCATTGTCCTCATCTATTGGATTTTCCTCAAAAATAGGCTCAATTTGTATAGGAGTGGAAGGTTTAGGAGAGAAGACAGATTCTTGGCTAGATGAGCTAAGTGTCTCTTTCATAGGGAATAAGTCTTCAAAGAATGTGGCATCATTGGACTCATAAATTGTACCTTCACTCATATCAGGTACTCCAGATTTCACTATTAAGAACCTATATCCAACGCTATGAAAAGCATAACCAATAAAGACACAATCAACGGTTTTTGGTCAAAGTTTACGCTTCTTTGGGATATGCACATTGACTTTAGCCAAACAGCCTCAAGTACGTAAATAAGATAAATTTAATCTTTTCCTCTCCCATTCCTCAAATGGTGTGATTTCTTATTCTTTGTAGGAACCCTGTTTAGAACATGACAAGCAGTCAATATAGCCTCACCCTACCATTCTTTGGAAAGTCCCGCTGTTTCTAACATGGCGTTAACCATCTCAGTTAGAGTACGGTTCTTTCTTTCGGCAACCCCGTTTGATTGGGGCTAATAGGGAGGCGTCCTCTCATGGATTATTCTATGTTCCTCGCAGAATAAATTAAACTCACTAGAAAAGTATTCTCCACCACGATCTGACCTAACCCGTTTGATTTTTCTCTCAAGTTGGTTCTCAGCTTCAGCTTTATAGATCTTAAAATAGTGAAAAGCCTCATCTTTTGACTTTAATAAATACACATAGCAATATCTAGTAGAATCATCAATCAAAGTCATGAAATACCTCTTACCATCCTTTGTCAACTCTCCGTTCATCTCGCATAAATCGGTATGAACTAGTTCTAACGGTGCCAAGTTTCTCGCCTCAGCTGCCTTGTGAGGCTTGCGAGGTTGCTTAGATTGCACACACATTGACACTTAGAACCTTTGACTTGGGTAAATTTTGGGATTAAATTCATACTGGCTAACCGCATCATGCAACCAAGATTAATATGACAAAATCGTGAATGCCAAACATCAGTCTCATGATTACAAACATGATTCACAATTTTATTCATGTCTATCAAAGACAAGCGGAACAAGCCTCCGCTCTCATAGCCTTTTCCAATAAAAGTTCCAATTTTAGAAACAACACATTTATTGGATTCAAAAACTAGCTTAAAACCATCTCTACACAATAGAGACCCGCTGACAAGGTTTTATTTATCACGGGCACGTGATGCACGTTCCTCAGTCGCACGACTTTTCCTGAAGTAAACTTCAAGTCAACTGTGCCGACTCCACGTACAAATGCCTACGACCCATTCCCCATCAACACAGAGGTAGCTCCTGTGACCTGGTAAGAAGAGAATAAGGATCTGTCAGCACAACGACATACTGATAGAACGGTAGGTATTGAAACATACCCGGATATTCTCTCCTCAGTATTGCCAATAACAACGTTGGCGGACTTTTTCTGCTTATTGTCTTTACGATCAGGGCAATCCTTTGCCCAATGATCAATATCATTACAAACAAAGCAGTTTCCCTTTTATTTATTCTTCTTCTTCTTGAAGCTAGTAGTTTGAGCGGCCTTGTTCTTGTTCTCAGGCTTTTCAGACTTATTTTTATTCTTCTTGTTGATTTGAAAGGTTTTCTTTTGTACCACATTGGCACTAGAACTTTCTTTCCTACGTATATCTTTTGTCCTCGCTTTCTCCTCAACATCTAGAGACCCAATGAGACCAGCAACACTGAACTCTTGTCTCTTGTGTTTTAGAGTAGTGGCAAAGTCCCTCCAAGAAGGTGGCGACTAGCAATGATGCATCCCATACAAACTTGTCGGGTAATGCACATGTAAAATTCTCAAGTTCTTTCGCAAAGGCTCGAACCTCATGAGCCTGTTCTACTACAGAGTGGTCATCAACCATCTTGTAGTCATGAAACTGCTCCATGACATAGAGTTCACTACCCGCGTCAGAGACTCCGAATTTTGCCTCAAGTGCATCCCACATTTCTTTACCACTTGGCAAAATCATATATACATCAACAAGATTTTCTCCCAAAACGCTAATCACGGCGCCTCTAAACAAGTTATCCGCAACCGCGAAGGCATTCTCCTGCTCAGGAGAGAGCCCTTCCTCAGGCTGTGGCTTGCCTTGCGCAACGTGATACACGTTCATGGCAGTCAACCACAGAATCATATTGGCGCGCCAACGCTTGTAATTTGCACCGTCAAATACAGTTGGCTTAAGTGCGGCAGCGAAACCAGTAGTTGTAAAATTTCTAGGATAAGGTTTTTGGATTGTTGGAAATATTAGGAATTTTCTCGATATTTTAAGCCACAGAATTATGTAAATCATGATTAAACAATGACACAATTCTAGTTCAAAGCCAAAAGTACTAGATAACAAATTATCTATCTCATACGCAAATACTAATGAACAAGAAATCAACATGATTAAAACACGGTATAAGTTAATATACCCTTGAGCCGGTGCCACCATAGGCACAGGCGGAACGTTCTCGTTCGCCATGACGGTCGGAGTAGAGGATCACAAGTTGTCGCAGTGAAGACTTGATGCAGTGGAGAGGTCGATGCAGTCGAACGTTGGTGCAGTGCAGATGTGCTATAAGCAGTGCAACACTACAGATGGAACAATGGAGTCTTGCAGGAGAGTTCAGACGAGAGCCAGCGTTCTTTCGTTCTCTGAAAACACTGCCACTGCCCTCCTTATATAGGCGACTTGCGATATGCAACGGGCAGGAGTTACCAGTCATTACCAGCCATCAATTCTAGAAACCGTTACCAGTAACCGACGTTCATTATGAGCCAGTCATCAACCACGTCCGTTACAGGCCACGCCTTAGCTCGGCTCGGCGCGCGCGCGCACGTGTGGCACAGCCTTTACCCTTTTCCACCTTGCTAATTGAGAGACACACAACTCAACTATTTAAGTTAGTCAAATCTTCTCTCAATTACCCATATGGTACTAAACTAATTTCATGACTCCTAGTATTTTAATAGACCTTTTGGAATTTCTATTAAATTAATTATGGGTCATCCCCGTAATAATCTAACAACCTGTGTGTTCTCTGTAGTGAGCTCAATGCGCCCTCTGGGTGATCTTGTTCTGCTTTTGCCGTCGACCTGCGGCTGCGGGAGTGCCTGGCCAGCACGCTTGAATGAGCCTGTCCCACGGTAGCCCCTGCTTCCACGCGAGGAGTTTCCTCGAGTGTCCGGCCAGTTGGCGGTACATCCCCTCCTAAAGTCCTCCTTCAGCCTCCACTCCCTCCCGGCAGCGAACGATCTGTAGACCTATACTGTAGACGATAATGAGCTGAGCCCTGCGGAGGGAGCGCTCCGTCGATGACTCTAGTTGCCAGGCATAGACATGCTGTCTTGCCCACTCGTCATTGGAGGAGACCTCCGACATTTCTCTACTAATGTAGCTGTGTCTGGGGCTGAGACCTGCAAAAGTTGGAGGTGGCCCCTCATCCGGAGGCTCAAAATCAAGAACCTGGTCAATGTGCAGTAACACCCTATAGGACAGCATCCTTGGTGGTGGCCTTTCCTCCAAGGCATTTGTGATCCCTAGCTCTGGGAAGTCCGAAAACGGTGGTGATCTTCTGAACTATTCCTCAATGTACATGATGGTGGTTTTAGGGAATGCCGTAGCATCACGCGCCCACACCTAGAGACGTAGACAGGCCGTCTCATTGTCAGTGCCCGGTTCGTCCAGCTCCAGGAAAGAGAAGCCAGCTTCGTGGATGAGCGGATAGACAGCTTGCACCGACCAGGTTAATAATACCATTTCGAACTTGGATTTCGACCACCGGCGATATCAAAATTTGTTAAAAACAAATGATTTAAAAAGTCAAACGAATTTGAAATCTGGTCAAATCGACGAGCGAATTTCGAATAAAATGGACGAAAAAGGCTCGAATTTCAAGCGGTTTTTGGCGAAAACCGGTAACAGTTGGAAAAAATGGGAAAATTGAAAGAAAAAACCAGGAGAAATTGCAAAAAAATGTTGTAAAATTTGTAAAAAGCCATTGAAGGACCCAAAAATAGGAAAACATAAGAAATATATAAAAAAAGTATGGACAAACATGAAAAAATTTCTTACATGAACTTTCCTAAATATGGAGAGAGAAAATCGACATGACCTTTGCTATATTTTAGATAATTGCAAGTTGTAAAGTAGGCATTTAGCAATAATATATCTATAAATAATCTTTTATTTCAATACTACTCACATATCAATCCAACAACTACAAAAATAGTCATTCACATATCAACACTATTTACATTTCAACACCATCCATTGCTATTAAATATACTTCAACAAATATTGCTACTTAATATAATTGAACAAATATTGGTACTAAATATACTTCAACAAATATTGCTACTAAATATAATTGAACAAATATTGCTAATAAATATACTTGAACAAATATTGATACTTGACATACTTCAGCAAATATTTCTACTGACATACTCCAACAAATATTGCTCCTAAATATAATTGAACAAATATTGTTACTAAAATATGTTTAAGTAAATATTGCTTCTAAATATTGCTACTTGACATACTTGAACAAATATTGCTACTAAATATAATTGAACAAATATTGTTACTAAAATATGTTGAAATAAATATTGCTACTTGACATACTTGAACAAATATTTCTACTAAAAATACTTATAATTTCTTTTCTCTTTTTCGGATTTTCTAATTTCTACATTTTGATGGCTCAAAAACGTCTCTAAACTTCGTTTTTTCAAAAAAAAAATCACACCAGAGATCATAAAGCTATTAATACTAATTTTAGGGAATTTTTGGATAAATTTTTTCAAAATTTTCGAATTTTTTGAATTTAAACCGATAAACCAAACGGTTTTGCTTTTTTTACTGAAGCGGTACGAGTGGGTGGTTTTCGAAGGTTTTCGTCTGTTTTTTTTAACCCTGGCACCGACCATGCATGGTGCGGAATCCCTTCTATGCAAAGCCGAACCTTGAATCGTGCTTTAGCCGCCTCAGCCTGAAAATGTCGCGTCCATGCCTCATGGCACCACCTTAATGTCGATTCCTTATCGGAGGAACCTAGAGTCCGCTAGCATTTCATTTCTGAGTACCACTTAGCTGCAGCGCACAAAATTCAGACAGTTCCAGAAGAGAGTTCAGGAGATGTCTCAAGAAGCAACCACGTATCCTTTGCCTTCAAGTAAGATGCAATGTGCCATCCAATCTGATTGGCTAGAGGCAAAGATTAAACAGAGAGGACAGCTGACGCAGACAAGGAAAACATATCGCTTTCCAACTAAAGTCAAGGACACTGCATTCGCATGCGTTCATGACTTCATGGTACATGGAGATTTTTCTCCTTTTTTGGGGTTTGCGGATCAGATCATAATCCATAGCGGTGTGGATTAACGCATTCATGAAAAGCTGGATGTAAAATCAAGCATCTCGCCATCGTCTCGTCATCTCCCGACGAGCGGACATTTGTCTCGTGAAAAGAAAAGAATCACTAGACGTTTCTTTTCCTTGTGCATGAACAGAGAGAACTAGGATCTCTTTGATTTGTAGGATTTCCAAAGGGTTTTGAAGGATTCTAATTCTTAGGAATTTTTCCTACATTGGTTGTTTGATTTGTAGGATTGAAGTGGTACAATTTCTATGGAATATTTTCCTATTCCATAGAAAACCAAACATCTGCTCAAAGCTTTTGAAAAAATTCCTATGCTTTTCCTATGATGTAATAAAATACTTTTTGTTGCAAATTTCTGTGGTTTTCAATCCTACAGGATTTAAGAAGCCATAGTATTATAATCCTATTTTTTGCATTTCTGCATTTTTAGAATTCTGCGGATCAAAGAGGTTCTTAATGGCTGCTTTTTAATCTCTTTGTTCACGATGCTAACTGCAGAGTCTCACTTTAACCTATTATGATGGTGCTGTTGACTAGCTTGTTTCTGTGTAAAGCTAACCATGAACGCCCTGGTGGTGGAGTTGCTTCTAAACAATGCAAGTAGCTGGTTTGGCATAGATTCTGGATAAGATCTAGTGTCATGCAGACAATTGCCACCTACCTACCATGGACATCTATGCTTCAAGCATGTATCTGATCTGACATCTATCCAAAATTTCACCTTCAAGGTATCACATAAATCTGGCTACCTACTACATGATTTGAACAAATTCTCATTGATGTGTTTCTCTATACTGTCTGTGTCAGGTTGCTCCATCTTGACCGGACGGTTCATTAAAACAAAAGGGGGTTCGGCCAGTTCAGCCAAAAGGAGATGCAGGATAGCATGCCAATATTAGCTGTTACTACTTGGCATTTCCTGATCTAAATGAATTAGTTGCGATTATAGTTAAACTTATCTGTTTCCATGTGTTGGTGCAATGGACGTCCTGATGGCAATTGTCTTGAGTCATCACCAAGCGTTTGGTAGTTTGATGCCTACAGTTGTATGTCAGCAAGACATGAAAATGGACAAAAGAGATGCTAGCTCAAGACATGAGATCATTCTTTTCTTTCGGTGGAATGAAGTCAATGTACACTTCAGGTGCAAAGAACAAGTGTGCATTCAGGGACTAATGTGCTTAATTTTGCGATCACATCTCAAGATCAGACAGTACTGTCCTTGTTTATGAAACTGTCAGAGTTGACGCGAGATGAGGATGAATCACTAGCGGATGAGAGCTGGAACTAGTCACTACATATTACACATTTTCCCAGTGATTGAAGAGCACAATTGGCATTCTTCCATCTGAATTTCAAGTGGTCTAAACAAGAGGGAAATAACGATTCAATTTTACATGTAACAGAATGCAACGTAGGCAAACAGCAAGGAAGCAACATGCTTCTGAAGCTCCGCCCGATTTTGGAATAATGAAGTTCTGCCCGGGTTTTTTTTACTTGATTGCAGAAAACGAATGAAATGAAAGAAGTATACAAAACAAAATATTATATCCAGGATCTGAGTTTACAATACCAACGAGAGCTGAGCTATAAATTATGGTATATGGATAACTTTTACTCTCGGCTGCTGATGAATCTCCGGGACAATAAAATAGCAGACAACGCTGATAACTCAGCAGAAAAAAAAAAGACCAGCCTATAACTTTTACTCTCGATTGCTGATCAATCTCTGGGACAACAAAATAGCAGACAACACTGATAACTCAACAGAAAAAGAGACCAGCCTAGAATCACCCTAAAAGAAGCTTGAGGGACTTTGTTATGCACCATCCCCATTCCTACGATATGGCATGTAGCGATGATCTTTGGAGGCATTCTTCCTCCGTCGCTTCTCCATAAAGGCATCAAGCTTTCCTGCCTCCTGTAAATGATTAACATAAATTGAAGCGGAAGGCGGGAAATGTCCATAAGTGTGGAAAATTAGCAGTTATGAATCATGAGCATGTTACCTTAAGCTCATTGTACTTATTCATCAACTTCCTTTCACGAATTTCAGCTGATCAAGAAAATGAAAGTAAGCTTTAGATTTGCAGATAGCCACACAGTAAAGAGAGGGAAGGAGGGTGTGTGATCGAGGGACAAACATTGCTTCAGATAATATGGTCGTTTTCCAGTCTTTGCTGCTTCCTTCTCTTTCTTAATATGTTCGCGCAGAATTTCTGATTCAGTGTTCTTCGGAGGATGAGACCTCAACTGCTTATCCTGTACACGTATATGTTCCATCAAAGCATCAACCAATCTACAAAATATATTACCCTGATAGCATTGCTCATACAAGCTTAAAAAAGCAAGTCCTGAAATAATTACATAAAATTTACATACACACGTAGCATAGTCACTCTCTTAGACTAAGATTAAGATTAAGAAGTATTTCCTACTGTAGGCTCTCTAACAGTATTATTATCAAATTGCAGTGACCCTTACTGGATGGGTGCAACTAGTTTCCTACTGTAGTTTCTGATTGTGATATCCTGACAACTTCCAAAAATGGAACTTGCCTGATCCTAATTGAGTTCGTGTAAAATATAAACAGTTGACACTTTGACAAATAAGTTTAGTCATGCAACATAGAGGACAGTGCCTACTTAATTGCCATTAAGTTTCACACAGAGGCTGAACTGCTGAAGTAAAATGCCCTATAGTCAAATGTCAGAAATTCAGTCAAAAATCAACTCAGGCAAATTTGCTACAAGTAAATGGTCAGTACAATGACCTACCTTGACATTGGAAAGTTTCACTCACCAAGCACCACAAAAAATAACATCACCAGGAAAATACCAAAACCTTTTTTACTTTTCACGGACATAATTACAAAATATCAACAGGAAAAAAAAACTTACAATCCAAGTGATATGACTCCTCATTTCTTCAATAGCATTAGGGTCCTTCAATTTCTTGATTGTCTTTTGGATTTTCTGTACATGCACATTAACACAGGCAGGATGCGCATTTAACTTGGTCGAATAGAATAGAATTATAGAAGCATCTATGAACAGTTGTATAAAGGCATAGAACACACCTCTTTTTCTGCAGGGAGTTCATCATCAAATAAGAAATTGTATCTTTTCCTGAACCTGTATGCCAACAAATTGATCAAAATGTCAACACACTATAATGGAAATCCACACCTAAAATACTTAATACCAGATTAAGAAACAAAACAGCACCGTTAGAGGATTAAACCTTAGGAGAAATGGTAAGGGAAACAAATTAAAGTAATCAACTAAGGAAATAATACCAGTTGTTTGTCCAACATTTTCAAAAAGATCCAAATAGGACATGCTAAGACTAAAAAGTGCACAATCCAGAGCTTCTAAATGATATGAAGCAAAAACACCCATGCTATAAAAGCAAGGTAGAACTTAAATAAAAAAAATACCCCCCTCCGTTCAGAAATATAAGGCCTATAGTTTGAATGATCTTGTTCAGAAATACAAGGTTTGCATGTAGATTTAATGAGGTTTTTCCTACTATACCCCTATTTATTCTCTCTCAACTACATGCATTTATTCATTACCACCACACACAAACTATTATCTCTCATCTTCCAAGACAATTAAGTGGAGTATCTAAGTCATTTTCACTCAAACCATTCTCAATTTCACCCCAACCTTAATCCTTGTGCAAAGTCAAAATACGTCTTATATTTCTGAACAGAGGGAGTAGATTAAAGCATGTGGTGCAAGGGCACAAGTGCGTTCAACTCTTACCCTTCTTTGTCAAGAGGTCCATATATAGGTTCGAATCTTGGATCCCTTACAACCTAAAGAAAAGAGCAATTTAGTCATAATGGATATATGCTACAGCCACTGGAGACTGAGCTAGAACATAATTACACCGAGCAGCTCATTACATGTAAGCCAACAACCTGAAGTTTAGCATACTATGGGTGAGATAGGGAAAGTAATATATTAACTGCCTTTTAAAAAACATAAAAGATTTTCAAATCTAACTAATATCAATGAAACATAAAAAAATTTAAAAAATAGATTAAGAAAACTAAAGACAGATTTTAAGTAATTTTTCTGCATAGGTCTTGCCCGAAAATTCATTTAATTGGACTAAGTATTAAGGGAGGAACCAAATTATTATGAATTCCACCTTGCACCAGAGCTTCAAATAATGAAACTGATACAAAAAAACAACAACTCGAACTACGGAAAATCATCTTTTGCTGCACATAGTATAAATGGATTCATGAAAATTCCACAATAACATTTCTCAGGCTATTTCATTTGCGGATATTGCTTATACAATAGCATTTGGACACATCCAAATTGAAGCAGCAAGACATGCCCGTTGTCAATATGTGTTTCAAAACTGAGTTCCATAAGGCATAGAGACTGCCTTGATATCTATGTATAAGTTCACACAACGATAATAACACGGACATATTCAACTCACAAAGGCTAAAATTTAACTAGCAGTGCGCATATCCTCTACTTTTCCACTACCAAATACTAGACTGATTGAACCAAAATCTGCTCGTCCCTGCAGCACACTGCAGTTAAACTGAATTGCACAAACAACTCACCTTCTTGGGAACCTGGATCACCTCCCTGAACCTCGGCGGGCGCACGTTAGTGCTTATCTCCATTGGCCTGTTCGAATATCACATGAACCCATCAGTACAGACATTCACCAGGAACAGAAGAACCCCTAAAAAGGAACCATCTTGGCGTCAAGCCGGACCTCTTCCTGTTCTCCCTGCGAGCCTTCTTCTGCGCGGCGGCAGCAGAAGCAGCCCGCGCGGCGAGCGACCCGTCGGCGCGCGCGCGCTGCAGCTCCCCGAAGGGCACGTCGGCGAGCGCGCGCTCCAGCTCCCGCTCCCGATCCGCGTCGCCGTCGCTCTCCGACTCCGACCCCGACGACGACGAAACCACCTGCAGGGGCCAACGAGTTCTCGTGAGGGTTCTGTGATTCGTGGGGCGGAGCAGGAAAACGCAACGACATGGGCTACCTCCTCGTCGCCCGATTCCTCGGAGGCCGTGGCGAGGTTGTCCTCAGGTTCACGCTGGATAGAAGCCGATGCGGCAGCGGAGGTGGAAGCGGCCCCGCGGCGGCTGTTGCGGCCTCTCATGGCGGCGACGGCTGTGGCGTGGGTTCGGGCGGCGGCGAGGGTTTACCAAACGGACTAAGGTTCGGACCGTTTTTGAAGGTTGCCACTACAGGCTGAGCGCGATAGGCCCGGCCCGATTTAGCTCGACCTAGAAGACCGTATCCGACTACCTCTAATGAGCTAGGCCGCGGCCCAAATACCTTGGATTTTTCCAGCACATTTTGCCAAATATTATTTTCTTCTTTTCAGTTCTTATTACAGAACCCTGTCTATCTGTTTAAATAAAAATAACTAGTGATATTTAAAGCATCTTCTTTATTTTAAAGGAAGAAAAATCCCATAATAATCTTAACAAGGAAAAATTCTATAAATTCTCATATTAATCAAAATAAAAGATAAGGACCTCCACCACTCATTTTGGTGGTGCCAGATTATAACCATGTAGATTAATCATATATAGATATTAAAGTTATATAACAAATACAGTTGTATTCTAATAATAAAAAGGTAGAGTTGTATATCAAAGATAATTGTATCATCATATCTAGCCGTACAGTTGCGTGAGTAAATCTGCTAGTTATATATTAAAAGCTCATGGCATGCCTTTTTAAATTGCTAATAAAAAAGATAAATAAGTTAGAAATTCTCATAAAAAGGCAAAACATCTCGGTCTTAATATGGTGGGCCCTAATTAAGTTGAACTATAGTAGCCATCGATATAAATAAAAATAACTTGTGATATTCAATACACCTCCTTCGTTTTTAGGGCAAAAAAATCCCATAATAATCCTAAAAAGGAAAAAATCCTAGAAATTCCCACATTAATTAAAAGAAAAGAAGAATGATCTCTATCACTTACTTTGGTAGGGCCAGTTTATAATGATGCAGATTAATCATATATATATATATATATATATATATAACAGATACAATTGTATTCTTATAATAAAAAATAGATTTGTATATCAAAGATAACTGTATCATCATATCTAGTCACGTAGTTGTGCAGGAAAAATCTGCTAGTTATATATTAAAAGATCATGTCATGCCTTTTAGAGTTGCTAATAAAAAAGAAAAATAGGCTAGAAATTATCATAAAAAAGCAAAACATCTGACCCTTAATTTGGACACTAACTAAGTTGAACTATATTGACATTGAATGCTATTATTTAAAGAAAAACATATAATCGTCTATTTGACTGACCCGAGTTATAATGGCTTAGATTAAAATAAAGAATCCATGCTAAGCACAATGAAAAAAAATAACCAAAATTCAAAATAAAAAATTTGAAAAAATAACCATTTGATTTTCATATAAATTCCAAATTAAAACACGTACATAGCTAAAATTTAAAAAAAATAGATAAAAAATAGCAAATGGATTTGTATATAAATTCTAACATAAAACTAATATCTAAAATTAAATAAAAACAACAAAAAAATTTAACGGATTAGATTAGAAGAAAGAGTCCATACCAAATACAATAAAAATAACGGAAATTTAGAATAAACAAATAAAAGGAAATAAGCCATTCTACTTTCATACGAAGTCCAAATTAAAACATTTACATAGCTGAAATTCATAATAAAAATTAGCAATTAGATTTGTATAGAATTCTAACCTAAAACTAATATGTCTAATTATATAAAAATTTAAATTAACATATATTCGGAATAAAAAATAAAAATAAATTAGCCATTTGATTTCTATATGAACTCTAAATTAAAACATGTGTAGAGCTGAAAACTAAAATTAGATAAAAATTAACAGTTGAATTTGTATACAAATTCTAACTTAAAACTAAAATTTTAAATTAATAAAAAAATAACAGAAGAATAAAAGTAAAAGTAAAAAATAAATTTTGATTTTATTTGGAATTAAAATTCAGGAAATATGCTAATTTGGAAAAATAAAATAAGGTAATTCATTTTATTTGTATATATATATAAATTATTAACTATTATGTAATAAAATTCGATGACAGGTTTTTTTACAATACCTGAGAAAATATAGAATATACTAAAAATTCTCAAAAATAAAAAACATTCTATCTCTTTATTTCATTGACCTTCATGGAATAGAGGGATTAAGAGGGGATACATCAATGGGTATTCACTTAACTATACCGCTAAAAGCAATATGACATGCGTTCAAAGAAGTATTAAAATAAAGAGACAAACATTGTAATAATGAAATTAAGAGATAGTCATATAAATGGAAAATATCGTATTATATTACGTTTATTATTTTGCCACGTAAGTGTTTGGAGAAGAAAGTTTCACTCATATGTGACAAGTATTGAGAGACGAAGTAAGTGCATTCTCTCCTATAATACATATATTAAAATATCACAAATGAACTGCGGCCACGATCTATTTGCAAAAAAGCAAAATCACGTATGTATTATCAAGTTATTTTAACATATTAAGTATGATATACATATAAGAGCACAGACCACCTTGCTGGTTAACACGTAAAAATCTGTATAGGCCAGAGAGTCCAGACGTTTTGTTGGCTTCTGACGAAAAAGATTGGCGATGATAACCGCCCATCAGAACCACCAAGATGCGACCGACCAACACCTTCGCTCTCTGTAGCAGTGTACCTCCCTCTGAAGAAGTTACGCAGTTGCTCTCCTTAGGATACCACCGATTCAATTTCTGCAAATATATATGCATGATAACATGATATACGTCCCTGGATTTGAACAGCTCCAACAAGGTCAAGTCTGCCAGGCTACCCCTGCTGCTCCTGACAGACCAACTCAACAAGCAAGCCAGTGCCGAGAAATGACTTGCCGGTTGTTTTCTTGTACTTTGTTCTTCTCCCAGTCCAAGCCTCCACCATCCCGCCGGCTGTTCTACTCCTAGGATTAATGGGTTACATTCGATGATTTATAGTACTACTTGATACAATTCATCGGTTTCTGAAAATCATGTATGTTTTCGGACAGCATGGGTTAACAAAACCGCGGTAAACCATTCAGTTTTCGCAGTTTCGATCGTACCACTCCGGTTCGAAAACAGAAATCGAACGGTTTACCGGTGGAATTTAAAAGAAATAAAAAAAATTATGCGATCAAAACCGCTCGAAAACTGTTGAAAAACCGCGGTTTTCACAAAAAATCGCTCAAAAACCGTTCAAAAAACTGTTTTTCAAGAACGTTCAATTGGTCGGCTGGTTTTTCGCGAAAAACCACGGTAAACCGCGAAAACCGAGCGGTTTATCGTCAAAAAACCGCGGTTTTCGCGAATAGATTTAACCAAAATTCGATTTTTTTTTAATTTACAAACCGTTCGGTTTTTCGCGGTTTTCGAGCGGTTTCTCGCAAAAACCGCTACCACCGAGTTAGCGGTTTTCGGCTTCGAAACAAAATTGTGAACCCTGCATGCAGTAGAATCAGTTACAGCAAATGCCTCAAGGCACAGGAGTGTAAGCTCGATCAGTACTACAGTACAATGGTCATTGCTGAGAGGTTAGGGTTTCTTTTACGATTAGAAACCTGTACAAAAATGAATCGTGTGTGTACTTAGTACCTGGAGAAAGTTGGCTTCAGCAAGCAAGCAAACGCCTGGCGCAAATGCTTCTGCTTGAAGCTAGTGGTTCTGTTTTAGATAGACACTGATGATTCTTCCGTTCGCGGGTCGAGATCGGAACGGTTTCGAGAAGGAAAAGGAGAGATTCACTCACTCATCAATCTGTCCTCCTCCAAGGTGCTGCGAATTTCATGCCACCCTTTTGCGTCTCCATGAACAGAAAAGGATGGTTGGACTTGGAAACCCCCGATGCTGGATGATGATGCTCAGTGTGACCTACCACCGGCATTGCTTACAATGCAAACGCTTCACTCTTTCTTCATCTCTTGCATACTTGCATTGGTGCAGAGTAGACATCAGGCATGGGAATTATGGGAAATATTACATGCAATATACTAGTTTTGCTTCTCTGCTTGATTGAACTGAAAAACTGGATCTGAGAACTCTCATCTCTGCTGCTGATGCTTGATCCATGTGGTGTAATGTGCGTATTGCGAAATGCATGAGTAAATCAGAGAACTAGCAGCTAGGTCCAGTCCAGCTTAGCTGGTCTGATCCTGGCTAATGGGGGCTGGCTTAATTGTCACTTGCTTATTTAATTATTGTTGACAGCTATGGATGTTTTATTACCTCTTTAAGAGAGAAATAATTTGTGCTTACCAACAGATGAACAATGACAAGGGTACGGCAAAGATTAATTGCAGTGAAGGGAGATGTACTCATCTGGCATCTTCTTCGTGTGCTTCAAGTTAGTTGAAACTTGCAAGGAATTGTATAGTTTTCAAAAAGGATTATAGTATGGGGGCTATCTAATTCTAGTGGTGTTTTAATTTTCCCTTTAAATGTCCAGGTACAACACTAAAACATATTAGCTCGTTTTCTTGGCTGACACAACACGATCAAGTGCCCTTCAAGTGACTTTAACTCACTTTCTTGGCTGATTGTCAAAACCTAACCGACAAATTTCTCTTTGTTAAACCCTCACATCACTAAATAAAGTGAATGTTTTTTCTTTGTTGGGAATTTATGGAGAACATGACACAGAGAAGCCATCCTCTGCTATTTTGAGGATGTTGGATTGCGTTCAGATAATGGGAATGGAAAAGGGAGAAGAAGACGGTAAGGAGTGGCTTAGGCAATTGTGCTTGTGAACCCGACAGATCAACATATTGCGTTTTCTCTATAAATCTCACCCATTTTTATTTCGTATGCGTTAAATATAATAGCTCATATATAATTTTTTAGGATTTAGAAAGGTGTACTAGATAAATTCTAATAGGAGTAAGATTTCTAATCCTAATAGGAGTAGATTTCTATTTACTTCGGATGAGAACTAGGGAAGCTATATAAACCCAAGGGTGATCTGGAAAACCCAAACAACTAAGAAGCCACAAGCCAACTCATCCAAAGCAAGAGGTGTACGAGAGAATTAAAGGATAGGTTATTCTTTAGCACTAAATTTTTGTATAGAGCAAAGGATCCAAAAATCCTAAAAGTATCGAGAGGTTGTGAGAGAGCAAAAATCCGTTGTACTCTTTTGAGGCTATGCTTAAAGAATTTACGATCGGTTTTACCAAATCTTTTCTCGCTTGTCGTGGTTGCTTCAATGTTGTTATTTTGGTTCTCTATATGAGATTCATCTGCTTCGTTCTTGAGACCGTACATGCTCAAGTCTTATCTCACAAAACTCTGATCAGATCCAGAGGCTGCTCATAAAAAGGGGTATCAGAGTGTAACAAGTGTTATTAGAGTCAAGGCCAGATTAATCAGATTTGTAAGAAGGTCGATAAAACATTAGGTGGCACAAAATCAAGATAGATGTCGACGATGCGAAATCAAGAACAAAAATTTGACGGCGGAGAAAATTTTAGTGTGTGGTGAATGATGTCCTAGTCTAGTAAGAGTTAACCGCTGCTCTCGAAGGGGACAAACCGGAAAAGCTATCCACTGAAGACTAGAAGGTGATGAAGCGAAAGGCTGTCAATACAATCTGTCTATATCTCTCTAATAGGGTAAAGTACTCGGTGATCAAGAAGAATTTGTCGAAGAAATTATAGGACTTAGAAGAATTGTATATATCAAAGTCGCCAACAAACTGGTGGGGTGCTGAAGTGACAACTGTACGGGTTGTACATGGAGAAGCATACATGATTCGTTGATCATCTCAATGCCTTCAACAAGCTTATCAAACAGCTAATTAGTGTGGATGAGAAAATTAAGGAGAATGATAAAGTCGTCATACTGGTATCATCTCTACTACCATCATAGGAACACCTGGTGATGAATATTCTTGTCGAAAAAAACACTCTTAACTTCAACAAAGCAGTTGCATATCTACTGGAGGCAGTCCTTGAAAAAGCCATTAAAATCTTCATTCTCGGGCGATCAAACATTTGTTGCAGTAAATGTTGCTGGCAAAAGCAAGAGTTACAAGAAGAAGAAAGAGAAGAGCAAGGGCACACATGTATGCTATCTATGTAACAAGAAAGGTTACATGATAAAGATCTGTCCGAGTGTAAAGCAAATGAAGAGTGCATGTTCAATGACTGTAGCAAAAGATGATTCATATGTACTTGTCGTTAGTTAATCAGGTATATTAGATACATATGTTAGACGAGGGATATATTTGACGAAGGATCTCTACGCTTGACGCACGAAACTGTTCGCTTAGCTGATTGCAAGGAGTATATAATAACTGAGGTGGGAATAATTACATTGGAGATGTATGATGGAGTACATCGTACATTGACGGGAGTTCGGTATGTTCTTTGATTAAAGAAAAATCTAATATATGTGAGATCGTTTGAATTTGAAGGTTGTGAGTTATCACTTTGAAGCGGTGTTACGTGAGTTACTTGCAAATAGCATTTGATCATAAAAGTATTTGGAGCAATGAAAGATACCGATTGATAAGTAAACCTAAAGGAAGCGTAATCAATAGGAAGTCTGATAAAAGTCCTGATTAGGAGAAGGAAATCATGTCGTTAACAGTAGATAATCAGATCTCAATTGCAGTTATATGCAGAACTGCAAAGACGGTTGTAAAATCTAATTGACGCAAAGACGAAGGTGCAAGTTGTTAGAAGAAGAAAGATGTGGCGGAACCAACCACGAAGTTCCATCAAGCAGATGGAGTTCAGAGACGACACAAACCTATGTCATGGAAGGCTATAGAAACAAAAGATGTGTTAAACAAACTACACAAAAAAAGGTCTCTCAGGTGTTGGACTCGAACGGCCAAGCCTAAACACCAACACACATATTATGGTGATGTGTATGAGCCCTTGTAGTGGGAGCACTCCTAAAAATGGGAGGAAAAACAAAACAAATATGAAGTCGACTTGGAGTGAGTTCTTTGTAGGGCACGATGACTTCAATAGATAAAAGTCAAGGTAAATATTATTAAATATGGTGACTCATATATAGTCTTTTAGGATTTAAAAAAGTACGATAGATGAATCCTAATAGGAGTAGGAGTCCTATTTGCTTTAGAGAACTAGGAAGACTATATAAAACTAGGGGGTAGTTATGAAGAATCCAAGCAACCAAGAAGCCACAAGACAACTCATCCAAAACAAGAGGTGCAAAAGAGGATTAGAGGCTAGTTTATTGTTTAGCACTAGATTCTTGTATAGGACAAGGATCTAAATGTCCTAAAATATTTGAGAGGTTGTGAGAAAGTAACAATCCCTTGTACTCTTTTAAAATTATGTTCAAAGAATTTGCGGTCGACTTCGCCAAATATTTTCTCTTTCATCGTGATTACTTCAACGTCGTTATTTTGGTTTTCTCTACGAGATTCATCTGCTTCGTTGTTGAGACTGTGTACGCTCGTGCTTTATCTCACAAAACTCTAATCCGATCGGAGACTGCTACGTATTAGTTTGGAAGGTATAAACATACTAATGCATTCTGATTCTCCCATGTGCACTAGCTATTCTATCAGACTGATTCAACGCGAGGACTGTCAAATTTGCGATATTTAAACATGACATCACACTGATTAGAAATTTTCAATTGATATATTAGTTTCAGAAGAATCTTATTTTTTTTTCCTGAGGCGAAGAAGTTTCAGAAGAATCTGACGAGGTTTTGGCACATACTAGATGCGCATATCTTAATCGATCCACCACGCTCGCAAAGTGCGCTTGCGAATACTACATTATGGGCTCATAAGCAAAGGCAAAGGCATGCACACATTATGGCAGGAAAGAAGTTATATCATATTATTAGCTAGCTAAAGCCTAAATATCAATCGAGCTCTGCACCATGATTGCTGCTAAGTGCGAAAGCCTATGGTATATTCTTGCTCCATGCCTCGTTCTGGTACGTTTCTCTTCTTGTTGTGTCAACTTTTGGCACACTTCAATTGTGGTTGATGTTTTAATCCTCACATGTTACGGAGATGTCTACAAATGATCACTGATCTTCTGAACTGAATCATCGAGATATGTATGGATATTGTTAAATGCATGGATCTCGATCGGTCAATAAGTTGACCCGGTTAAAGTGCCGGCCAGCTTTACTTTCATGATAAAGTAACCACACAAAGATCAGAAGTCTATTCTTTGTCCACGCATGTTAGGGGCCCCTACGAGGACCATTCTTGTGATCTTACAGCTGGATAAGTGTACAACAACTCTAATTAATTGAAGTACCAGTAGTACTAGCAGTGTAGTAGTAGTACCAGCGCGCGCGAGAGACAGAGAGAGAGAGAGAGAGTTGCGGCTAATTCATTCGTAAGACGACTGACTACCGGCGGTGATCGAGTGGTGAGTAATCCTTCAATCTATGGAAATCATCGTTTGTCAATTCCTCTATACCTCGTTTTTCTTTTCTGAAATCGTTTCCTGATTCAATCGC
The DNA here is from genome assembly GCA_036346275.1 of Otatea glauca. Classification (NCBI taxonomy): domain Eukaryota; kingdom Viridiplantae; phylum Streptophyta; class Magnoliopsida; order Poales; family Poaceae; genus Otatea; species Otatea glauca. The sequence goes on from CM070728.1 coordinate 12,779,930, forward strand.
CACTTCCACTGTCCGTTATTCCTGACGAGATCGATCACCATGCAGCTGAACTATATATACTACATTGGAGTGTACTGAGAAGACCGGTATTTAATTTATAGTCGAACAGATAAGTCAGTAGTACGCTAGTACATATGTATTTGCAATAGGTGAGCGCTACCCATCAATGTATGCAAATTTGTCTGTATATACATATTTTGTCTGTATCTGTTCTCTTTACAAGATTATACTAGTACATGCAGAGTGCGTGCAGTGTATGCATTCAACGGAAGGAATCGTTCGAGCGACATGATGATTAAGTTGTCACCGTCTGCAAGACCATGAGGTGGCCACGAGTCGTGACACAAGCCGGAAGAATCAGATATGTATGGACGAGCAAATCTGTGTGCTCCCACGTTTGCAATCAGCTGATACAAACTCGAGTAGAGGCCAGCCAGGAACCTGCCGGTGCCAAAACACCGTACCATCTTTTACGGTTCAAAACACTCGACCACTAGTAACTAAAGTACTTAACTGATATGTAGCTTCATTCTTCAGTGCCTTGTAGTTGTAGCACGATTTGTACTGGATTATACTTCTCGCCATCATCCCAGAAAGGGACGTTGCGAAGGTAGTTTCTTGTTCCCCTCCCCCCGCCGCCCGGCGCGCGAAGGGGACCCAAAAAATAGTTAGTTATACTAGCGGCAATTTGCAGCGGGTGTACTGCAAAAGCGGCCAAGTAGTAGCTAGGCTGTGATGATGAGGCGAGTGAACATCTGCTCCCATGGCAAGCTGACACTTGCAGCCTCCATACATCTCTGTCTTCTTCGGTTGGAATTAAACTAGCAGTCCTTTGCTCTGAATTGGTCAGCAAAAGCAAGCAACATCAGATGCTACCGTTGCCAGCCGCAGGAAATTTTTACCACTCCGTTTTTCATGCTTCGTATGCGCGCAATGGTCCGTGAATGACCTACCGTAAAATGATGGCTCTGGAGAAGGTCGTTTTTTTACTATAGCTTGGCCGACGGAAGGAAGGAACAATGATGAGCTGCTTTCGTGGCCGCGCCGCCCATTCCCTTTGTCGCGCGGCCTCGCCTCATCGGGAAACTAGGGCTGTTAACATATACGGCCATTGCCAACATACCCGATGCACCACTCAGGCACGCTGCATTCCCTATCTGTCGACAGAATGGGCTCGGCTCAGGCTAGTAGCACGGTCAGTTTAACACCGTTCCATCGTACGAGTATGTTATGACAGCTACGATGAGGTCACTGGTAATCTAACACTGGTACATGCCATAATAAACAGACCTGTTTCATCCTTTTTCTTTTGGATACCGATATATGCGTCAGCGAATTCTTCCAGTGATCCATGGTGACGTTGTATTATACTAACGTTGTCACTTCTCCAGTTATTACTCCCGGGCGGCAACACCCGCTTAATTTGCAGTGTGTTGCGTGAAGCTCATTTTTTTTCCCGTGCCTTAGTGAAAGTGGAAAAGAGAAGAAAAGGAAAGAAAGGGAGCGAGGGAAAAGGAAAAGAAGCTTGGTGCCAATGCCCAATTGCCCACGAACTAGTGGCGAGTTTGGCCGAGGCGGTTGCTTGGAGGCTAAGGCCGGCACCCGCCAAGCCGTCCCGACAAGCCTCCCTCCGCTACCGCCGCGCGGTTTCTTCGCGATTTCACCGCCGTCTCCCTCCCCCCTCTTCCGGTTGAAGCGTTAGGGCCGCACGGTTAAAACGGCAGGAAACATAGCAAAACGCGCGCGAGACAGAGCCGTCCACGCTTCGCCTCCCCTCCCCTCCATCGCATGGCATAGGCATTGCGATGGCATGCCCTTTTCTCCACGAGAAATAGAAGGGAAACTTTTGCTGATGCATTCCATTCGTCCGACAGCTCCGGCTCAGTCCAGCTGCTGTTTACCATGTTTGTTTAACTTTAACTCCACACGTTGCCACTCTCACTCGCGTGCCTTGTTTTATCGGTATAAATATTCTGCTGCTCTGTCCCTGAGTTGTACCCTCTGTTTTTTTTATCCTTGCCCTTTTATCTTTCTTCCCCACCTCTCCCTCCACCTACCTCTATGCCTGCCTACTTGCCTGCTGCCCCTCCCTGATCCTAATTTCCCCAATTGAGGCCAGGGAGCACCTGCACTGCAGTACGAATCGTATCTCTGGTCTTGCCCAGATCCAGCGTCTCCGAATTTGCCTCTTCTTGCAGCACCAGCGGCGCCCAAGAAGAGATTTTTGGGGTGGGGAGAGGAGCGGAGAGTTTGTTCGTTCTTGGGTCTTGTTGTTGCCGAGAGGACAAGAGAGAGTGGTTGATTCTTCGCGCGTGCGGGGGGTTCATATACGTACCATGAGAAGATGATGCGCGCCAAGGCCAAAGGTACATTCCCGACGGCAGCAATGAAGGAGGCCTCTCCTCCTCCCACGGCGGCGGCGGCGGTGAAGGAGGACGAGTGGGAGGTGCGGCCCGGCGGCATGCTGGTGCAGAAGCGGAGCCCGGACTCCGACGCCCCCGCCTCGCCCGTCCCCACCATCCGCGTCAAGGTCAAGTTCAACGGCGTCTACCACGAGATCTACATCAACTCCCAGGCATCCTTCGGTAATGCACGCGCCTGTACTACGGTACACGCACCCGGCGTTGGATTGGGTGGATTTGTTCTGGTTTTGAACTGCTGATTGAGTTAGAGTGGCGAACTGTTTGTTGCAGGTGAGCTGAAGAAGATGATGTCGGCGCGGACGGGGCTGCACCCGGAGGACCAGAAGGTGGTGTACAAGGACAAGGAGAGGGACTCCAAGGCTTTCTTGGACATTGCGGGCGTCAAGGACCGCTCCAAGATGGTGCTGCTCGAGGACCCCACGGCGCAGGCCAAGCGCCTCCTCGAGCAGCGCCGCACCGACAAGGCGGAGCGCGCTGCCAAGTCCATCTCCCGCATCAGCCTCGACGTCGACAAGCTCGCCACCAAGGTGCGATGGCTCTGGTTATGTTCTTTAATCTCGCGGTCGTCGTCGTCGAATTGGGTGTTGATCGAATTTGGGCGGACAATTGGCCGGGTTGCAGGTGTCGGCGCTGGAGACCATCGTGGGCAAGGGCGGGAAGGTGGTGGAGGCCGACGTGGTCACGCTCACCGAGGCGCTGATGAACGAGCTGGTCAAGCTTGACGCCATCGCCGCCGAGGGCGAGGTCAAGGTGCAGCGGCAAATGCAGGTCAGCACGTACACGCCAAATTAATTCATCTCCATTTATTGGACCATTAATTTCGCTGCGCGGGGAGCTGAATTCGCTGCAACTCCGATGCAGGAGAAGCGGGTGCAGAAGTACGTGGAGACGCTGGACGCCATCCGCGCCAAGAACGAAGCGGCGGCGGCGCCCAAGGCCAACGGAATCGGCAACGGCCACGCCAAGGCCGGCCGGGCGCCGCACCTCCCGCCGCGCCCTCCCCCCGTGTCGCAGCGGCGGCAGTTCCCGCCGTCTGCGCCGGCGGTGGCCACGGCGGCGGCTCCCACGTCCAACTGGGAGACGTTCGACCTGCTGTCGTCAATGCCGTCGACGTCCTCGGCCACCGTGACCACCATGGCGGCCGCGACCACCACCTCGCCGATCCCGCGGTTCGACTGGGAGCTCTTCTAGGGAGCTCCGTGATGGTACACCTTTCTTGTTCATCGATCTCGGGAGCTCATTCATCCATCTCGATCGATCGGTCTCCTCTGCTCATTAGTGTCATTGTTTCCTTCTTCTGTTTATTCTTTCCTTTTCACTTCTCTTCTTCAGTTCTCTTTTTTTTTTTCATTTGAGTGTATATCTACAAAAGAAGAAAGACCCTGGTGATCGAGTGTGTTCAGTCAGTCAGATTATACTCCTCGTGAGGATCCATACATCCATGCATGGTCACAGCAAATAAGTGGTGGTTTTATGATGAAGAATTTTTCATGACATATATATATATATATATAATAGCATGTATATGTGATTCATACATCGATTAATTTCTGTATGATGCATGATTGCTTGCTTGATTTCCATTCCATCTGGGTGGAGTAGCAGTACTCTTTGTAGAGACTAGAGAGAGAGGGGGAGGAAGGGAAGGGGGCAGTGAGATTTGCTGTGCAATCCATCCAAATGCACCACTGATTGATGAGGTTGGGCCTTGGGGGCTTGTGTTTTGTGGTCGCCGGGCACAATAATTGCTGTTTGCCATCTGCGTGCCAGGCGCTGGGATGAGCTCGCTGAGTTGAGTCCAGGCGAGGCTGGGGCCTGGAAGAGAGGGAGGCCGTGCATGAAGGCCGGTGGGTGGGGGTGGTTCGTGTTTGGAACGATGCACTCGCCACTGATCTCTTCTTGGCTCGTAGTAAAACCAACCGCTTAATCGTTCCGTTTGGTCGGCGGGTTACTCGGTCGGTCCGATTAATTACAAGGCTCGGTTTATTAGAGCATCAACTATTGCTTCGATACTAGCACTGACCGGCATTTTTTGGTTTTATCCAAACTTTCCATCGATATGTGCATATGGCCGGGGTTGGATACTCTGGATAAGCATGTTTGTGCAGAAAAATGGAGTGCACACGTAGCTAAATTAGGGCGTGTTTTAGTATAAGTATAATTAACCTCATCCTTGCTTATCTTCGATTTCCTACCGTTGAGGCAGCATCTAGTTAATTCAGTTTAACTAACTACCAATCGTCTACTTCAGGCTTTTAGCTGACCTGACTTGGACACTTGGTGATCTTTTTTTATAAGCTTACTGCTTACATGGTATTGCAAAAACGGCATTCAGGCTTCAGTTAACCGTGGCTAACTAAGTTAGTGGGATTTTTTATACCATAAATAAGATTGATGAATACTACTACACTAATTTAAGTCCGCAAATGGTACAGCATCGTAACCATCACATTTTTTTCTTCAATTTCTCTGTGCTCTCTGCTTTGCAGAATTGCAGGCCTCCCAGGCTGCAACATTTAGGCAAACAAACAGGATGAAGTCGTACTCTAGCAAGTGCCTGCACTGTGACAGCCAAAAAGCCATAAGCCGGCGTTCTGTTCCCAATTCCTCATACTACTCCGCAACTTCTATTTCATCCAACTACTGAGGACATGTGAGTGGTACAGACGATTATTGTTTATAATATAACTCTATTTTATCTATAGATAGAACTAAAGACAACTTGTATAATATGTTGTCTATATAGTCGTTTTTAATAGTCTCTCGTATAATTAATAGATGAGAGGTGCTTCAATACTTTTCTTTTTTACAGTTGCACAAATATTAAAGCATGAATGAAGGGTAGATGGAGATTACTTACCCATTCGCTTGCTTCAAGATTTGTGCAACTTGTATTAGAAGGGAAAGCATTGAAGCACTGCTCTAGATAGATTGTTTATATAATAATACACATTATATAAAACCATTTTTAAGACCGTCTATTAAATACTCCCTCCAGTCACAAATAGTTGTCGTTTTGGATATAGATGTAGTTAAACTTTTGAAACTTTGATTATCAATATATTTTTAAATATTTAAATTGGATACATGAAAATCATATACGTAGATTTGTCTCCAAATGTATCTTCATAATATTTTAATTTTATTTGGTTTTATAAATATATTATAGTAAAAATTAGTGGTCAACGTTGTGTTTTGAAGACCATGTCGATATCCAAAACGATAACTATTTATAACTAAAATGAGTAGTAGATAACATCTTTATCTCTCCTCTACATCACCAAAAATCCTATATGGTATAGACTTATGACAGCTGATATATATCATGATGATATGTGCTCGAAATCTGTCTCGATACAAAATTCAACCGCTCGATCTCTGAACCTCTTACCTCCAAAATCTAACCAATGGAAGAAGAGAAGACCACACGTTAAAGAACGAACCTAAAGCGGCTCCTGCATGCAACACACTTGCTGGGCCCAATCGGCGTCCTGTGCCCATACTAAACAAGGGCCAGCCCTTACCTGCAGCTAGCTTCGAGTCGTCACGAGCCATAGGTTAATGCAAGTGGCCGGCCAGAATAGTACTATCAAAACCTCATCATCTGGAGAGAATTCGTTGTTTTGGCCGGGACAAGATGAGCTCCCTATGGGCGTGTAGAATATCTGCACTGCACGAGACTACGAGAGAGAGAGAGAGAGATGCGTTTCTTGAGCCAAGAAGAATCGAAGGGCGGTGTGGGGGACTGTTCGTGGGCACGGAAAGAGAGAGGGGGTGAGTTGGCAAATGTGGGCAATGATGAGGTCGAAGTGGACTTTTGGAAGCTTCAGGCCCATGCATAGATGCCGGTCTTTCCGGTTCTGTGGGGGAGAGAGAGCAAGAACTCCGGTCAATAATTTTGCTGCCTTTAATTCGTTCTCATCCGTCTCCGTCTCTATGCGTATTGTTTTTTAACGCTAACGCTAAGAGTATGTTTGGATTAGGAATATTTTTTTAAAATGTTTTAGGATCTAGTTCATACCTCTAATCCAAATTCTTTGAAAGATTGGAATGTTTTAGGATCTAGTATAAATTTGAACTAAATCCTAAAACCTCTTAAAGAATTACCACCCATCCAAACAGGACTTAAGAGAACATTTTATCAGCTTTGATTCGGATTACAGTCCTTAAATAAAATCTCAATCTCTCGTATGAAGTTTCGTGTCTCAAGAAGCAACGAGCACGGCTCCAGAGTACTGGAATCTTATTATTTCACAATTACATGCACAACATTATTAGAACTATTGACAAAACAAAACTTAAACTCAACAAAAAGAAAAACCTGCTCCGCTCACTGATGTCCGCCAGGATTGGCGTAGCCTTCGATCAAAAGTTGGTCAGATTCTACCACAACCCCATAAGGGATTTATTATCAATCTATAGTACTAGACGGTGACAGCTCATTCGGATTGCCATATTAACTCTATCGCGACAAGCATTGACCTCCATCAACATAAGACTCATCATATGAGAATACCAAAGAACTTCAACACCCAGGAAGTTACCTTGAGAATCGTGGATTATAACACATGTAGCTCCTCGGAATAGAACACTCTATCAGCATTGCATTTACACCAATCAATCGGAGGAGGAACCCATTTTGGTAGCGAGGACACCGTACCTATAGTATTAGACGCATGCTTCACCCAAGAGAGATAAAAAACAGTGTCCTTTGCCCACTGTATCGATTGGATAGGATTCCATATACTCTCCCCATGTCGTCTCTTATTTCGGGCAGTTCACAAGCTCAACATCCACACAGAGAATAACAAGGACATCTTCCTTCTTGCACCACTATCAATGAAGCAAATCCCTCGCCCATGTCAGAGAATGGAGTTGAGGAAGTTTAATGATGTTAATTGCTTCATCGAAAATCAGAACCACCTAGCAAAGGAGCATTGCACCAAAGTGTGCAAAATAGTTTCATCCTCCACACAATATACTTCACAGATGAGAGGCGTGATATGTCTTAGAAAGAGGATATGACGTACCAGAAGAAATTCATACACCACCCGCCACCATAAGACCTTCACATAGTGGCACCTCCAGCTACCAAATTTCTTCATGCGAATTGTTCTTAGTCACTTTTATCACGGACGCGTAGTCGTTGTCAGCCATCAAATGTGATTACCTGTAATCGACAAGACTCTAATTTACCTAGCTAGCTAGCTCGACGACGTAGAATTTCATACCAAACTTCTTCTAACTAAATTACTTCGTCAGCGACTACTTGGATTGTCGGCGCAAAAGAATTCCACACCATGTGACGTGCCATGTTAATAGGCCACGTTTGGGATCACGGTCTCGCCCCTCTTTCGTCGCCCTAGAACCACATGGCGTTGCAGTTGCACCGTAAGAGTAAACCGATCGATGAAGTGCGAGCGAGGTCGCCATAGATTCCATCCAACAGTACGGAGCCACCGGCCGCGAGTTCTTAAATCTTCATGCGCAACTAACGAATTCTTTTTTAAATAATTATATAAAAATGATCGCTATTTCAAATGACGACAGATGTATGTTTTGTCACAGATTGAATTGGCTGACAGATTATTTTATCGTAGATTCAGTTGGTCAACAAGGCTTAGGCTTTTGTAGCCATTTGAATAGATATGTATTTTTGTAATTCTTTTGTATATTATTTTTGCAAAATTATTTTAAAAATGTATTATTTAAAAAAAATTGCGCAGCTAACCCACAGCCACCACCCCTATAGCAGTAGATCGATCACTCGAAGATGCTGCTCTGCTCTGCACCCGGCCAGTACATGACCAATCAAAAGAGAGAGGAACCCAAACCTCCCTGCACATGCATGCACACACCAACCCCCGTGCACAGATCAAGCCATGCTGCACTGTATGCATCCATACCCCGACATTCATCTGCACTTCCTAATCCGCCGAGTGGAGTAGTACTACTACATAAATACGTAGGCGCTACCCTCTTGATCAATGCTACTTTTGCGTGCTTCCTCTTGCGGTCTTGCCCATTATTGCGTAGAGTTAGTTAGGAGCAGTTGCATTACATGCAGGCCGGATCCAGTAGTAGCAAGTACTCGTGGCTGTTGTTGCTGGAAAGCAGCCATAGCTAGCGGAGGTGAGGAGGACAGGACAGGACAGGACAGGGCGTGTGCATTTTTCCACTTGAGCGGCGCGTCCGTCCTGGCCGTGTATATGCACAGCTGGGAGCGGACAGGCCCGGGACAAGACGCCGCTAATGGCAGTGTATATCCCTTACCTTACGTATTAGCTGGAACCGCGCAAGAGAGATATGGCACATGACGACCTTCCTAATAATTGGAGGGAAACAGCTGGAGTCAATAGTGTTAGCAGTACTACTGTGTACTAGTTGTATAACTGTGTAGTCTCGTTTAATAGTTTGGAAAACAGGAAACAACCGTGTCTCCGTTTAGAATTGAAATTTTGAAGTCTACGCCATTAGCTCCTTTGCATATATATATATATATATATATATATATATATATATATATATATATATACACACACACTAGTATAGTGTCCTGTCTTTCGATTTACTTTTTCCAGCACGTAATATATGGTCTTTTCCTTTTCTAGAACGTTTGTTTCTTTTTTCTTAATTCTAGGATATTTGTTTCCTTTTTCTTGAGATGATGCTAGAGGTGGGAGAGATCTGTTGTGGACCATAGGGATGAGTTAGACACATTAAACAATGGTCATCGGATGTGGGTGAGTAAAGGTAAGGAAAGATCTGAGAGGTTAATTTTGATGGAAGCAAGTTTCTGGGGACGTTTCGCTGAGTGCATGAAGGTTAGGCCATCTCTAGTGGGGTGCATTATTTAGGGTGGACGCAGAAAAGAATGCTTAGGTGCATTATATATATATATATATATATATATATATATATATATATATATAGTATAATTACTTAGGGCACCATGAAGCCGGCTCCATGATACAAAATGGGTATATTCTCTTATGTATTGTACGTTTACTTTTTTGAAATTTTTAGGATGTTGAGTTTAACTAGTTTACTAACTAGTTCAAACAAGTTTGAATTGAAATTTAAACTAGAGTTTTCTTTTTTGATGATAGTTTGTTTGTAGGTATGTGCTGATTATATATAGAAATTAGCAAAGCATGCAATCTAAATTCGTTTAAAATCTTTGAATTCGAGTATATCTTTTCAAAGGTATGTGTTTCATTTGAATTGTTACAGATGGGTGTCGGCGTTTCGAGCACCGGCAAGTAAATTTGTAAGTCTAAGGGGTCGCGCGTTCCACTCCCTAAATGGTTAGACTCGGAAATCCAAGATGTATACTGGTTCGGGCCGAAGGTCCCTACTCCAGTTCGTGTGGTGGTGTTGTATTACTCTTGGTACAGATGACTGCACAAAGTTTTACAAGCGAGAATGCCAATAGCTTAGCGAGATGGGTTTGATAGCGCTCTCTCTCTTTCGCCTTTGCCTACGGGGTTCTGCCTCCTTTATCTGAAAGGAAGAAGGCGAGTTACATCGAGAATTGGGGAGGACGAGATGACCTATACTAGGAGCTTGGTCCTTCATTCTCGCTGATCGATCATCGCCCGAATCCCGCCGTCTTTGGGTCGGTAGCTTAGCGGGTCGAGCGGTTAGATATTTTCCGGAAATGGCGTACACGCCTCTGCGAACCTTTCGAGTGTTGGCGTTCTTTGCGCTGGCGCGGTGTTGCCTCGGGAGAGGTGCGTCTTCGTCTTGTATGTGGCCGGTGATGGGATGGGAGCATAACCCGGTCGATCATTAAACCTTCTTGGGAAGGAGCCACCGCCTTGTATAGTCGCTCGATTGACCCGTTCGTGGGTGCGTGGTCATTGGTGGTAGAAGTTTTGACACGCGCCCTTGGCGGGTTGTCTTAGCACGATCGAAGTCGGGGATCCCGACCTTTGTGGGGTCGGGAGCTCGCTGGTCGAGACGCTTCCTCGATCGGTCGGGAAGGGATGTCTCGCGTGGCTTTGTCGGTGCTTCGGTCGGTAATGGGCTAGGAGCGGCCTGTTGGGCTTGAGCTGTGCTTGAGGCCGCCGGCTCGTCGCTTTGGGCCGTTGGGGTACGGCCTGTTATAAGTATTCGTCAATGGGTATATACCCTAAAACTAAAATTTTTGAAAAACATACCCGAATTTGGCTTGAATCCGCGCATTTGAAATCATGGAGCCTGGGCTCCATAGTGCCTCTTTATGTATTTTCATGTGAATTTTTTTTGAAATTTTTAGGATGCTGAGTTTAACCAGTTTACTAACTAGTTCAAACAATTTTGAATTGAAATTCACACTAGAGTTTCTATTTTTTATGATAGTTTAGTTGTAGGTATGTGCTTATTTTATATATAAATCAGCAAAGCATGTGATCCAAACTCATTCAAAATCTTTGAATTTGAGTATATTTTTTCAAAGGTTTGCGTTTCATTTCAATTGTTATAGATAGGTATATACCCTAAAACTTTTTTTTTGAAAAATATATTCAAATATGGTTTAAATTCGCCATTTGAAATCGTGGTGTATTTATTTATTTATTACATATTTAGTTTTCAAATGAACGAAATTGTAAATCCAATCTTCTTCTTAACCATAAATGGAGCAGAAAGCGATACTATCATATGCCGCGATATGGGATAGTGCGGCAGGTGAATAGCTAGGGTGGCAGTGTTAGTAGTACTACACTGTACTAGTGTAACTATGTGGACTCGTTTAATTAGTTTGGCAAGCAGAAAACAACCTGTGTCTCCGTCTAGAACGTGGAAATTTAGAAGCCTCGGCCAAATTAGCTCATTTGCATATTTTTAAAAATATTTAGCTTTTATCTGAATGAAATTTCAAATTTAGCTCCTTCTCGACTGCGGGAGGAGCGGGACTTGTCAGCTGTCGTAGTATGTGACCGTTGCAGGTCCACCTGGTGTGGTAGAGGAACACGGTACGTGCCTACAGCTACTTTCACGGTAAGAAAGTGACCAAATTTGCAATTTTGTTTAAATGAGGACAAACTTGAAAAAAAATTAGATCAAAAGATAAAATAGAAAGACAAAGCTTCAAAATTTTCTCACACTCATATGTATGGAAATAAAACAGTGAAATTCATGTGTTCGAAAAAAAAGGTAATTATTAGTAGTACCAGAAAAGGAGCTCCTGTGTGACTTGCATCGCCAGCATGTGACTCAGTAACCCTGCAGTACAGTGTGTCAGCATGCGATGCGAGAGCGAGATCGTCACGGGAGTCGCGCGTCCATTGGAACGAATGGAATTGTATTCAGTTGCGACCGTGACGAGTAGGTTGGGATATGTATATCTGCATTCCTGCACATATACTGCAACGTTGTGCTGGTTTTCTCAACAGAATGTATCACTTTTCTAGTCTATTTTCTTTATTTTTTATAAATATAGTTCTTTTTCAAATGAAATTGTAAATCTAGTTCTCTCCTCATTGCGGGAGAAACGGTAGGTGACAGTCCGCGCCTAAGAAGCACGGGAGGAGTCGACGTAGGCGTGGCCGACGAGCGTAATAGGGGAGGTGTTGTGGCCAGTAAGTGCTGGAGACGCTTCCACGGTAGGAAAGTGTAGAACGTGACTTTTGCGGTTATAAAGGGATTAGATTTACAATTTTATTAGTAAGAATTAAATTTTGTAAAAAAAGTTTAGAAGCAGGGCTAAAAAAAGTCATCAGTTCTATCTCAGCTTCTTGGTCAGATCGATGTCGATCGATGCCGGCAGTTTTCAGACGTGGGGATCGAGTAGTAGGACGGAGTAGTACCTTTTCTTTTCTCTCTCTCTCGCATCTGCTGTTTCTCGGTTCAGCTTTTTGGTGCAAGCGATGAACTGGCCATGGTTCCTTTCATTCAGGGACAGTTGGGGTGGGGTGGGGGCTCCACCTGCTGGTAGTGACTTCCTTTATACTCTGTCCTTGTAAAGTAAGGAGGCACCACAGGGCACAGGGGCCATCCTTTGGGCAATCTATGTGAGAACGAAAAACCAAGAAAAAACTGTGTCGTCAAGCTGATCTATACGTGTATACTGCGAAGTTGTCCATAGGCTGTGTTTGGGCCGTTTATTTGCTGCCGAACTGCTTCAGATAAGTGTGGATTCCGATGAACCTAGTTCAGTTTTCCTTTTGCTGAACTAAGCAATTTTTAAGGGGCACAAATGAACTCCCAAATGATTTTTTTTTAAAAAAGGGCCTCGCATAAGAAAGAAAAGTAGTGCCCTTGTTTCCAAGAATTCACATAAGCATTGGAGCATCCCATGTCAAGAATTGCCACACATAAGGCACAGGGAAAAAATTCTATAGCACCTTCTACCAGCTAGCTTACGCAGCACCCCTCGTGGAAATTGGACATGTGATAAATTCTCAATCTCAAAGCATCCCATCTTCCTTCTCCTAACAAAACAAAGTCTTTATGTGCAAAAGCCAACCGGAGATGACAGCAATGGCCAAGCACCTGGGCACCGTCGCCCAGCTGAATTCCACTCTTTCCTCACCATGAAGCTGAGCTCGCCGTTGCTACTCCACCAAAGCGTCTCCATGCCGCCACAGCCACAATTCACAATTTGTTCCGTCCTCTCCGCGCACACCACCTCCAGGTTGGTGCCGCCCTTGCCGGTTCACTACGAATGCTGGAGTGACAGGATGGATTTATCATGCGTCATCCTTACTTTGTTATTTTCTTGCTCGCCATCCTCGCTATTTGATTTCTTCCACACGATTAATATGGTAGAACTTGTTTGAAACGAAGCGGCGATTATAAAAGGCTTCCTAAGTTCGCTGGTCATGGTTCCAATCATCAAACAAAGTAATGAACTATAATTAATTATTTGTTTTATTTTCCTCTCGCGAGAATGCATTGAGTTTCACTGGTGAAAGAAAGAGAGGGAGGAAGGCACGAACCAGGGTGTGCCACGTGTGGATCGACGAGTACGACGCTGCAGAGCTGCAACCGTTAGCTTTGAGACTCATATGGCTGAACTCCTGAAGCTAGCCATGGCGGAACTCGTAAAAAGAAGGAAGAAGAGTAATTTGCTTTGAGATTTGTAATAGCCACGTGTCTAGCTTGTAGTAGGGGATGCGACATAGCTTTTATGCCATGGGATGCTATAGAATTCTTTTCCCGCACATAAGACCTTCTTCCTCTGCAGTAATACACTCCGTTCGAGGCTTCTTGTGGAGACCAGAATTACAAGGAAGACACAAAACGAGAAGGCCAACGAAATGGGCCCAGCATACACAGGCTGGCTAGGCGAACGATGAACGGACGCAGAGGCCACGGCCAATTGGTCGGTTGGTAGGAGCGTCCAAACCTAAAGGGGGACACGCGTCGACCAGTGAATAATCTGTAAAAGTAAACAAGCTACGTAGTACGTGGACCAAAGCATCAAGCAGAGAACCCCCAGGTTAGATTTAGGGATTATATTCCAGCATTAGCATGGGTTGGGCTGGGTTGGGATCACGGTCTCGTCCGTCTCTCTTCCTCCACGCCATGTACGTTTACCCCACGTCACTAGCTTGCTGTTCTTCTGCGTCCCTAGCCACCGCTCCAGACTTGCAAGGTTGGTGTTGTTGGAGCCGGTTCTATAGCCTTTTTTTCTATGGGCTTTTTTACCAACTTAAAAGCCAAAAAAAACCTTTTCGGTGGTTTTTTACCTGGATTTTTTCAAAAAATTATAAGTGTTCATATAACTAAAAGCCAAAAGCCACCGAAGATGTGCCTTTAAACTTATTAAGGGTTTGATCTTAGACTAATGTAATTTAAGTCAGTGTAAAATTACCTACTTCTACAACGTATAAAAGCCAATTGTTTTTAAGCTATTTAGATCTTAAAAAAATAACTTTAAACTATAAGCTGAAAGCCCAAACAAACCGGTCTATAAGACCTGGGCCGTGCAGAGGTAGTATCCCAAGATTCCCAACGTTAGTTACATGGGTCTTCACCAACTGGCCGATTACCTTTTCTGCAGGCTCGCAGCCCATCCATCAACTTTGATCATTACTTCTGGCCCGGCAACCACGTGTACAGTCCGCACTACTCATCAGCCGCTCCGCGTGTAAGGTCTTTCGCACGGCCGTTTCTCAGGAAACCTTACGCCCGCACCTGCGATTCGGGCCGTGCCGCAGTGCAGCCTCGTTGTTTCGTGACAGCGTCGCCCACGCCGCCCTCCACGACCATCGAACGCCCGGGCAGCCTGTTTGGTGCGACGAGCTCCGCCTGCGATGGGCTGATCCGCCGTGGGCAGGCTGTACGAATCGCTCGCGTGCAATCCCGTGGTTCGTGGTTCCAACTTGCAAAGAGCACATCTGTTGTTCTGTTCCCGTGGAGGTACCATCTACACCAGATTACATTTTCGTTGTACTAACAGCAATTCTTATCAAGTTCAAAAGAAGAAGAAGAAGAGTGATTCTTCTCTGTTTCAAACCTCTGTAAATCAACCAGTTGTGACACCCGACTTGCCTGATTGAATTACCAGATAGTACACAATTCCTGATTTTTGGTGATATAACCTCTCAATGGCTAACCAGCTGTCGTGTCCGGCTGAAGTCATTCTTGCTCCAAGAAAGGCGACATGTAACAAATTAGGCGTCAGATCTGAATGATCAAACCCCTACGAGATCTCCAAACAGCCTCGAACCAGCAAGGGGGTACTTTTACTGTTCTCACTGTTTGCTGAACGTGCGACATACTCCCTTCTGGTACTTCTGTGGTGTATAAATCAGAATCCCGTGCTTGCTATGTTAGGACTGGTAACCTAATCTTTGGGGTTTTGTGCGGACATGAGTTACTGATGGGACCTGATGAGAGATGACCATGGCCACACATCTTGAAAGGTTTCTATTCAATGCCTTATATTCCACTCCACATGTGCCTTCAGAAAAAGTAGCCCTTCTAGACTTGTTCGGAGGCTCACACACACACTTTTTTTTCTCTCTCCCATCCCACTGTCAAGATATTTGTTCACAAACATTCTGTTCTTTTTGTATCCATTAAACACGCTTGCAGTACAATATATAGCACGCAGGATCGAACTACGTACTGGCCAAAAACAGGTGCAAGCAGCTAGCTGGTTTCATCTCCTGTCTTTTTCCTTCAATTACGCTATGAACTGAACGAGAAGTGCAGGGAATGAAAAGCAAAAGTTTTCCATTTCGTACCTCCTTCCTGGCTGCCTCATGCTCCAATCATCCAATACAAGATTGTTAAGGTTAGAGATGCGCAAAGACGGGATAAAGATTTAACATGGAAAACCTCACGAAGAAAAAAACCACGGAAGACAAACGTACTATCTCATTCAATTTACATGTACATGGAATGATGAAGGTGGCTTTATATAGCTGGTAGAGTCCGAGTCAGTTAAGATTTAGACTCTTATTTGGATATTTAAGGAAACATATCTCTAACAAACTATTTGGATATTTGAGGAATCCTTATCTCTAACAAACCTCCCCTTGACTAAAAATCCATAATGAAATTGTCTCCGAAAAACCTCGAAGGGTAAGAAAGACCGAAATAGACGCTTCTTATGAAGCCAAATTGAGCAAACCACCGGTAGATCCAAACATACAGCTATAAACAATACAGACGAAGAAATCTGGATCTCCAATGCCTTCTTGTCTCGGCAATGATAATATAGGAAGGCCGACAAGTAGCCGACGCAGTCCTCCGAGTGCCTATCCAGGAAGAAGAGGATGAGCCAGTCGTAGCCACCGACGTGGAAGGTACTGGAGCTAACTTGCCTAGTCGGGCCGACACTGTCGACCAGCGAGAAGCTGACCACCTCGAAATCATGCGTCCCGGTGACGTGCTGGATGCGCAGCGATCAACCGGCGAGGCGGATGCCATTATGAAGATTTTGGCAACCTGCAATGGCCCGTCGAGGAAAGTGCGCGGCTCTCGGCGAGCAGGAGAAGTGCGCAGGGAGATAGCCGCTCTGGGAGTCTCCTCCTCCTGGGGGCAGTGACTCGGATCTTGAACCCTAAGCTCTGATACCACTTGTTAGGGTTAAAGACGCGCAAAGACGGGACAAAGATAACGTGAAAAACTTCACAAAGAGGAAAAAACCACGGAAGATAAGCATATTATTTCATTCAAATTACATGTACATGAAGGTGGCTTTATATAGCCCGTGGAGTCCGAGTCGGTTAAGATTTGGACTCTTATTTAGATATTTGAGGAAACGTATCTCTAACAAATTATTTAGATATTTGAGAAATCCTTATCTTTAACAAAGATTAACTAGCAGTGTGCTCTGTGCCAAAAGAAAAAAGTCCACACATTGTCGTTCATATGACAATGCATGGGCATTAGCATGCTGTTTTGCCCATATGGGGCACAGTAACCCTATGGGTTCAGTGGTTATACCAAACAATAGGATTTGGATCTCACGTTGTCGTTAGGTGAAAACCAGCCTGAATGGTCAAAACACCACCTTTTTTTTGAAGAATCTTTGCCAACCAGGAAAACTTTGTTGCCTTGCATGGACCGAACGATGGATGGAAATTGCCTGTCATGAAATGATCCCTGATATAAACCTGCTCCATACACTTCGAACAATCCAACCGAGCGACTGTTCCTCTTCATCCCCTCCATGTACGTATAGTAAGTGGAGCCCTCATATTTGAGCCGTATGTATCCTGTCGCGACGTGGCGCGACCGCATTTGACGAGAGGCTGCCCTAGCATTATCCTGAGTAAATGGAGTACGTTGTAGAGCTTGTTCAGACTTGGGCAGGCTTTTGTGTGAGAGATATTTGTTAAGTACAAGTCAGGGCAAGCTGCAGATAAGAGAGCCTAGGTAGCCTGCTTATATGGTTCTGGAACGGGGACAGTAAAACTGACCAATCATTTCTTGCGTCTCAGAATGGTTTGCCAATTTGCTACTAGTTCCAACTTTCTCAATCGAGAAAGTCTACTGGGCTTAGGTCAGAAAGGCACCCATGATCTGACTGCAAGTGTAGTAGTAAAAGGACATATCAGACAAAATTAGTAGAAGTCATTGACAAATCTGCAACAAGTCATGGGAGAGCAAGTGTTCAAGATACTAGATTTTCAAGTGCGCTGTGTCATAAGAACTGCAGAATGATGCCTACATATATCGTCCGATTATTTGCGAGCAGTACTTCGCCTACAGAGCATTCCTACGATACGAGCTTAATATTTGCAAACGCAAAATCAAGCAAAGGTGCAGATATTTCTCATAATCTGTGGAAGATGTGTTCGTCGGTAAAAAAACGATCGACGCGATGACGTGACGGTAGACTGGGTCACACGCAGACGCCGGCACAGCTGTTCCGCATTGTTTGGATGCGTGGTGTACCGTTCTGCTGCTCCTAGATGCATGGCCAGGAAACAGAGCGTCCCGGGAAAGCAGCGGCAGCGGCATGGGCGAGCTGACTTGCTGATCCAAATGTTCATCGTGCTGCCGGCGAGCGCCCAAAACGTGCGGTTTCTTGCGGCGGCGGCATAATGCGTGCATGCCATGCAACGCGCAGCTGTTATGGCCAGGGACAAAGATTGTGGCGCAGCGGCCTCCCAGTTTCTGCAACCCAAGCCTTCTGCTCGCCGCCACTGCCACACTTTGCATTGGCTGCTCTGAAGCTGCAGTACATGCATGCCAGGCCAAGATCCAACATGGCAGGGTCCATGCGTATTATAGCACCTGCAATGATCTTAGGATAGAATGCAGTATGGATTGGTATGATATAGATAGATTTGAGTCTCTATTCGGTTGGACTTTATCTTCATGTGGGCGAATTCAAATCTATCTCTTGCTACTTTCTACTATATATTAGGCACCCCTTTATACAAGAGATTCAATCTAATAAAGCTAGAGAACTTTTCCCCTATATTGTGTGTGCTCTCACCTTTGTTGCTGTGATCGCGTTGGTGTCCTGATTGATTGATCGCGGGTGAACAACTACGTTTCACAACACGTTATCAGCATGAAGCTCTGTCGAGACAGATTGAGATCGTCTGCCTGCGACAATCGACACTGCATCGAAATCGTCCTGCTATACGCGATTAAATCTACTTCAAGCCCTACGTCAGTTCAAACTACGTAAGTGCATCTACGCAAATTTTGATCCTGCAGATCATCATACCTCTTTGCAGATTAATTACCTAGGCTAATCACAAGCAGTATATGCAATTTATTACTGTTCATCACACAAAAACACGATGGCGATCGTGCGCGCATCCTCGCAGCGGCGGCGGCGGCCATGCACATGCGGCGGCGCCACCCTCGCTAGAAGTCGAGGCGGCGTAGCTTACCACCGGTGTCTGCCTAGAAGGCGGCTTCGAGCCCTTGTCTGCCGGAGATCGCACCAAAGAGCGCGTCTGCACTTGGCATCGCGGCGGAATCCGCACCCACAGCGATGGTGGCTAACCCAGCTAGCGTCGGTGCCCGCGAGACGGCTGAAGTGGCGGCGGCCAGAGCGGCATCCATGGCGGCGACACCCGAACAGCCATGCCAGCGTCCACGCCAACCGTTTCGCGTTCCACCCCGGCAAGCGCTTTGTGTACCGCGCTCTGTAGCCCATTCGCCGCTTCGGATCCCGCGCCTGAAGCGCACCCGGTGCCTCGCTTTCTTCGCTTACAACAACGGCCAATGCTCCGGCTTCCATGCCCGTGCCCGAAGAAACGCGCGGCGGCAGCGACGTTGCATCTCGGCTCTCGCACCCAGCCGATGCCATGCCTTGCCTGCACGCCCACGTGGAGGTGGCGGTGTTCCTGGCTACAACCGGCGGTCTTGCGCCACCACATCCGGCAAAGACAAAGCGGAGGCTGCGCTGCCTTTGCGCCAGCTTCTGATGGCACCGATGCACCGCGGCTCCTGCTCCAGTAGCGGCGTAAGAACCCTCGATCGTGGCACCCGAACGACGCACGATGCAACGCTGGCGGCGGCGCATCGCACCCATTGTCTACGCCCCTGAAGCGGCCGCATATCGAGCCCGTGACCCATTAGTAGTCGGTGAAGGCCCTAGCAGAGGTGCTCGTGCGGAGTTGACGGTGGCAGCTGGTGCTCCCACGTCCTGAAGGCGGTGTCAGCCCGCGGAGCATGGCAAGGCGGAATCGGTGCCGAGGCTTTTCGCCCGGAGTGACGTCGGTTTTTTCGGCCGAAGCAGCGCCAAGTCCTTTTGCCCGAGGTAGCAGAACATGCTTCCCCGCACGCGTGAAAGAGAAGGCTACGACTAGGGGAGGAAACCCTAGCCGCGCTGTTTTATTGGGCCAAACGAGCCGTTTTGGCTAGATGTCCAAACGAACCGGATGGGCCGTACGGCCCGTTCGTTTTTCCGGAAAAAAAAGGAAAGGGAAATTATGCTTTTGCCCCTCGGTTTTCCAGCAATTTTGTAAATTTTTATTAAATTCTAGAAATTGATGATAAATCCTAAAAATTAGATTTTCTAGGTTATGGACTTCCGAAAATTTTGGTAAATTGATATTTAGCACACATTGGAAGTTCCATACCATGGGTTTATTTTTCTAGCATCATGTTATGATTAACATATGCTGAATTTGTTTCTTTTATTTAAGTAATTCTGAAAATTACTTGGTAATTAACAAAAAATTGTGAAAAATACTAGAAAAACTATGGAAAATTATAAATGACCCAATGATAGGTGTCATGTTGCTGTATTTATTTTCTTAGCATTATTCCATGTTCATATATGCTGGAATTTATTTATTTGTTAATTGATAATTTTAAAAATTACTTAATAATTAGCAGAAAAGTATGAAAAATGTTAGGAAGATTATAAATAGCATGTTGAAAGCTCCATACCTCTGGATTTATTGTCCTAGCATAATTCCCATGTTTATATGTTGAAATTTATTTTTCTGTTATTTAGTAATTCTAAAAATTGCTTAAAAAATTTAGTAGAAAATTATGGAAATTGATATTAAAATTCTGGGAAATTTTAGATAATTATCTATTGAATAGATATAGATCAAGCTTTACTGATTGAAGAGTGAGCATGCAATATATTGATTTTACCAGTAGTAAAAGTCATTTTGCATAAATAGAAATAAGATATCTCGGACATCGCAAAGAAGAAATTTATTGAACTTGCCCTAAATGGCAGCAAACACCTTACCTGGGCAATGGATACCAAGATTAACTTGACAGCTTGATCCTTTAGAGTAGCTGTTTTCCCAGTCTGAAGCTGGTACCCCTACTCTTCCCGAAGCCGCTATGCGTGTGGCTCTGCACTTCCTGAGGTACCATCTTCATGCGGACCTGAATGCCGAATAGTTGGTGGAAGAGGATCAGTTGGCACTTTTGAATTCCCTGAAGGAAAAATATAACCAGTAAAGATCCATCCTATTGTTAGAAACACAACGCGAATGGATCCTCTTACGCTTTTAGGATTTTAAAGGCTGTGGCAACGTATAACTTTGCCATGCAAAAACCTGTCACTAAACTAACATTCTGTAACCATAAAGTTACTGATGCTAAATGATCAACAAGACATTATGCACCTTCCACCCCGATATGAGGATACTCCTGTAACAGTATCGTCATGCCAAGTACCAAAAGTATTCCGAGCTTATATGCATTTTGTTGGAAGTAGAAAAGCATGATGAACTCCTGGTGAAGAATCATCATGTACTTCTTAATGGGAGACATGCAATGCCTGAAGCATATGCAAATGCTCAGCAGGCTAGCAATAGCCATAGCTGCAGAAAGGGCCAAAGGAATAAATGGGATAAGTGGAAGAATGGTAGATCAGATAGGGGAAGAGGTAATCCATAGTGATAAAGTAAAGTAAAGGGCTAAGGGCCTTCCAAAACCAAGATTAAGCTAAATAAGGCTGCAAACCCTGAATAACCCTGTTTTAGGTATGGATGCACTGTTTATCAGTTGTGCAACTATCACATCCTAAAGCATGTGGTAGATCTTTACATGCAATCTACTGAAAAAGTCAATATGACCCAGAGAGACAATGTTGAGTCATACTTCACCATTCAACCTGTCGTTGACACGGATGCTGAGGAGTGTGATGTTATGGTTCTTGAAATTATTGAGTTTGAGAAGTCCCAGGAGGATACTTACGACTCATATAGAGACTTGGCTTAGTCTCCTAAGTATTCCTCCACTTTGCTAGTTGATATCACATATTCCTTATAAGTCTCCTTATCAGTTTAGCCCTATTTTCTGAATGAACATTTGGTCTACGCTCGTACTGAGCGATTATCATTCAAAAATTTAAAAATATCTATTTCCCAGATATTTGATTAATTGTGCTTCGTTTGTCCTATATTCTACAATTTTTTCTTGATGCAACAATTATTTGATTGTTAAATCATACACCTAATATAGAACAAAGTATAATCCAATAGCGGAAGAGGAAATCTGTCTAAAAGATAGTTGTACCACACTAAGTGAATTGGAAATATTATGACTATCGTCGAAAGCGATGCTCTCATAGTTGGCACTGGAAGAATGCCATATTATACCCTAAGTCTAGTCGTACTCCCTTAAGTTTTAGAGACATTGGTCTGAATCATTTCTATATAGAGACAGAATGAGGATGGTACATAATACCTACTCATGACTAAATTTAATGGGTGTAATAAACGTGTGGTTGAAAAACATCCTTTCTTCTCCTCCGGGTTATACTATGCACATATAAACCTGAAGTTTGTGTTGCGATGAAAACCTAGAAATATTTAAGATCTGACAGATCGATTGGGTTATCCTGAGTTGAATATTAGAAGAATTATATGCTGGCCATATTATAAAGACTTTTCTAGACATGAAGATTTCTTATGTTCTAGTTGTGCTAAAGGAAAGCTCATACTTAGATCTTCTTACCTAAAGGTTAGGGAAGAATCATTAAATTTCCTGGAGAAAATTCAAGATGATATTTGTGGACCCTTTTAGCCTCTGTCGGGCCCTTTTAGATACTTTATGGTACTGATATATGCTTCTACTAGATGATCCCATATATGTCTCTTATCTACTAGGAACTATGTTTTTGCCAAAATTAATTGCCCAGATTATTAAATTAAAAGCCAACTTTTCCATAAGAAAGGATCAAGTCTATTTGAATAGATAATGTTGATGATTTTACCTCAGAAGCATTTAATGATTGTTGTATGGCTCTGAGAATTAATATAGAGCATCTCGTACCTTATGACCACACTCAAAAATGGCCTTGCAGAGTCATTAAATTAAAGAATAAAACTTATTGCCTGGTCACTCTTGCAGAATAGTAGGCTACCCACCAGCTGTTGGGGCCACGCAGTGCTGCATGCTGCGGTATTAATTCAACTTTGACCAACTGAACATCATAAAATTTCCCTGTTGCAGTTAGTGCATGAAAAAGAATTTAAGTATTTCTCATCTGCGAAAATTTGGCTGTACTGTATACGTGCCAATCTCTCCACCACATTGTACCACCATGGGACCTCACCGAAAGTTGAGGATCTATGTAGGTTATGAATCTCCGTCAATTATTAAACACCTAAAGCCTATGACAGGGGATATGTACACGACTTGGTACGCTGATTGTACTAAGGATAATTTCCGGCATTAGAGGGGATAAGTACCACATTAAATAATGCTGAGTTCTTAGATCCACGCACTAAAGAGACCGAACTTGAAGTTCGAAGCATAATAAATATGCAAAAATAAGCTAATAATATGTCAAATACCATCACTGATCATAAGGGAGTGAAAAGATCTCAATACCTGCAGTATATACACCTGAGAGAGTGAAAATACCCTAGAAGGATATTGAACTAACTCTTGACCCTCATGATAAAAGAGGGGAGGCTTCTAGGCGCACGGGATTCAATTCCGCGGAGACGTCCGTAAAAGTAGAGATCCGAACAAATGAGAACACTACCCATTACAGTGGAAGAAGCTCAACCTGATGTTGAGAAAATCCCTGAAGTGGGTCATCCAGGAGATGGTAACATCCCTGAACTGAAATATCCTAAAGATGATAACCCCAGCGTATATTTGGCGAACAATCCAATGCTGGGAAGTCGGAACACCCAGACTCCATCGTTGTGGGAGATCACGAGGAACTAGAAGAAATTAATAAAAATATATCCCTGAAGTGATGCAGGAGAATTGTATAAAAAAAGGCTACATTTGTCGACATATATTTTGCCACTAAAATTGCTAAAAAGCTGGATTCAGAGCCAAAATCCATGGCAAAGTGTCAGAAGAGCTCAGATTGGGTAAAATGGAAAGAAACAAGTGAGACAGAATTACGCTCGCTTAATAAGAGGAAAGTATTTGATCCTGTTGACCGAACACCTTCTAAAGTGTTCCCTGTAGGATCAAAATGGGTTTTCATCCAGAAAAGAGATGAAAATAACCAGGTAGTGAGATATAAAGCGAGGCTTATAGCACAAGCGTTCACGCAGAGACCTGGCATCGATTACGATGAAATCTATTCTCCTGTAATGAGTGGCATAACGTTCCGATATTTAATATCAATGGCAGTTGGCTTAAATTTAACAATGCAGTTGATGGATGTAGTGACAACATGTTTATATGGATCATTAGATACGGTTATTTATATGAAAATCCTTGAAGGAGTTAAAATTTCGGATCCTAATAATCGCAACATTTATAGCGTCAAACTACAGAGATCGCTATATGGATTAAAACAGTCGGGGAGAATGTGGTACAACCGACTTAGCGAGTTCCTACTGAAGAAGGGATACTCAAATAATGATGATTGTCCCTGTGTATTCATAAAAAAATCTCAGAATGGATTCTGTATTATCATAGTTTATGTCTATGATCTGAATATCATCGGAACTACAGAGGAGATAAATGAAGCAAGTGCTTACTTTACGACGGAGTTTGAGATGAAAGATTTTGGTAAAACCAAATACTGCTTAGGCCTGCAGCTAGAGTATTTCTTAGAAGGAATTTTTGTATACTAGTCTATCTATACCAAGAAGGTATTGAAAAGATTTAATATGGATAAATCTCATCCTTTTAAACCCCTATGGTTTTAAAATCTCTTGAAGTGGATAAAGACCCTTTTTCAGACTAAGGATGGAAAATGAGGAAATCTTAAGACCTGAAGTCCCATACTTAAGCACCATTGGAGCACTTATGGATCTTTTGAATTGGACAAGGCCTGATATTGCATTCGCAGTAAATTTGATAGTAAGACACAATATAGTCCCAACCAGAAAATATTGGGTAGTGTCAAGACTTTACTCAAATACCTCAAAGGTACTTAAGATCTTGGATTTTTTTTTCAAAAGAACCAAGACTTAACCAGGTGGGATATATGGATGTTGGCTATCTGTCTGATCCCCACATTGTCAAATCTAAGACTGGTTTTGTGTTTTTCTGAGTTGGTTCAGATATTTCTTGACGGTCTTTTAAACAGACCTTGGTATCTATTTCTACCAACCACTCAGAGATTATATCTTTATATGAAGCCTCGCGTGAATGTGTTTGGCTAAGACTTGTGATTAACCATTTTCAGAAGTCATGTGGTTTTCACACCGTCGATACCCTCACGATTATCTATAAAGATAATGCTGCTTGTGTTGCACAAATACAAATAGGTTATGTGAAAAGCAATATCACGAAGCATATTGCTCCTAAACTTTTCTATCCTCACGAACTCCAGAAGAATGGTGAGGTAAAGATTTTGTAAACTAAGCCATGTGAAAATCTTGCAGATTTGTTCACTATGTCTTTGCCAAATCTATTTTTCAAAGAGACGTTAATGGCATTGAAATGAAACGACTTAGAAATTTGTAGAGTTCAGGGGGAGTAAATCCTTGAATCATGACCCTTTTGCATATCCTGAAGATTATAAGTTGTGCTCGTTTTTCTTTAGTGAGTTTTCCTGAAGTTTTCTCACATAAAGGTTTTTAATGAGGCAACTGGTGTAACACAATGTGTTAGTGCAATGTACTCTTTTCTCCGTCTCTTTTTTTCGATTGGGTTTTTGAGTCGAGTTTTTGATGAGACATGTGCATTACGCCGTATTCGCCTAAAGGGAGTGTTATGATATAGATAGATTTGAGTCTCTATTCGGTTGGACTCTATCTCTATATAGACGAATTTGAATCTATCTCTTGCTATTTTCTACTATATATTGGATACCCTCCAAACCAGAGAAAATTTCCTCTATATTGTGTGTTCTCTCACCTTTGTTGCTGTGATTGTGTTGGTGCGCTGCATGGATAATGGATGTGGCCAGAAAATTTAGCGTTTTTTTTTGTAGTACAGCCGTGTCGAATTGGCATTGGATCGTGGCGCCTGAAATTTCTACACCGCTTTTTCTTTGCTCGTTGGGGGTGGTGGATGGGTGGACAGGAGGAGGAACACGATAAAGACACCTCGTATCGATCACAGCAGGCTAACCGACCGGCGGCCACCCATGCGTCCGTTCGTCAATCAGCGAGAGAGCGCTGTGCCGTGCGCCCGCCCATGACCTTCCGTGAGCCGAATCATTTATCTTTCGATCGTTTGCGATGCGCCCTGAGGTGATGCTCGCATGTGCGTGCCTTAGCTGCTGAAACTTTTTTACTTTTCCTTTCTCCATGGCAAATCAAATCCAAGGGCTCTCCTAATTCCTCTCTACGACTCTACGTACGCACGTATACATCATATGAATGGCTTAAGAAAATTAGCTTCCCTGGGAATGCATAGAACTAATCGCGCTCGATTCAACAGGTGCAAAAAAACTAGAACCCATTTATAACGTCGGATTTTTGTAGGAAACGGTTTATTTCTGTATGATTCGAGAAAAATTCTCACGTTACAAATGGGTCCTCAAGCAGAGGTGTTCGGAAGAAACAGGATCAAACTATTGGAGATTGCTAAATGACACTGGGGTGTTTTTTTTATTTTGGGTACTTATTTTTTTTTGTCTATTAGATATTGCTTTGTGATCCACGATGTACTTTATCATTTTAACTTTGTCAATATTTGATCTAAAATTTAATTTATGTAAAACTAGTACATAATTAATGTAAAAAGCTTTGCAGAAAAGAATAATGTTCTTCATTTAATACCTAAAAAATTGAGCACTCTTTGATAAAATAGTACTCAACTGGAAGAAGAGGAGGCAAATTGATTTTAACCATTAGATCTAGATCTGAGATCTGAAGACTCAAAATTTAAGTACTATTTAGCAATAAACCACTCGCATTCTCGCTCAACACCACCCAAATTATCTCATGAGTGTATAGCTAGCTACTGTAACCAACCGCAGGTGGCATGATGATGATGGCGCGCCCGGTGGAGCGAGCTACCGGCCAAGGGCAGCACAATTGTGGCCTCGGATGTTCGCGTCAAGGTGGTTGCGATGGGTGGATGGACCACCACGGGGCTCTTCCCCACCGGGCGGGTCAATTTCCATGCACATTTGAAACCAGCTATAGCTTGTACTGTCTCACTTCAAGTGGGCTGCTGCGTCTGGACACGACAGCAAGATCCCTGGTCGTCCTTTCTAGGATGCAACATTTCCCCCGATATCTACTCTTCATGGAAAAAGATTACAGGGTTGGAATGGATCTTAATTCCAATAGAAAGGTCAGGATCTATATATCAGCCGGTGTTATTAGAATCATTCTTGGTCGAAGGATAGACATGTTCATGCTGATTATGAGGGTTTTTATCGGAGCACAACTGCACTAGCTCCCATGGAGCTCCTGATCGAACTTGCACGATAATCTCACTTAGCTCTATAAACTTGTAGATTGCTTTGAGCTTGAATCCTTCCGCAACATTTTGTCAGATCTGTTGTTAACTAACGAAATTTGATGGTGTGGTGTTGACGTGGACCTTCTCTCCTTCCCTGGACGTGCTTCGATGTATCCATGTGTAGTACGAGAGTGAACAGAGATAGAAGAACGATGTATATATGAATGCACTTCAATATATGCAAATGAACGGTTAGGATGCATGACATGATGGACATCCGCCCTGGCAGATGGGCCGTGTGCACCGTTCTGCCATGCCATCATTCACATCAACCACAGAGAAAACAATGTCAACAGGTTCCGTCCCCTAATAGCGAATCTGACCAGTGCTGCGAACGGTCGCTCAAATTTTGGGAGACGAGAAAGCAATTTGCATGTTCAGGAAGCTAGACGAGACAATCACAGCTCCAGGCAACTCTAATGCAATTTACTCTCTTTTTCTACGTAGCAGTTGGGTGAGACAGTGCGTTCTCGACATCGCTCACGCTGTAGCAAATTTTCTTTTGTAGCCATCACAGTGATGCCATAATGCACGGTAGGTTGGCATGACCGACCAGGGGCGGAGCCATGGTCAGCAGGTTCCGCCACCTAATAGCGAGTTGCCGACAAAGCATGCAATTTGCAAGTTCAGAGACATTAGTGAGATAATCGATCGTGACCTCCAATGTAATTTACTCTCTCTCTCTCTCTTTCCACGAAGTACTGTTTGGATGAGACGGTGCGTTTTCAGCGTCTCTCGCGCTGCAGTGATTTTTCTTTCCTTTGTATCACAGTGATGCCATGTTGCACGGTAGGTTGGCATGACCAGGGATAGCCGGCGGGGGAGCGGAAACATATGCCGGAGCGCGTGCGCGTACTGCAGCTAGCGTTAGGCCGCTGCACGAATGTCCTGCACGCGCGGGCGCCATAATTGTTCCAACTTTACGGTCTTAATCGCCGTTAGGTCTTGATTGGTTTGGTGCAGGGCTGGGCAGCACCGAAATGACAAGACCATGCAAGGGGGGAAATAATGCCACCCCGGCCGGCACGTATGGATTGGATTAGACGAGTAGACGATTGGCCTAGCTAGTACGCAGCCAAGCCTCACCTACGTACTAGCTCTCCTGACCGACGGCAAATTGAGCTGCAGCCGTGGGCGCCACACTAACACGGCACGAGGGGTAGATCTGATGAGATTAGATGAGATAGGTAACCTATATGTACCTGTCCACTGAATGCACATGTTATTCTACCATTTTGAGATAATTTTTAACTTTTTTCCCTTGCATATCCTTTCACGATTCACAAAGTTATTTATTACTGTAGAATAAAGTAAAGCACACTATTAAAGAGAAATAAGTGGGCTAACGAAGGAAGTCGATACGGTTATTTCTACACTTGTCT
Organism: Otatea glauca; assembly: GCA_036346275.1. NCBI lineage: Eukaryota > Viridiplantae > Streptophyta > Magnoliopsida > Poales > Poaceae > Otatea > Otatea glauca. The sequence continues at coordinate 12,808,455 of CM070728.1, forward strand.
TGGTTGAAGTGCAAAATCCTAAAACGTTATCTATTTACGAATGGAGAGAGTAGTACTTTCTTCATCCAAGTTTATAACATGTAGACCAAGGAGATATAAAAAATGACTAAACTAGTCCTAATTATTATCTCTAAGCATTGTATTCAATGCATGTATATATGTAGAGAATGCCAAGTAAATCAATATATTTATTAGGGGTATAAAGGGAACATCACACTAATTTATGTTGAAACATGAAATAAATTATATATTTATGGACAAAACCATTAAAAAATACGTCATATAAACTTAGATACAGTGAGCAGTACTTCACCACCAATCGCACGCTTCCTGCATTGTGGGAACATTGGTACTCTCTGGACAAGGCAGGTGTGCATCTTGTGCGTCCCTGTGATCGGTTTGTCATGGACAACGGACAACAAATGGGATGGCCGTTTCTACTCCAAGTTGTAAGATCTGTGTACAGATAACAAGATGTGAAAATGCATGCAAACGTTCTGCGATCGATCTTGAAAGACGAAATAACCACTAGGTTCCAGTATTCAGTGAGAACAGCACATGGTTATAAAGGATAAGAATACAGGAGATAGCAGCAATGTGTGCCATTCTGCAAAGTTACAGGAGTGAGACATCCAATGCCCGGCCTTCCAAGCTCCCGGGAGCCGATCGAGTTGTCTCCTTCCTCTGCCAAATGCATATATGATCATCTTATCCACGCTCTTGGTTACAAATCTGTACACATCCTATCCTCTTGCGTTCACATCCAATATATACGGCAAGTTTTTTCTTCTCTCCGACTATCTGACTGCCAGAATGCATTACAGGAAGCAAAATTGAATATACATCGAAGATCAAAGCCTCCTTGCAACCTTACCTACCAAGTACTACTACCAAGCAAGTTTTGCCAAAACAGAGTCTATGTTTAAACAAAATGTAACAAATTAATTTGTTACTGGGAACAGGTTGGTCTTTGCCTCAAAGTTTCACTCTGGGATCTGGAATTCTGGATAACGAGCCAGCCTTGCCGACTGTGAAGATAGCTGTCTGTACACGTAGTGTCACCTGTCGCAACATGGTCACAGATACACTTACACACGTACTTGCGGATTGTAACTCGTAAGCTGGTGGCAAAAAACCAAGGCGACGACGGTGATGATAGCAAGGAAGGAAGGATCTCCAGCCCATGTGTGCCTTGATCTCAGCCCCCTTGAACCCTGAGAGTTCGTACCTGCTTGGAAGCATTTGGACATTCAATCCGCCCCCATGTTCTGTGGGTGCCAAGTTCTCATGAGTCATGACAGGGCGCTGTAGCTTGTATATATACTAGTTCAGTGTCCGTGCGTTGCTACGAAAAAAGTTGGTAACAAAATATAAATATCAAGCAATAAAAGAAAATGACTGTATGCTGCTACGAATAAAAAAAATCATGTTATCTAACACATCGAGTTGGCTAACACCACACCATTGACTCAGTCAAAGTAACCAGCTAAACTTTGCCCGACTCACATCGTGTCTTCTCCACCATATATAACAGAGTTTAATCTTCGCATTACTGGAACACACCCAATATAAAGAATTCTATTAAGAAATAAAACATCATCAGAATCAGAGGACACAACCAAAGTGACCATCCCATTTGTTCTGTCGTCTAAAAATCATTGCCTGCACTATTTCCTCTCCTAAAACATTGATTCTACAGCTATAACACACTTATCTCTCTGCCATGGTGAAATCATATAACAGAAAACAAAAAACACAAAACACAGTAGAACAAAAGCGAAAAATCAACCTGAAACTTTCGCTCAACGTCAGGGTTCCCGGGATTCTTATCCGAGTGCACCAGCTTGGCCTATAGAAACCCAAACATCGACAACACGGCTGAATTAAGAACCGAGAGCACATTCACGAAAATACCATCGTCGTTTGATCGCAGAAGGATAACTCACCTTGAGGTAACTTGCCTTCTTGATCTTGGCAGCGAAGGCGTCCTTCACCATCGCAGCTACTCCTGGCTGGATCCATAAACACCAAGAAACAACACCGCATGCACGAGGAAGATCGGATGGGAGGACGAGCAAACTGTGATGATCTTGGTGATGCATCATACCGCATGCACGAGGAAGATCGGATGGGAGGACGAGCAAACTGTGATGATCTTGGTGATGCATCATAAAACATGTATCTTATTGATGAAAATTTAGTCACTAATTTAATTGGCAGTAGCAATAGCAATTGCTGAGCAATTTTAACAATAGTATCATCCAATTATAACACTCAAATCATATATACACATTGAATGTAAAGTGAAAATGCCCTTGGAGCATTTGGCACTCTTAAAATCTTGTCGGCATTACAATACAACAAAAGCATATATTATCCATGCAAGGGACATGCAATCATATATATACATAACTACATAGACCATCGACTAAAGCCTAAGTGATATCCAAATTCTCCCAATTGGGAAACCAATAAGAGGTAATTCGCAGCCAACTCTTTTATTGAGAAATGAGCAAAACCTAGTATGAAATTGAGAAGAAAAGACAGGTGCATCCTTATACCTAACACATTGTGCATATGGCTACTTCAGAGAAGCCAAACAAAATTACAGATGGACACATTGCAAACCAAAAATAACACAACAAATAATAACTAATTGTAGATCACACAAGTTCTTCAAATTAGTTAATCAGAGACGGGCTCACCTTTTTGTCCTTGATCTCGCTGGATTGGATCCACGTCTTGATCTAGTCCCTATACCACTGCAGCTTCTTGATGTCCTTCAATGTCAGCAACCAAGTCCCGAGTAGAGGCTAGAAGACTGAGTTAACGCATCATGCATGTCAATCAAAGAAGAATGCAGGAATCCAAAATATTGACAGCTAAAGGACTAATTTTTTCACTGACCATAGCTAGGAAGACAAAACAAAAGAGTTATGTTAAACAAAGATAAATGCCCTCCAGTCGAAACCAGTCAACAACTGAATGAACCAAAAAAGTTATGGCTAATCAAATTGAAATCTTGCTAGGATTGATAAAGATTCCTGTAACTAACCAGATTCCATTCCGCAGCAAATCAACTGTAAACTGACTCTTACTCAGTTCCAACTTAATTAAGATGCACGAAATTGAGAAGTTATAGGAAAAGGGAGTCAAGAACCCACCAGAGAGGGAGACGATGACTACTTCTGAAAAGGGAATCAAAAACCCACCGGAGAGGGAGACACTGACTTATATAGCGAGTGAATCTGGTAAGTTCAGTTGTAACAAACCTGAGAGATTGACGGGATTGTTGCGGCCACTGTCGGTGGTGTTTAGTTGTAACAAACCTGATAGATTACGCGAGTATTGCGGCCATGGTCAGTGGTGGGGACAATGGCGGCTGCGCTCGACTCCTTGAACACCCACGCCGCCTCGAGCAGTCGGAACGCCGCCGACTCCTCCCCGTACGATGGCCGCGCAGGGGAGATCCTCGAACACCCGCGCCGCCTCGGATAGCTAGAACGACGTCGGCGCCACAAGGACCTCCGGCCACCTCACCGATGACGCTTCCCCCTCGGGCTTCGGCTCTGGCGGTGGCAACATCTGCGCATAGAAGTGGGAGGAGAGGAAGGGGAGGAAGCTCGGCGATTTTGGCGAGGAACTCCGTGTGCGGCTCGGCGATGGAGGCGAGGAAGGGGAGTAAGCTCGGTGATTTTAGCGACTTGAATCCGTGCGCGGCTCGGCGATGGAGGCGAGGAAGGGAACGGATGCTTGTGTGGCTCGTCGAATAGATGCGCGCTGGGTGGCCCACATGTCGATGCGCGCTGAGTGGATCACATGTTGGGTTAGGAGTGAAGGGTGAAGAACGGACCGTCACCAACTTGTAATTAGAAGTAGTAGAGATACACACACGGCAGAGAATCACTTGGCCGAATCTGCATCCTGGAAGCATTGCATTTCCCTGGCAATGCAATGCCAGTCATTCACTCACTCGTCATGCATTGCACTTTTTGGTGCCTTCTGCGTGCATGGCTGGCACTTTTGCAGTTATGCTGATATATGGTCTGAATACCTGTAATTCTCATGGAACAGACTTCTTCCTGTTAGTGGTTGCATGAGGGTAGCAGGGGAAAGGGACTTGAAGAATACGTGCTGATGTGGCGCATCACGATTGGCGCCTGCGGTAGGGCATGGTGCGATAGAGAGAGCATGCATGATACAGGAGAGGGAGGATAAACAGAAGAGTCGATGAAACAAAGAAATAAATTACTAGTTTTCTTATACTTACCGAAATAAAATTGCTTAGACAATAAATCAGTATTGGTAACTGGTAACTAGTAATTAATTTGGTGCTGATTACTAGTCAGTCAGCTCTTCATCTATTCTGTAAACCGAGTGTACTAAATTGAGCTCCTACTAAATGTTTGTCCTAATATGATCTGCTTGACAACTGAATCTATTTGTCCTACAAAATTGTGTACTACATCTCAACTTGAGATGTACTCTGCATACTTTGCATAATCCAGCAGAATCTGTTCATATACTGTGATCCACTGCCTTCATCCAAGTTTATAGGATGTGTTTTTTAGTAATCTTATTTATAAATATAGAGCGTATTTCATGTTTTAAATCAAAAATTAGTATGATGTTCCTTTATATAGCCCTAATAAATATCGAACTTTACTTCATATTCTCTACATACATGCATTGAATATAATACTTAAAGATAATAATTAGAGGCAATTTAATCATTTTTAATATTTTATTGATTTATATGCTAAGAAAAATACGTCTTATAAATATGGACGGAACGAGTAATCAATAGTAAGATATAGCAAGGATTACTTTTTACCGACGAAGATAGCATAGAAATATGCCAACTTGCCAAGTGATTTGATTGACAAGGTGATCCACGTCGTATGGCGGAAAATAGTCAACCGAATCGTTATTACTGGCTTACTGCTGCCTTGATAGATACAACTTGATTGATTACACAAACTCCATCAAGGTAGAACAGAAACCTAAGCCTAGCTAGCTACAAGACAACCATCGCCTAACATGATCACTTGAGTTCGCTTCCACTAAGATCAGAAAAACCCAAGTTTCTTTTAACAGCCACAAGATAGACTAGTATAAGCAGGGTTTGACCTCTCAACGTACCGTATCTGTTCTTCCAGCAAAGCTTAGCATTCTCTTAACTGCCATGATAATTCCATCTTCAATGTGAGCCTAACAATTACTAGTTTAAAACTCGCCGTTGCGAAATCGAGCATTGCATTGCCAGTACGAGGTCAGTGAGGCTCGAATTAAACTAGGTGACCGTATCGCGTTTGCAATCTTGGCTCAGGTAGGCTCACAAGGCGATCAAATCACCTGCTTCTTAATGACATGGTTTTCTTAGCACATATGGAACTGGCGAAACTATTTGACCAAATGCTAGTATAATCGCCTCATGACTTCGTGTCTCCGTTGACCTTCCGTTGTTCCTGAAACGTGCGTGGAAGTGAGCGCAAAATCAAAGTTAATTACGCCCGAATGAAGCTGTTAAGCACGCAGGCTGACTAGGACAGTGGCAACCCCCGGAAGGTGGCAATTTGTGAATGTTCGATGCCAGTTTATCACATATGAATATTGGCCGCATTATGAACTAAAAAACCAGTAATAATTTAATCCAGGTCAACCTCAATACTATTGAGAGTAAACACCTGCAGGTGCTCTTGGCTGGAGGTACATGCCATAAATTTTTACTGTTCTCGCGTCTGAAAAACAATTTTTTTCGCAATTAGCCTCTGAGCCGAAGAAATGGCAAGAATAGCCTCCCCACAGTTTATTCCCGCAGACCGGATGCGTGATTTTTTTTTAATTTTTTCCCTCACTTCCAGCGGACGCAGTCCGCAAGATTTTTTTTCCCTGCGACGTTCAGCGGACCGAATCCGCGAGAAAATTTTCAAAATAAATTGGCCGGCGAGTTCCGGCGGTTCGCGCTGGTGGGGCCAGGGCGTGGGGTCGCGTGAGTTGCAAAAAAGCGTCCGTGAACGGAAAAAATATTTATAAGGCTATAACGACTTTGAAAAATTGTGGATTTTTTTGTGGATGTTTGTGAGACATCAATTATATTTCCATAAAAATCTGAGAAGATTATCATGTACGAGAAATTTATAAAAATTCGAACATTACAACTGTCTGGATGAAACACTGACCAGTAACTTTGAATCGAACGAAAAATAGAACAAACCACGTTGATAAATTCTAATTTTTTTTGCGGGTTTCTGAGACATCAATTATATTTCCACAAAAATCTGAGAAGATTATCACGTACGAGGAATTTAGAAAAATTCGAACATTACAACTGTCTTGATGAAACACTGACCAGTAACTTTGAATTCAAACAATTTTGTCTTCTCCATATTACCATATCTCTAGAGTCAATAATTTTCTAAGAAATATTACCCGAGTGGTACTTCTTTCCCGTGTTTCAAATCTAATTCTACTTACTTTTTTCCAATATTTTTCAAAAAATCGATTCCTGCTTTTTTTGGATCCAGTTTCGATTATTCTCCTCGAGGGTTCCCTCCTGCATTAGCCCCTTCACTTGCTTCATAAATAGTGTAGTTTAGGCCGCTAGTAAACGCGAAGGCTAGTCCGCAATAAAGAGGACTTGCGCCTCGGGCTAGAACTTGAACTTGAGCTTGGACTTGAGCTCGAACTTGAACCGCCCGGTTCACAGGGCTGTTGGCCTACCAAGCAAGCACTTGCCCGCTGCTCCTGCCGCTAACGCGCAACGAGCAAGAAAACGGATGCGCGTGCTAACGCGCAACGAGCAATAAAACGGATGCGCGTGCTAACGCGCAACGAGCAAGAAAACGGATGCGCGTGCTAACGCGCAAAATTAGCTCTGATATAGAGTATGACCTGACCATCTTGGCCCACCCAAGTGAAATTACGGCCTCAAGAGAGTTCTTTGCCTGAGAAAAAGGGAATGGCATTAACCAGAATAGAAAGAGGAGAGCTCAAACTTTTCAAAACCGAGCGAGCCGAACCCCACGATCAAGAGCTGTTAAGATAGAGGTTCCAAGAGAAGAAGTTAAGGGATCAGTACATTAGTGATTTCGGATTTGGATGGAGTCTCGCAGAAGAAGAGTACGCGCGCTAGCGCGCCCCAAGACGTGAGATCTTCCGGTCTGCGTGCGTGGGAGCAGCTGAAAACTCATAGCTCCTCTATTTCTCAAGGATCTATGCTTCCTGTTTGCACTCTTTCTAGGATGAGATAAAAAAGAAAAGGGCAGCTAGCTCGAAATCCGGCTCTCCTAGCATGAATGGAGGCGTAGAAAAACCGTTATTTCTGCGAGGATGCAAGACAAGGAAAGCACTAGAACGTTTGAGATCAAAGTAAAAGCGATGGCTGGCTGAGCTGACGGTATAATTTAGGATCAGCCGGTGGCGAGCCATCTGATAATTTAAGCACTTCAGTAACCACGTTGATAAATTCTAAAATTTTTTTGCGGGTTTCTAGGACATCAATTATATTTCCACAAAAATCTGAGAAGATTATCACGTACGAGGAGTTTTGAAAAATTCGAACATTACAACTGTATTGATGAAACACTGACCAATAACTTTGAAGCGAATGAAAAATAGAAACAAACCATGTTGATAAATTCTGAAAAAAAAATTGCGGGTTTTTCAGACATCAATTATATTTCTATAAAAATCTGAGAAGATTATCATGTACGAGGAATTTATAAAAATTCGAACATTACAACTGTCTTGATGAAACACTGACCAGTAACTTTGAAGCGAACGAAAAATAGAACAAACCACGTTGATAAATTCTGAAATTTCTTTTGCGGGTTTTTCTGAAATTAAAAAAAAATCTCGCTGACTGCGTCCGCTGGAAGTGAGGGAAAAAATATAAAAAAAAATTTCCGCGCATCTAGTCCGCAGGAATAAACTGTGGAGAGGCTATTTTTGTCATTTCTTCCGCTCAGAGGCTAATTGCAAAAAAATTGTTTTTGAGATGTTAGAACAGTAAAAGTTTCTATATGCCATGCCAAGATGCCTAGGAAGCTGCAGCCAGCAGCTATGCAGGCTAAGTATAAGATGCAGAGATCATCTCTGAATATTCTACCAAGTCTGACCTTTCAAGAATGCTAAGGATGTTGAAATAACATAAGCTTCACACATTACCATCTCTCACTACTACACAAATCTACATCACAATCAATTCTTTTTTGCCATCACAGTCTGTGAAATCATGTGCTGAAAAATTGGCTCAGTAATGAAATTGGCTTTGCAAAGTGGTTGTGATTATGGCATGTGTGGTGCTTGCATGTGCTATGTCTGATGATTATTTGATATGCTGGTGATAGAATGGTAATGATTCTGCTTGATGCAATGCACTCGTGTGAGTGGTTGCATGGACTGATGTTGAGTCAAGTCGTGGACTTGTGCTCGGAGTTGTTTCTTGTTTATTCATGTGTAGGTGTTGCTCGAGGGCGAACGTGGTCGATGACGAGACTGGAACTAGGTTCATGGGGAGGCGAGGTTCGGGACTAGATTCAGAGAGGAATCGAGGTCTTGGTGGTCAAGGATGTCATGCGGAACGTTCGGGCTAGAGAACATGCACATGGAGGCTGGTTAGTCACGTATTTATAGCATGTGGGCTGTACATACGTGCAAGAGTTGTTTTTGGCCGGTTTGGGCCAAGTTGAGATGTATACAAACTCTTTCCATGTTGGAAGTAGAGTTGTATTCAATATCTTCATGTTTGCTCAGTATAAATAGGGGGAGGTGTCTCCTGTTTATGGTGAGCGCTGAGGTTTTAGGGTTTGTACTCTTTTGTTGGAGTACTGTATCAGATTAGACAAGAAGAAATAAAGATCAACTTCTTCAGCTTGCTGACCCGAGCGTAGCCAAGCCAGCGACTAGATAATTTCTTGCGTTGCGGCCAGAGCATTGTTTTGCTTGCGGCTTGCACTTGGAGATCAGTTCTTCTAATCCTCGCGGCAAGGAATTCCCTGCGGCTGAAATCCTCCTGCTGCGACACCGAGCGAAGAAAAGCGGCGCTTCTGATATTTGTGGCTACGGTAACTGTGATTCTTATTCGAGTTGGTTTATGGTTTGTTTGCCCGGTTTTGTTTTTATAGATTGATTCATTGTCTCTCTTGTTTCAACAAGTTTAATATTGATTTGATCTATACAAAACCTTCCTAGACTATCAACTTAGAGTTCCTAAAAGTTTCATTGGTTAATCTTTTGTAGATTGTGATTTATCACGAAATTGGGGTTTGGTCAGTTCTCGTCATAATCTGTCACAGCATGCTTGCGAGGTTAATAACTTTTGATTCGTAGGTCCGATCGAGTTGATTCTTGTTGGGTTAGATTCATAATTGAATCTAGTTTCTTCAGTTAAAATTGCACACTAATCCGACGGTGGGATCTTCGGTTAATCGCATTGTTTGAATTTGGTCCGTAGCTAGTTTGATTTGGTCCGTCGCTGTTAGATCGGTTTTCGTTTCAGTCATCTTGCAAAGAATATAACTCCAGATCCATAAGTTCGATTGAGTTAATTCTTTTTGTGTTAGCTTCGGAATTGAATCTAGTTTCTATAGTTAAAGTTTCACATCAATCTAACGGTTAGATCTTCAGAAATCTTAGTTTTAGTGAACATATATCAGTCTGTCTCGTTTGGTCCGGAGTGTATTGATTTGGTTTTGCTACAGTAGAAATTTGGTCCGTAGTACATGTGAAGATTTGGTCTGACACGAAATTTGGTCCGTAGTACATGTGAAAATTTGGTCTGGCACGAAGTTTGGTCCGGAGTACAAGTAAAAGTTTGATCCGACGCAATAAGGTTTCTGTTGAGTGCAAATTAAGCGATCTAAGTTTGTTTGGGGTGTTTCAAAAATCACAAAAATTTTATTTTAGCTTCCGCGCATTCATTCACCCCCCCTCTGATTGCTAGATCAGAATATTTCGATACTACACATTCGGTTCTGATGGTGACATAAAGTCATTAAATAGAGATGAGGCGACGCTATCACAGTCGGTTCTTGCTCGATTGTGATGAGGGGATCATCTCTATCGGTTCTTTAAAAGAAGCGATAGAGATGAACACTCATCTCTATCGGTTTTTTGGAAGAAGCGATAGAGATGAGAGGGTCATCTCTATCGGTTCTGGTCATCTCTATCGCTTCTTCTAAAGAACCGATACAGATGAGGAGGTCATCTCTATCAGTATCGCTTCTTACAAGGAACTGATAGAGATGACCCCCTCATCTCTATCGCTTCTTCCAAAGAATCGATAGGGATGAGGCGGTCATCTCTATCGCTTATTACAAGGAACCGATAGAGATGACCCCTCATCTCTATCGTTTTCTTCTGAGAACCGATAGAGATAAGGGGGTGTGCTGTTTTTCAATTCACCCTCCGCATATACACAGTATGCATGCACATATCACATGGCCAAAAGACAATTGAAATGGAGTGGGAACTTAATATTATTAAAGAAAACATTACAAACTCTATACCTAATGAGAAGAAATCACTTATTGATTGATACTAAATAAGCACAATATAAAGAACCATCTCATACAGCTTGACCTCTAAAATTGCTAGGCATTAAACCATTTAAATGTTGTTCATAGATGGTAAGCAATTGCAAATGCAAAACGGCAGCCAATTTTTTATTTCACTCATGCGGCCATGGATTGATCCTTGCAAAATTATAAACAATGATTCGACGAGTTGCATAATAATCCGACGAGTAAAGAACCATACATGACAAAATAATAAAAAAGACATCATTGTTGAACAGATAAGCATCACTAATGAACTGAAGTGGCTATATGAGTAGATTGAAATTACAAAAATAGCGAACACATTGTTTAGGTATTCTTCAATGTTTGATGGACAAACATGAATTAAGATTGTTTTATTGTACTCTGTTGCTTTAAACTAGTAGATGAAATCTTGCTAGCTTCTAGAATTACTTACACTAGGATAATCTAGAACCACAATGGTGATTGATGGTCAAAATAATCACGATCACTAATTCAGTATGCCTGCCATAGAAAGAAAATGATGTATGTCCTAACAAGATCAAGAATCAATGAGCTGAGGCTTTCACTGCCTACCAAGTACTTATTGCTTCCTTTAGTAGCCAAACGAGGTCCTTGGTCCTTCCCTTGACTCATTTCCTCCATTTTCTGCAAAGAAGCTTCTCTATCATCACCATAAACTAGATCAGCATTCTGGGATTGTGGATTTCCATAAAGTGCAACATGCCTATAGTAAAGTTCAAGCTCCTTTTCAGATACTGCAATGAAACACCTAACTGGCTCCAGCGATTGTTCATATTTTGATTTTTCAAGTGCCTGATGATAAAAAAAGACAGAAGTAAGTTCAGAGAATAGCGAAGGAAAATAATTCTCTGCACTTGCTACATGCTTCCAAGCATAAACAAGAATCAGCCTGAGACAAATTATGGAAACAAAATTAACTGACAACGTGTCTCACCTACCTTTTCTTCGAGAGTGTATCAAATTGGTGACATGACATCTGGCTGAACATAGTTCTTTCCTCGGTAGAAGACTATGGTGTCATTTCCAATAATATTAGTAGGGATACCATCGCTTAGTCGGGCTATCTCACTAGTATACTCTTGGATTTGCCCGGGCTTGTAGAGCTTACAGATGACCTTCATAGTCTCATGTTTCTTTCAGTGCATATGCATGTTCAGAATTACAACCCCCAAAACTCCTCGCCTTCCAACAGAGACATAATTTGACATTTTCTGTGAAACCTTCTTCAAATAAAATCTTTCCTCGCCATTGAGATCATCTAGTTTAGCCGTAGGGCCTTAGCTTTGGCAACCTCATACTTCTTAAGCTTCTCAACCAACATAGCTTCCTTTAGTTTGGCCTGGAAGAGAAACAACTCATTTTAATTTATCTTCTCCTATGAAACAAAAAGAGAAAGCAAGCACATCATATTCCAACCATTTTAGCATTTGTTCATCTAATGGTGATGAAAGTTTTCTTGCAAACCAGCTAGTTATGATTTTTAAAAATGGACAACCCTAGGTGCCTAGAGGGTTCAAATGAATCAACTGGGATTTTATAGAAACAACTACCATACTCATATATTCTTATTATATCATAGAAACAGATCAGGCATAAATTATCAGTAAAGTATTAAAGCAACATTCTGAAAGCAAATTGCTTGCAGAGGGGACGGTGGTGTGAAGGCTCCAAGCCCAGTCGACGGCGCGGAGGAGACGGCAGCGTGAAGGCTCCCAACCCAGTCGGCGGCGCGGAGGGGACGGCGGCATGAAGGCTCCAAGCCTAGTCGACGGCGCGGAGGTGACGACGGCATGAAGGCTCCCAACCCAGTCGACGGCGCGGAGGGGACGGCAGCGTGAAGGCTCCAAGCCCAGTCGGTGCCGCGGAGGCTCTGCCAGGTCGGCGGTGCGGAGGGGAGGGCGGCGTGCCAGCTTGGCTTGGTCAGCGGCGCAGAGGGGAGGACGGTGCAGAGGCTTGGCCCCGTGAGGGGAGCTCGGGGCGACGGGGAAACTAGGGTTAGGCGAGCGGCGGGAACCGAGGTTAGGGCGCACGAGAATGCGAGCAGAATAAATGTGTCCGTTTGGAGCATTTGTGTCGGTTCGTTAACAGAAACCGATACAAATATAACCACTCCACAATCGGTTTGTTAAAAGAAGCCGACACAAATAATACCACTTCACTATCGGTTTATCAATAAAAACCGACACAAATGTACAGAGAACTTCACTGTCGGTTTTAGAAAAAAAACCGATACAAATGTTGAATACACTATCGATTTGCAACAAAAACCGATACAAATGTATATTAGTTCACTATCGAGTTTGAACTCACTTCACTATCGTTTTTTCACCAAAAACCGACACAAAAGTATATGAAGGTACTATCGGTTTAAAACAAAAACCGACACAAATTTAACCATTTCACTATCGTTTTTTCATAGAAACCGACACAAATAAAAAAGACATTAGTATCGGTTTTCAGAAAAAACCGACACAAATGACTAGATATCAGTATCGGTTTTGAGCCAGAACCGACACAAATAAAGAGCATATCAGTATCGCTTTTTTTGCTAGAACCGACACAAATGAAGGTTTTAGGGTGAACTAATACACATTTGTGTCGGTTCTAATAGGAAACCGATTGTAATAATCTTTCATTAGGAACAAATTGCGCATTTACACCTTTTGTGTCGCTTTTTAGTAAGAACCGATTGAATTGACCAATTAGGTACTACATCATAATCGTGCACCTGTCATTAAAATGACCATAACTTTTGCATGTAGTGTCCGTTTTTGATTTACGAGTACTCGAATCGAAGAGGATGAAGAGATAGATTGGAAGATTGGATAATCCATAAGTCTAAGTCGCGAATTCTTCGTGAGGCTTCGGAAAAAGTGTCAACCCCAAATAACGACGTTTAAGGCCTCAAAACAGCCTCTGAAGTTTCGGTACCCGTTTTCGTCGATTGTTCGTTGCTAGTTTCAATTTGTTTTCATTATAGCTTGTGTAATCCTTGTTTCCAGTTTATATTTTAGAGTATGCTCATTTGTGAGAGTTTGATTCTGAAAAAAAATTATATAAAATAGATATTACATAATATCATGATCTGTCGGTTCTTAGCTAGAACCGATTGTGATAACACCCTCATCACAATCGGTTCTTACCGTAACCGACACGGATGAGTGCCCCTCATCAATCGGTTCTTAGCTAGAACCGATTGTGATAATACCTCATCACAATCGGTTCTGAGCAAGAACCGATTGTGATGAGGGTCGCCCTCATCTGTGTCGGTTCTGAGAAAGAACCGATACAGATGAGGGTGTATCATCACAATCGGTTCTATCTAAGAACCGACACAGATGAGGGTCTAAGAACCGATTGTGATGATGGGCACCTCATCTGTGTCGGTTCTTAGATAGAACCGATTGTGATGATACCCCTCATCACAATCGGTTCTAACTCAGAATCGATTGTGATGACTCTGGTTCCAAAAATTACAAATTACATACACATATCATAATCGGTTTTTTCCTTAAAAGTTAGAAACCGACACAAATGAAGCGATAGTGTTGTACCATTTTATAGTAGTGTCTCGTAGTTTTCCATAGCGTCAGAATGTATGTGTAATCTCTCCCTCCGCAAGGGTGATACCCAACAAAGTTGAAGACGTGCTTTGTGCAGTTGTGCCTACCTGCTTTCAGGCTTCAGCATGAGAGATCCATATCTCATCACCACAGAGAATGGTCGTGGGAATTACTTGGAGAAAACGTGCATCTGCGAAAACGAAGCTCGGAGCCTCGGAGCGCACCTAGTGTGGGAAAGGTGAGCGCAACTTGCAAGAACGGCTTGTTTGGAGAGGAGATAAAGTTGTTTCGCCATCACACTGCAATGGCTCGGTCGTCGTCAGTTTTACACAAGCCTAAATAACGAAATCACACATGGCAGAGAGATAGCCATGGTTATTTTTTCTTTGCCTTTTATGCTTTGGCACGTCTTTAAGCCGCCCAACATCCACGAAGGAGTTCATGCCGAACACCCGATTATATTAAGAGAAAACGGTTCGTCAGATCGCACGGTTACCTACGTCATGTTCGGTGTATAGATAATCCATAATATCCACATTTCTATACTCCGCTCGGCTCTGGTAACGAGGACTAACGTCCGTGGCGTGCAGTATGGTAAATTCGTAACAAAGTTCTAAGCCATCAAAGCAGTAAAAGCTCGTGTTTTGTAGCATGCGGCGACGCTTTTCGAAGCTTACGGTCTTCCGAATGCCGACATTTTTTTTTGTTTCCGACAATCTAGTACTCTTATTTTCGTATGTTGGGTATGTACACGGGAGTTTTGTCAGCTTATATATATATATTTTGTTACGTAAGTTTTTTTTTATATGCACAAGAGAGAAAGAGACGTGAGAGTATAGCTGTCTCTTCGTGAAGACATAATTATAAACAACATAAATCACTATTATATATGTTATTATTTAATAATAAATATTTTTTTAATGTTATAATTAAAAGATTGTAAAATCTCATAGAGACAATCTTAAGATGTCATCTATTATAAAAATTATCTTTAGTTTTGTTTTTAAAGACATGAAGTAGCATATCTATACTCCTTTATAATACACGTAAACATTCTTTTCTACGTCCACCCCAAATAGTGCATTCCATTAGAGATGGCTCAACATTCGTGCACCCAGCGAAACGGCTCCAGAAACTTGTCTTCATCAAAATCAACCTCTCAAATCTTTCCTCAGCTTTACTCACCCACATCCGATGGCCATTGTTTAATGTGTCTAATCATCCATGTGACCCACAACAAACCTCCCCCCACCTCCAGCATCATTAAGAAAAAGGAAACAAATATCCTGGAATCAAGAAAAAGGAAACAAACGTCCTGGAAAAGAAAAGGATCATACATTACGTGCTGAGAAAAGGAAACCGGGAAACGGTATTATTTACCAGCGCCTGGGCTCGAATTTTTTACTGTGTTGGTATCGTCGTTATAATTTTTTCCGAATCAGGCTCTCGCGGCGATGAATTTGCGATTGTAGTCTCGAGCCGAAAAAATTCAACGGAGAGGTGCTGGAATTTTTTTTCCTACGTCCGAAATTATCCAGCGGACGATGAGTAATTTCAGGCACGAAAAAAAATTAAAACTAAGCTCTGCCCAGCCGCAGGAAGTGTTTCTTAATTGAAATACTAAAATACAAGTGGAATGAGTGCGTAGAAAACATTCCTCAAGACATAAAAACAAGTCTTAAGAGCATACGGGAAACGTTTAGCCAAGAATATTATTGAATGTTATATCTTCATTTTTGTACTCGCACATGGGCACTGTGATTATTTATTATTAAGTGTTATATTCATACTTATCTTCTCATTTAATTGATAAGTGGTGTCTTTGCTTGTAAGATGCGTTAGCACGAGCACTATACTTACAATTAATTGGTACTAATTAAAAAATCATAGCGATATAATATGGAAATCGTCCAATTAATTGGTACTAAAAAAAATCAGAGCAGTATAATATGTAAATGCGTACAATTAATTGGTACTAATTAAAAAAATTATAGCAGTATAATATGGAAATACATACAATTAATTGGTACTAAAAAATCATAGCAGTATAATATGGAAAAGTATCCAATTAATTGATATTGGATTATATGGATATGCAACCAATTAACTTGCACCTGTCATTGCCTCCAAGCCCCAGCATTGTCTATTTAAATGCTCCCACCGTTCTTCTCTCGTCGTCTAACATCGACGCAGCAAACCGCTTTGGTTAATCTCAAACTTGCAAATCGCATCGATCGATCCAAAGTCAGAAACCAGAAGCCATAAGGACCTGCAGCCTCCTTGTCGCCGCCGTCGCTTACGCCGTTGTCACGCCCACCGCGTTAGCCCTTGGGGAATGGACACCCATCGACATCAGCGACCCGCGCAATCAAAAGCTCGCCGGATGGGCGGTGGGGGAGCACGTCAAGCAGGCGAACGACGGGCTCACGTTCAGCATGCTGGTCAGCGGCGAGGTGCAGGTTGTGTCTGGCCTGAACTATCGGCTCCTCATCGATGCGTTAAACCCCGACGGCAACCACAGCATGTACAGGGCGGAGGTGTACAAGCATGACTGGACCAACACGCTCAGCCTTGTCTCCTTCGTCCCGGCCAACTGAGCAAACAGCCGGCGGCGGGAGCAGGATTAGACTAATTGCAGTTGTTTCGAATGTAAAAAACGAGTTCACGAAATCCACGTGCTTTTTTTATACATACGTATTGTAGCCTTCACTTGGATATTATAAAAATAAACAATTTTATGCATGCTCCTCTTGTCGAGGTCCTTGACCACACTGGCAAAAAGTTTTCCTGGTTAAAGAAAAAGCCTTTCTCTGATCTTGTCCTTCATATCAACAGGAGGCAAATCCTTGTATTTGTTTTTTTAAAGGGGCAAATTCAGTATTTACTCTCTTTTTTTATATAGAACGGTGATTTAGATTTGTAATTACTCCGTATAGAATGCAATTAATTATTTATCGCTCTATACAAGATCCAATTTAGACTTTGCCACTTTGGAGTTTTCTGCCTCTGTTTGTGATGATTTTACCCCTTCCTCCTCCATCCGACCTCAGCACCAGTCAACCTCATCGTCATGTCGGGGGAAAAAGCAAAAAAAAAAGAGAGGATAAGAAGAAGAAGAAGGGGGGACATAATTGTACAAAGACAAACTGTCAAAAAGTGGCAATTCCTAAGGTCTCTCTACAGAGTGGTAAATAATCAATTGTATTCTATATAACGATGAATCTTAAAATGTTATCCTATAGAGTGGTAAATATCTATACCCCTTTATAATGCACGAAAACATTCTTTTCTACGTTCACCATAAATAGTGCATCTCACTAGAGATGGCCCAACATTCGTGCACCCAGCGAAACGTCCCCAGAAACTTGCCTCCATCAAAATTAACCTCTCAGATCTTTCCTCACCTTTACTCACCCACATCCGATGGCCATTATTTAGTGTGTCTAATCAACCCTGTGGCCCACAACAGACCTCCCCCCACCTCCAGTATCATCAATGAAAAGGAAACAAACGTCCTGGAATCAAGGAAAAGGAAACAAACGTCCTGGAAAAGGAAAGGACCATACATTACGTGCTAGAAAAAAGAAACCGGGAAACTGTATTATTTACCAGCGCCCGGGCTCGATTTTTTTTACTATATTGGCATCGCCGTTATAATTTTTTTCGAATCAGGCTCTCGCGGCGATGATTTTGCGATTGTAGTCTCGAGTCGAAAAAATTCAACAGAGAATCTTGGAATCTTTTTCCACGTGCGAAATTATCCAATGGATGGTGGGTAATTCGAGCACGAAAAAATAAAACCAAGCTCTTGCCCATTTGGATAATTTTGGGCGTGGAAAAAATTTCTGATGCTTCTCGTATAAAAAATAATTCTAGCACCTCTCCGCTGATTTTTTCTGTCTCAAGGCTACAATCGCAAATTTATCGCCGCAAGAGCCTAATTCGGAAAAAATTATAACGATGATACTAATATAGTAAAAAATTCGAGCCTGGGCGCTGGTAAATAATATTGCGCCACCGCTCCGCTGAATTTTTTCAGCTCGAGGCTACAATCACAAATTCATCGTCGTGAGAGTCTAATTCGGAAAAAATTATAATGATGATGCCAATACAGCAAAAAATTCTCGAAAAATAATAAAAAAACAATCAAGCGGTGCCTGTCGGCGTTTCGAGCACCGGTAAGTAAATTTGTAAGTCCAAGGGGCCACGCGTTCCCTCTCCCTGAATGGTTAGACTCAAAAAGTCCAATGTGTATACTGGTTCGGGCCGAATGTCCCTACTACAGTTCGTGAGACAATGTTTATTCCTTTTTGTGCAGACGGCTGCACAGTGATTACAAGTGTGGACTGAGGGTTTGTACACGAGAGTGTTTTTCTGTTGTCCCTGTGTGTCTCCCTCACTCTTTCTCTACCTCCACCCACCCCTCCCGAAGGACCCTGCCCCCCTTTATATAGGCGAGAGGGGCAGGTTACATCGAGAATTGGGAGAAGGAAGGAAGGAGAAACCTAGACTAGGAGCCCTAGTCCTTCATTTTGGTGACTGGTCGCCGTCCGGCCTCGCCCATACCGGGTTCGGTAGGCTTGCTGAGCATAGCAGTTCGTCGTTTCCTTGGAAAACAGCGCACCTGCCATCTGGGAGCCTGTCAGGTGCTGATGTTGCGAAACGTAGCCCTGGCGCTGCCTCGGGAGAGAGCGCGTTCCCATACTTCATATGACTGGGCGATGGGACTGGAGTTTTGACTTGGGCAACCCTTGTGCTGCTTTGGGGAAGGGGCCATCTGCCCCATACGGTCACTTCGAACGATCCTGCCCGTAGGGCACGTGGCCAACAATCCGCGGAGGCCTGACACATGGCCCTTGGGGCAGGTTGCCTTAGCTTGGTCGGGATTGCTCGCCTAGACTTGGTCGGGGTCGAGCGTCTTTATAGCCCCCGCGGGTCCCTTGGTCGGAGTTGGGCCCGAGGACGGCTTGTTAAGTCAGAGGTGGGCTTGACGCGGCCTGCTTGTGATCCCGGGCCGTTGGGGTACCCCTGGTATGAGTATTTGTCAGTGCCCGTCCGCTTGATAATTTTGGTAAAGAAAGAAATGCTCGGTGGCCACTGAAAAATTCAAGCCTAGGAGAAAAAATGAAAAAAATTCAAACGGTGCCCGTCCATTAAATAATTCCGGAAAAATATGAAAAAATAAACTGCGATTGCCGAGCCATTTGGATCTCTGATGAAAAAGATAAAAATTAAGCAGTAGCATGCTGGCTATTTGGTTCCGCGAGAAAAAATTGAAAAAATTAAGCAGCACTCATAGACCGCTGGTTCCGTGGATAAAAAATGAAAAAAAAATTCAGCGCTCTCCATGTGCTGAAATTAGGCTATATGGGGTTAGATCCATAAAAAAGTCTCGAGAAGGGTTATATTTGGAAAAAATACGATCACGAGGCCAGGATAGTAAAAAATTCAAGTCTGGTTTCCTTGCATGCGGACCCTCCCTGTTTATTTCCTTGTTTGATTCGCTCTCCTTCCAAATATGTAGTACGTACAGTTTTAGCCAGGAGAGTAAAAAATTCAAGTCTGGTTTTCTTTCATGCGGATCCTCCCTGTTTATTAACTTGTTTGATTCGCTCTCCTTCCAAATATGTAGTACGTACAATATGATCATAAGATAAAGTTGCTGCAGGTAAAAAGACACTCGTATCTTCACATCCTTTCTTCCTTGCGTGATCTCATATGCAACAGAATCCTCTTAAAAAAACATAAACTGAATCCATGCCTTCCTTTCCCGTGTTCCTTACGCAGGTCCCGGAAATTCCTAACTAAAGAACGCCCAAACGCCAGGATGGAGGTGCCATACCTTCAGCCGTTCGGCTAGGCCGCGAGGCTTTTACGTGTGGCGACAGTGGCCGACGACGACGGCGTACATACATACGCAGGCGTGCGACGACGGCGACGATGGCGACGGCAACCGGCGACATCGGTGTACATACATATGCACGCGTGTGGCGACGGTGACCGGTGACGTCGGCTATTTCATGCCTGGACAAAGGTACATACAGAACTGTCCAAGTCCAACTTAGCCTCAAGTGCTTGCTAGCTCATGAACTGATGATCGATATGTGCCAATATTGTGCAGGAACTTGACAGGTTATTTGGTCATGAACTTCATGCACATCTGGAATGGTCAACAGTTTAATACACAGATCTGCATGGTCGGTACTCTCTATTTTATTAATCACTTTTTATAAGGTTGTAAAGTAGATGCATGCGATAATGCTCTACAATGTACTTACAGTGGTTCACCTATCCTCGAAGTGTTTCTTAATTGAAGTACTAAAATACAAGTGGAATTAGTGCTTGAGAAAACATCCTCAAGACACAAGAACAAGTCTTAAGAGCATACGGAAGCGTTTAGCGAAAAATATTATTGAGTGTTATATCTTCATTTTTGTACTGCATACAGAATCTGTGATTATTTATCATTAAGTGTTATATTCATACTTATCTTCTTATTTAATTGATAAGTGGGTGTACTGCCGTCGTAGCGTTAGCACGGGCACTATACTAGTAAGTATTTGTCTGTTATGTTGGGAAACCACGTGGCCCAAAGAAAGCCCACGATGGTCCCTTAGCCGAAACCCTAGACGACTACTATATAAGGAGGAGGGGGGTTCCCCCATTGTACAAGAATCAGAATAGCAATAAAGAATTCAGTCGCCGTTCTCCCTGAACTTGTGTCTCTCTTTCTCTCTCTGTTCTCCAATTCAGATCTGTTCGGGAACCCCGGACTATTCGATAGCGAGATTCCTCAACACGTTATCAGCACGAAGCTCTACCGGCGAACAGATTGACAGGTGAGAAGAGGTGGGTTTCGGCGATTGAATCTAATCGTTGTTGATCCTATGCATGCATCTATCCTACGTATCTTGTATTGTTTTCGTCACGTGGCACGAAGCTACATGGCGATCGCTCGAAGCTATTCGGCATGAAGCTATAGTTTTTTTTCATCCAGAAAAGAAGAAGAAAACAAAACGCCGCCGTTACCTCAGCTTGCTCGCTCTGCAAAGCTCTTTGTAGACCGCGCCGTCGGCCAGCTGCCGTCCGACCGCCTCGTCCTCCCGCTTCGCGCGCCGCCGATCTCGGCTCGTGGCCGAATCCGGCCGCCTCGGCCTCGTCGCGCGCCGCCTCGGCATCGCTGCCGTCGGCCCGCATGTGTCGCCGTGTGCGCCGGCGGCGTGCTCGCGGCCGCCGCCATGCGGGCCGCCCGACATCGCTGCTCGTAGGCGGCCGACGCGCTCGCTCGCGGCGCCGCCACCTCCAGCTCCGCCGTACGTCGCTCGAGCGTCGTCGCTGCGTCTGTTACCGACGGCGGCATCGCCGCGCCGAAGCGCATAAGCGTCGTGCCCGGCCGTCGCCTAGGGACCGTGCTCGGCCGGCCTCGCCGGCCGGCCGGCTTCAGCGCCGCCGCCAGCATCCAAACGCCGTCGGCGAAGCCGGCAACCTGCGACGCAACCCGCAGCGCATCGTCGCCGTCGCCGACGGCGCCGGCAGCCCGCCTCGACGCGTCGCCGGCGTCGCCGCCGCCTCGGTTCTGCCGCCCGTAGAACCGCCACCGCTAAGCGCCTCGGCTTCCTGTGCGTCTGCGTCTCAAGCGCCGTCGCCGCGACCGGCTCGCAGCCACCACGCGTCGCCGCCCGGTCCGTCGTCGTCGACATTGCACGCGTCGCCCGAGCGTCGCCGTCGCGACGCGGCGCATGACGCCGCCACCGCCGAAACGACGGCCGTGCCGGTGACCACGCCCGACGCGCGCAAGGGAAGAAGAAGTGGCGGCGCGCGCAAGGGAAGATGAAGCGACGGCAAGACGCTAACGCCAGGCGTGGCGGCTAGGGTTTCACCTAGCCGTCGCAAGATGTTTAATGGTAAGGAAGGCCCAGTGGCGGTTCTACGTAAAAGAAAAGAAAAGAAAGGAAAAGAAAAGGAAGAAAAGAAAAGAAAAATAGCAGAAAATTTTGAAAAATTGCTAGAAAATTCTAGAAAATTACCTGGCTCTATTTTTTAATTTTTCTAGCTTTATTTCTCTGTTTTATGAATATTCTTTATGAATTTTGAATTCATTGCTTTATTTTGTATACTGTAATGCATGGCAATTTATTTTCTGCACTTTATGCTTTTTGTAACCATTTTCTATGAGATTACACGCAGTAATCTAATGTCGGAATTTTGAAATCATGCATCATGAATCGTGAATCGTGAGTTTGAAGAACTGTCCCTGCACGGCCAGAACTACCTCCATTGGGCATCGGACGTGAAGATCGTTCTTGGGGGCAAGAAGCTCCGTGCTATCTAGGGTCCTTACAGGACGCGAAACCTACCGTCGAGCAGAACGATCAAGCCTTGCACTGCCGTTTAAATGCATGAATCGCATTTTCCTTTTAGATTATGGTTGTTAGCATTTTCTTTTGAATAATGAATTGTAAGCTCTAGAAGAGCATACTTCTACCATGAATAAATATGCAATTTATTCTTTATTCCAGTATTCTTACATTTACAAGCAATATTTGAATTATTTTGCCTCTGTTTAATTGGAATTATTTTTTAGAAATCGTGTAGCGCCCAAATGGAAGAGATATGCATCTTTGATAGTGGCACAACAAATACCATCTTAAGAGAGTCTAAATACTTCCAGTCGATCACGAAGAACGCTGGAAAGATTACTACGATCGCAGGAAGCGATTCATATGTAATAGGCTCGGGAAGAGCCTCTATTATATTGCCTATGGGTACAACTTTGGTAATTGAAGAAGCCCTTTTGTACCCTGAATCAACACGCATTCTCTTAAACTTTAAAAGACATCCGCGCCAATGGTTTTCATGTAGAAACCAATAAAGAAAATGGCAAAGAATACTTGTGCATCGTAAAGCACGCGGTATGTGGAAAAATGGTATTAGAAAAATGTCCCTCATATGAATCTGGGTTGTATTACACGAATATTCATGCACCCGAAGTGTATACTTCCTTGAAAACTGTTTTTAGAAGCTCTGAGTTATTTTCTTT
The DNA here is from genome assembly GCA_036346275.1 of Otatea glauca. Classification (NCBI taxonomy): domain Eukaryota; kingdom Viridiplantae; phylum Streptophyta; class Magnoliopsida; order Poales; family Poaceae; genus Otatea; species Otatea glauca. The sequence goes on from CM070728.1 coordinate 12,831,623, forward strand.
ATGGCATGGTAGATTAGGTCATCCTGGTCTTAGAATGATGAGAAATATAGTGAACAACTCACAAGGTCATGGCATTAATGTTAAAAAATTTCCCGAATCATGAAGATTTCTTGTGTCCTGCATGTGCCACCGGGAAATTAATAACTAGACCCTCTGTCATGAAAGTGCAAAGTGAAATTCCTGCATTCCTGAAACACATTCAGGGGGACATTTGCGGCCCGATTCAGCCCTTGTTAGGGCCGTTTCGGTACTTTATGGTGCTCATTGATGCTTCCTCGAAATGGTCGCATGTATGCTTATTGTCAACAAGAAACTATGCTTTTGCAAAGCTGATCTCGCAGATCATAAGAATTACGAACGCTTTCCCTGATCATCGCATGAAGTCCATTAGAATGGACAATGCCGAAGAATTTACTTCAAAGGCATTTGATGATTATTGCACGGCAACAGGGATAGTAGTTGAGCACTCCGTACCGCATGTCCATACATAGAATGGACTAGCTGAAGCACTAATAAAGAGGATTAAATTCATTGCCAGACCGCTTTTGCAGAGTTGTAACTTGCCCAACACTTGTTGGGGACACGCAGTCCTACACGCAGCAGCTCTCATCAACTTCAGACCTTCGGCCTACAACATCCATTCTCCTATGCAACTTGTGCACGGGATCATCCCGAAGATCTCCCATCTCAGGAAATTTGGGTGTATGGTATATGTACATATACCACCCCCTCAGCGGACTGCAATGGGCCCTCTCCGCAAGTCTGGGATATACGTTGGTTATGAGAGTGCATCCATAATCAGGTATTTGGAACCCATGACTGGAGACTTGCATACAGCCCGATTCGCTGATTGCATTTTTGATGAAGATCGTTTCCCGTCATTAGGGGAGGATATCAACCTTTAGATGAAAAATACCGGAAAATCATATGGCATTCCACTAGGATCCCCGCACATGACCCCGCATTAATGAAGCAAATCAAGAAGTCCAGAAGATAATTGATTTGCACAATTTAGCAAATGAACTGCCTGATCATTTTTGTGATCTGAAGGGCGTGGTTAAGTCGCATGTACCCGCAAGAAATGCACCAGAGAGGGTGGAAATACCAAAGAAAATAGAAGGTATCCCTCATCCTGTTCAGATGCCTCAAAGAAAAAGAACAGAAAATCTGGCTCCTCAAACCCAAAGTACGCGGAGACGTGTGGAGAAAACTGGACGAGAGGACTTACCACAACCAATCACGAAATTACCCCAAAGAAAGAAGGGGAACCAGTTGAGACCTGGCACTGGAAAGAAGCTGACAGAAAAGGCAATTCCAGACTTGAATCTTCCACTGCAGGAAGCCGCCGGAAATAATGTGTGCGCACACATAGGCGATGAAAAGCTAAAGGAACTTGCTCCTGCGATAGGGAAAAGCAGCGAAGAGCAAGTAGAAGTGTATGAAGCACCCCATGATGAAATGACCATAAACTTTGTAATAACAGGAGAATCCCTGAATAGAGCAACAGCCAATATCGATGCATACTTTGCAAAGAAGATTACCTCGATCATTTATCATGATCCTGAGCTCGCATCTCTCGTAGAGTGCAAGAAAAGGCTAGATTGGGAAGAATGGAAGAAGGCAATCACTGCAGAGTTAGTCTCTTTGAACAAGAGAGAGGTGTTTGGGCCCGTATGCCGCACACCTCCCCATATAAACCCTGTAGGTCACAAATGGGTCTTTGTTCGGAAGAGGAACGAAAACAACGAAGTTTTAAGGTACAAAGCAAGGCTAGTAGCTCAAGGTTTCACTCAACGTCCTAGAGTTGATTACGAAGAAACCTATTCTCCGGTCATGGGAGGAATTACCTTTAGATATTTGATCTCAATGACAGTCAACTTGAAGTTGAGAATGATGCTAATGGATGTTGTCACAGCATATTTGTATGGAAACTTGGATTCGGAGATATACATGAAAGTATCGGAAGGAATTCCTATCCCGAATCAAGACGGAGCAAATAGAAACCTGTACAGTGTGAAATTGGAGAAATCACTGTATGGGCTAAAGCAGTCAGGAAGAATGTAGTACAATCGCTTGAGTGATTTTCTCTGCAAAAAAGGCTACACAAACAGCGAAGATTGTCCATATGTGTTTATACAGCGATCCCCGAATGGATTCTGTATAATCTCCGTCTATGTAGATGACTTGAGCATCATTGGGACGGATGAATAAATTGAAGAAGAATGCTCATACTTGAAGTCTGAGTTTGAAATGAAGGATTTGGGTAAAACCAAGTTTTGTTCAGACTTGCAGCTTGAGCATGTCCAAGGAGGAATCTTGGTACATCAATCAACCTACACGCAGAAAGTGTTGGAAATGTTTGGTTTTGAAAAGGCATATCCTGCAAAGACTCCAATGGTCGGAAGGTCACTCCAAGCAGATCTAGACCCATACAGACCTAGAGAAGAGGGGGAGGAAGTCCTGGGAGCAGAATTCCCATATCTGAGTACAGTTGGATCACTCATGTACCTTGCGAATAGCACTAGGCCGGACATTGCGTTCGCTGTGAATTTGCTAGCTTCGACAAAGGCGAGAACCCACCAAAAAGCATTGGAAAGGGATCAAGGACATCTTTCGTTACCTCCAAGGAAGCAAAGATCTCGGTTTGTTTTTCAGAAGAAACAATGAATTGAATTTGGTCGGCTACGCCGATGCTGGGTACTTATCAGACCCGCATACTAGCAAGTCCAAAACTGGCTATGTTTTCCTATGTGGAGGAACAACAGTTTCCTGGAAGTCGTCTAAGCAGACCCTTGTCTCGACGTCGACAAACCACTCGGAAATCATCACTTTGTACGAAGCATCTCGTGAATGTGCATGGCTCAGAAGAATGGTTCACCACATCCAGAAGTCATGTGGCTTGAACATTAAGCAAACTCCCACAATTATTTATGAAGATAATGCAGCTTGTGTTTCCCAAGCACAGATGGGTTATGTGAAGAGCAATCTCACGAAGCATATCAACCCCAAGTTCTTCTATGCTCACGAATTGCATAAGATGAATGAAATCAAGATATTGCATACTAAGTCATGTGAAAATCTTGCAGATTTGTTCACTAAATCACTCCCAGCATCTACCGTTGAAAGGTGCGATAAAAGAATTGGAATGATGAGACTTAGAGAAGTGCAGATTTCAGGGGGAGATATTTTACATACTCTCACATGAATCTCGAACATGAATTATGAATACCCAACATGAATCTTGAAGATTAGCAATTGAAGTTGGGGTGAATTGTACTCTTTTCCCTTAGCAAGTTTTTCATGAAGTTTTCTTGCATAAGGTTTTAATGAGGCAATTCGTGCAACATAGTAAGTGTATGCTATGTACTCTTTCTCCAAGCATTTTTCCTACTGGGTTTTTCTGGAGTTTTAATGAGGCATATGCATCTCGCGGCAAATGGCCCAAGGGGGAGTGTTGGAAAACCACGTGGCCCAAAGAAAGCTCACGATGGTTCCTTAGCCGAAACCCTAGATGACTATTATATAAGAAGGAGGGGGGTTCCCCATTGTACAAGAATCAGAATAGCAATAAAGAATTCAGTCGCCGTTCTCCGTAAACTTGTGTCTCTCTTTCTCTCTCTGTTCTCTAATTTAGATCTGTTCGGAAACCCCGAACTATTCGATAGCGAGGTTCCTCACCATGCTATACCGTTGTCCTTGCTCTCGTACCAGGGCAAGCATCACCGAACCGCTTGCTATAACTTTCTGATTAACCGAGAACGTACCCTTTTTTTTCGCGTCTTAGCTGTATCTCTGCACAGTGGGCCAGGTGAGCAATTTCTTTACCTTGGAATTAGCCATTTTCCTGTAGGGCCCACCGAAAATCTAAGATAGAATGTCAGGGCGGCCAACCGTTATAAATACTGACAACTCCCTTCCCCATCACCCCCACAAAACCAAGGCGGCCTCTCTGCTCTGCAACAAATAAACCAGAGACCCGCTCGCCACGAACACTTCCCTGAGCAGAGAACACACAGAAACCAGACGAAGCGTGCAGCCATGGCGACGTGCCACTGCTTGGAGCCGTCGCAATGCCACCACCGGGCCCTCCTCCTGCTAGCGAAGGGCTACCCCAAGCTGCATCACCGCCCGAGGGGTGCGGCCCGCGGCGGCGTTCTAGGAGAGGTGGCGTCCATCCTCTGCCTCACCGGGCCAATGGTCGGCGCGGGGATCCTCCTCTACCTGCGCTCCCTGGTGTCTATGGTTTTTCTTGGCCGCCTTGGCCAGGTCCCTCTTGCCGGCGGTTCCCTCGCGCTTGGCTTCGCCAACATCACCGGCTACTCCGTGCTCTCCGGCCTCGCCGGCGGGATGGACCCTGTCTGCGGCCAGGCGTTCGGCGCCGGGCGCACGGACCTCCTCCGCGCCGCGCTCCGGCGCACCGTCGTGCTGCTCCTGGTCGCGTCCGTCCCCATCAGCATGCTCTGGGTGGCCATGCACCGCGTCCTCGTCTCCACGGGCCAGGACCCGGACATAGCCGCCGCCGCGTACGCCTACATCCTGTGCTCCCTCCCCGACCTCGTCGTGCAGTGCTTCCTCCACCCGCTCCGCATCTACCTCCGCGCGCAGTCCGTCACGCTCCCGCTCACCTACGCCACCGCCGCCGCGCTCCTCCTCCATTTGCCCATCAACTTCTTCGTCGTGGACGTCCTCGGCGTCGGCATCCGTGGCGTGGCACTTGCCGCGGTCTGCACCAACCTCAACTTCCTGATGTTCCTTGCGGCGTACGTGTGCTTCTTCGGAATGTACGGCCATGACGATGACGGCAAGACGAAAGCGTCCGCTGCGCCGGACGAGGAGGAGGGCGTGAAGGAGTGGTGGAGCCTGGTGAGATTGTCCGTGCACAGCTGCATGTCGGTCTGCTTGGAGTGGTGGTGGTACGAGATCATGGTGCTCCTCTGCGGCGTGCTCGCCGACCCGAAGGCGGCGGTGGCGGCCATGGGGGTGCTGATACAGACTACTTCGCTGATATACATCTTCCCGCACTCGCTGGGCTGCGCCGTGTCCACGCGCGTCGGCTACGAGCTCGGCGCCGGGCGGCCGGAGCGCGCGCGCCTCGTGGCATGCGTCGGACTCGGCCTCGGCGGGGCTCTCGGCCTTTTGGCCTGCGCATTCGCGGTGTCCGTGAGGGGCGTGTGGGCGCGGATGTTCACGACGGACGATGCCATCCTGAAGCTCGCGGCCACCGCGCTGCCGCTACTCGGCGCGGCCGAGCTGGGCAATTGCCCGCAGACGACTGGGTGCGGCGTGCTACGCGGCAGCGCGCGGCCTGAGAAGGCCGCAAGGATCAACGTCTCGGCGTTCTACGGCGTCGGCATGCCCGTGGCGCTGGCGCTGGCGTTCTGGCCCGCGCGGCTCGACTTCTGCGGGATGTGGGGTGGCATGCTCGCCGCGCAGCTTGTCTGCGCCGCGCTGATGCTGCGCGCCGTGCTCAGCACCAACTGGACGGAGCAGATGGAGCGCGCGCGCGAGCTCACCGGCGGGCGCGACGGCTACGCCGTTGTCGGCATTGTCGACGAAGCCGACGAGGACAAAAGAAACCATGCAGAAGCGGCCAAAGCAGAGGTCGACAACACATTGCTCATGGTGGCTGATTGTGTGTAGCGGACGATGGAGCAAATCTCCATTCTTGGATGATTGAATCCGTGATTCTTTTAGTTATAGGATTTTTTTCTTTAGTTTTGTAATTTTACCGAACCTTTTTTTGGGATTTCAAGCAATGCAAAGCTGCAAATTCCCTACATTTTAGCTTTTTTTCCTCTATGAATTGAGGGTGTGAAGAGATGAGAATATTTACAGTGAAGAGAGTGTGGTCCGGTGTACAAATTAAGGTAGGCAATGTTGCCTTCAGATTTGAGAACAATGCCGTACATTTTTTTTGGGGGGGTCTCAAAGTGATCTATGGGACCTGACTGTGCTGATCTCTAATAGTGAAAATATACTTGTTTAATCTTAGATTTCACTATTAACGTTGCCATGTGCAAACAATTTTTTTTTTTTTGTCTATAGTGGTGTACTGCCTTGTCTCAGCTTATTTGTTTTGGTGATGCTCTATGTGTCCCTACCAGCATAAACAAACGATATAAGTCTCTGTTCTTTAGGATCGTCGTCTCAAGATATAAGTTCATCGCTGAGATTAAATATGTAGCTATTGTGATATTTTCATCATATACCTCTTCTTTAACGTTAAAAAGTAGATAAGTAGTTGTAATCTGTTATTTAATAGGGTCATGGTCTAATAACATTAGCTTTTTTTCTTATATTTAGTGGTCTATGCGTATAGTAGGCTATAGACTTGTATTGCAAGACTGAAGGAATAATATATTCTTTTCTTAGAATCTCTCTTTTTTCGTCGACAATGCTATTCATCTTATAAACGGTGTACATTCTCATTTTGATAGATATTGCTATATAATTAAAATTCCAAGTACGACTTTTTGGGAGTGAGTTTTTGCATGTATTACAAGATGGAGTAGTGACTTTTGTTCCATGCGCCTAATTTGCACGGATTACAATTAGCACTGCCAGTTCTCAAAGTCTGGTTTTCAAGAATTGTGGGAACTATTACTACCAGTACAGACTACAGAGACAGTTCAAAACTGGATCTATTAATAACACTGATGAGGATCCTTGGAACTGAAAGATTTGTTTGATCCCAGGTAAATTGGAGTAGTTTCTTGGTTAAATTTGGTTCAATGTTTATATTTCGAAAGTGGAGATCAAAATGTCAGAAATATATGTTAACTAGTTCATGAGTCATGACACCAGCTAGTCACTTCGGTTACCACTAAGAGACATATGCACGCTTACGATATTGTTCACTTATGAACAAGCTTCGCGTTAGGCTTTTCCCCATAATCTACTAACTGTCTTGTTTACTCCTATTTGCCGAAACAATAAGTTCTGATCCATGCCACTATCTGTTAGATTATTATGGGATGGCCCATAATTAATTTAATAGAAATTCCAAAAGGTCCATTAGAATACTAGGAGTCATGAAATTGGTTTAGTACCATATGGGTAATTGAGAGAAGATTTGACCAACTTAAATAGTTGAGTTGTGTGTCTCTCAATTAGCAAGGTGGAAAAGGGTAAAGGCTGTGCCACACGCGCGCGCGCGCGCCGAGCCGTGGCGTGTGCGAGTGCGAGTGCGAGACGTGCACGGTAACTAGTAACTGACGTGGTTGATGGCTGGGTCATAAACACCGTCAGTTACTAGTAACGGACGTCTTGGTGGCGTCAGTTACTAGTAACGGTCGTTTTGATGGCCTCCTAAATGTCGCCGACAGTTACCCTTCTGCGAGCCTATATATAAGGAGGGCAGTGGCTGTGTTTTACAGACGAACCAATACTGCCTCTCTCTCAAGACTCCAGTGTTCCATTTCCAGTGCTGCATTTCTTGTCTCCCCACCTCTGTTTTCTTGCGCGCACAAGTAGCAGAGGAGCAGGCCTCGGAACCTCGCCCTTCTTGAGATCTTGCTCGAGATAGAAGGCCGATAAGGTTTTTGGGAGCGACCACGCGATCGCTCAAAAGTGCTCACGAAGCGCTCCAGACCGCATCAAACGCTTCATCGCACCAACGCTTCATCGCGACAACCGTGATCGTCTACATCGACCGTCATGGCGAACGAGAATGTTCACTGCGCTGCGCTAGCACGGTAGCACCGGCTCAAGGGTATATCGTCTTATACCGTGTTTTTATCGATTTGATTTCTTGTTCATTAGCCTTTGCATATGAGATAGATAATCTGTTATCTAGAACCTTTGGCTGTGAACTAGAAATGTGCAATTGTTTAAACATGATCTACATAATTTTGTGGATTAAAATATTGAGAAAATTCCTAATTTTTCCAACAATCCAAAACCTTATCTTAGGAATTTTACAACTCATGGTTTATTTGCGCGCTTTAAGCCAACCGTATTTGTGGCGCAAATTATAAGCGTTAGCGCGCCAAGATGATTTTGTGGTTGATCGCCATGAACGTGTATCACGTTGCGTAAGGCAAGCCATACTGAGGGTGGGCTCTCTCTGAGCGGGAGAGTGCCTTCACGGCCGCGGATAACTTTGTTTAGAGGCGCCGTGATTAGCGTTTGGGAGAAAATCTTGTTGATGTATATATGATTTTGCCAAGTGGTAAAGAAATGTGGGATGCACTTGAGGCAAAATTGAGTATCCGACGCAGTGAAGATGAACTCTATGTCATGGAGCAGTTTCATGACTACAAGATGGTCGATGACCACTCTGTAGTAGAACAGCTCATGAGGTTCAAGCCTTTTGAAAGAACTTGAGAATTTTACATGTGCATTACCCGACAAGTTTGTGGCGGGATGCATCATCGCTAAGCTGCCACCTTCTTGGAGGATTTTGCCACTACTCTAAAACACAAGAGACAAGAGTTCGGCGTTCTTTGGTCTCATTGGGTCTCTAAATGTTGAGGAGAAAGCGAGGGCAAAAGATATACGTGGGAAAGAAAGTTCTAGTGCCAATGTGGTACAAAAGAAAATCTTTCAATTCAACAAGAAGAATAAAATAAGTCTGAAAAGCCCGAGAACAAGAACAAGGCCGCTCAAACTACTAGCTTCAAGAAGAAGAAGAATAAAGGAAAGGGAAAGCGCTTTATGCAGTAATGGTGCGATCATTGGGCAAAGGATTGCCACGATCGTAAAGACAATAAGCGAAAAAGTCCGCTAACGTTGTTATTGGCAACATCGAGGAGGAACATCCGGGTATGTTTCAATACCTACCGCTCTATCGTATGTCGTTCACGATTGGTGGATTGACACGGGGCCAATATACATGTTTGTCTTGTGAGATCCTTATTCTCTTTTACCAGTCGCAGGGCTACCTCCGTGTTGATGGGGAATGGGTCGCGAGCATTTGTACGTGGAGTCGGCACGATTGACTTGAAGTTTACTTCGGGAAAAATCGTGCGATCGAGAACGTGCATCACGTGCCCGCGATAAATAAAAACCTTGTCGTGGGTCTCTATTGTGTAGAGATGGTTTTAAGTTAGTTTTGAATCCAATAAATGTGTTGTTTCTAAAATTGGAACTTTTATTGGAAAAGGCTATGAGAGCGGAGGCTGTTAAAGCTTGTCTTTGACGGACATGAATAAAATTGTGAATCATGTTTGTAATCATGAGACTGATGTTTGGCATTCACGACTTTGTCATATTAATCTTGGTTGCATGATGCGGTTAGCCAGTATGAATTTAATCCCAAAATTTACCCAAGTCAAAGGTTCTAAGTGTCAAGTATGTGTGCAATCTAAGCAACCTCGCAAGCCTCACAAGGCAAAGAGAGGCGAGAAACTTGGCACCGTTAGAACTAGTTCATACCGATTTATGCGAGATGAACGGGGAGTTGACAAAGGGTGGTAAGAGGTATTTCATGACTTTGATTGATGATTCTACTAGATATTGCTATGTGTATTTATTAAAGTCAAAAGATGAGGCTTTTCACTATTTTAAGATCTATAAAGCTGAAGCTGAGAACCAACTTGAGAGAAAAATCAAACGGGTTAGGTCAGATCGTGGTGGAGAATTCTTTTCTAATGAGTTTAATTTATTCTGCGAGGAACATGGAATAATCCATGAAAGGACGCCTCCCTATTCGCCCCAATCAAACGGGGTTGCCGAAAGAAAGAACCGTACTCTAAGCGAGATGGTTAATGCCATGTTAGAAACAATGGGACTTTCCAAGGAATGGTGGGGTGAGGCTATATTGATTGCATGTCATGTCCTAAATAGGGTTCCTACAAAGAATAAAGAAATTACACCATTCGAGGAATGGGAGAGGAAAAGATTAAATTTCTCCTATTTACGCACTTGGGGCTGTTTGGCTAAAGTGAATGTGCCTATCCCAAAGAAGCGTAAACTTGGACCAAAACCGTTGATTGTGTCTTTATTGGTTATGCTTTTCACAGCGTTGGATATAGATTCTTAATAGTGAAATCTGAGTACGATATGTATGAAGGTACAATTTTGAGTCCAATGATGCCACATTCTTTGAGGACTTATTTCCTATGAAAGAGACACTTAGCTCATCGGCCAAGAATCTATCTTCTCTCCTAAACCTTCCACTCCTATACAAATTGAGCCCATTTTTGAGGAAAATCCAATAGATGAGGGCAATGAAATAACTCGTAAGAGTAAGAGACTAAGGACTACAAAGTCTTTTGGTGATGACTTCATTGTATATCTAGTGGATGATACTCCAAGAACCATTGAGGAGGCTTATTCATCTCGTGATCGACTATTGGAAGGAAGCGGTCAGAGTGAGATGAATTCCATCTTGAGCAATGGAACTTGGGAAGTTGTTGAGCGTCCATATGGGTGTAAACACAGTAGGATGTAAGTGGGTGTTCAAGAAAAGCCGAGGCCTGATGGTACGATTGAAAAGTACAAGGCAAGGCTTGTGGCCAAGGGTTATACCTGTAAAGAAGGCGAGGACTTCTTTGATACTTACTCACTGTTGCGATCGACCACTATTAGAGTACTCTGTCTTTGGTCGCCTCCTACGGTCCGATCATTCATCGATGGATGTAAAGACGGCTTTCCTTAATGGAGAGTTGGAAGAGGAAATCTATATGGATCACTGATGGATTTGTAGTAAAGGGTCATGAAGGAAAAGTGTGTAGGTTGTTGAAGTCTTTGTATGGCCTTAAGCAAGCACCTAGCGATGTACGAGAAGTTCGACAGAACTTTAACATCTGCGGCTTTGTTGTGAATGAAGTCGACAAATGTGTGTATTACCGCTATGGTGGGGGTGAAGGAGTGATTATGTGTCTGTATGTTGATGACATATCGATCTTTGGGACAAACCTTAATGTGATTAAGGAAGTCAAGGACTTCTTGTCCAAAACTTTGAAATGAAAGATTTGGGAGTAGCGGATGTCATCTTAAACATTAAATTGTTAAGAGAAGGTGACGGTGGGATTACTCTTGAGCGGTCCCATTATGTGGAAAAGGTGTTGAGTCGCTTTGGCTATAGCGATTGCAAACTGCTCCAACGCCGTATGATCCAAGTGTGCTATTACGAAAGAACCAACGAATAGCAAAGGATCAATTGAGATATTCCCAAATTATTGGTTCATTGATGTATTTAGCTAGTGCAACAAGGCACGATATCTCGCTTCTTTGTGAGCAAACTAAGCCGGTTTGTTTCAAACCCGGAGATAATCATTGGCATGCTCTTGAGAGAGTAATGCGCTATCTAAAAGGGACATCAAGTTATGGAATTCACTACACGGGTACCCTAGGGTACTTGAGGGTTATAGTGATTCAAACCTGGATATCGATCTTGATGAAATAAAAGCCACAAGTGGATATGTGTTCACATTGGGTGGTGGAGTGTTTCTGGAAGTCTTGCAAGCGGACCATCTTAACGAGGTCTACAATGGAAGCGTAACTCACAAAGATTAGATACAGCCTCTGTGGAAGCCGATCGCTGCGTGAACTTGTGAAGGACTTACGGTGGTTGAGAAACCGGTGCTGCTATTCTTTTGAACTGTGACAATCGACGGTGATTGTTAAGGTAAACAGTTCTAAGGATAACATGAAGTCATCAAGGCACGTTAAGAGGCGGTTGAAGTCTGTCAGGAAAATGAGAAACTCCGGAGTTATAGCGTTGGACTATGTTCAGACGGCTAAAAACTTGGCAGATCCTTTTACAAAGGGACTATCACGGAATGTGATAGATGAAGCATCGAGGGAGATGGGCTTGAGACCCACATAAAGTCATGTCTTAGTGGTAACTCATCCTATTTGATCGGAGATCCCGTGAACTAGGATGTTGAGACAAGCTAGTGATTGGTGAGAGGAGAGTATACAGACTTAGTCCACTCCGTTTGAGATGCAATAACTCTCCTATTCAGTATGGCGGGTTGGTTATACCTTAATGTATTCCGAGTGGCTTTGATAAGCGAGAGATGTTGTCCTCTGTAACATCTTATGAGGAATACACCTATATGAGTTCGATTGCTAGTCACGATCTATGAGATTGGGTGATCTCTAGAGGCTCATGAAAGGCTAAGGAGTATGACTTATAAGCTCCAAACCGAGGGGATGCATTTAGCGACCTAGTATCGATAAAGGACTTTTGGTGAAACTTGTTCGCACAAAACTGTCAATTCAAGGCATAGTCCATTGTTCAGTTGTGGATGAGTGTAACCTTTGTTCTAGATGGAAGTTCAACTTAACAGTCTCCATCGAAAAACTGGTATATCAAACTACATTGGAACTGAGAGTATTTCAAATGTGCCTTTGAAATTTGGTGGGGATTGTTAGATTATTATGGGATAGCCCATAATTAATTTAATAGAAATTCCAAAAGGCCCATTAGAATACTAGGAGTCATGAAATTGGTTTAGTACCATATGGGTAATTGAGAGAAGATTTGACCAACTTAAATAGTTGAGTTGTGTGTCTCTCAATTAGCAAGGTGGAAAAGGGTAAAGGTGTGCCACCTGTGCTGCCAGCCGAGCCGAGCCGAGGCGTGGCGTGGCGTGGCGTGGCGTGTCTTGATCGAAAAGCGAGTTGAGTCGAGTCGAGTCGAGTCGAGGCGAGACGAGACGAGACGAGACGTCTGCGTCTTGCGCGAGCGATCTGGGCGTGATGTCTTTGGCGGGGCGGTGCATTTTGCCGTTTAATGTGGCGATTATGACCAAGAACGCCGCCGCCGATTACTAATGGCGAGCGTGGTTGATGGTTGAGTCATAACACCGTCGATTACTAGTAACGGACGTCTTGGTGACGTCGATTACTAACGGTCGCTTTGATGGCCTCCTAAATGTCGCCGACGATTACCCTTCTGCGAGCCTATATATAAGGAGGCGATGGCTGTGTTTCTGAGATGAACCAATACGCCTCTCTCTCAAGACTCCAGTGTTCCATTTCGTCTTTGCTTTCTTGTCTCCCCACCTCTGTTTTCTTGCGCGCACAAGTAGCGAGAGGAGCGAGCCTCGGAACCTCGCCCTTCTTGAGATCTTGCTCGAGATAGAAGGCCGATAAGGTTTTTGGGGAGCGACCACGCGATCGCTCAAAAGTGCTCACGAAGCGCGCTCGCACCTTTGCATCAAACGCTTCATCGCACTAACGCTTCATCTGCGACAACTGTGATCGTCTACATCGACCGTCATGGCGAACGAGAATGTTACTGCTGCGCTGTGCGCAACGGTGGCACCGGCTCAAGGGTATATCGTCTTATACCGTGTTTTTATCGATTTGATTTCTTGTTCATTAGCCTTTGCATATGAGATAGATAATCTGTTATCTAGAACCTTTGGCTGTGAACTAGAAATGTGCAATTGTTTAAACATGATCTACATAATTTTGTGGATTAAAATATTGAGAAAATTCCTAATTTTTCCAACACTATCGTTCTATTTTTTTCTCACCGTAGAAATTTGAAGTCCCAACCATCTTCAACATTTTGTGGATGTAACAGATCATGTGTGCTTTGGAAGATGAACTGTGTCACATTGTCTCTCTGCAAATCTTGAAAGCTACATACATACATACATACATATCTGTATGTATATATATGTAGGGGAAATATACGGTGAAAGTAGACATAAGGTGAAATCATAAAAATAGTCAAATTTGAGCGTTGGATCAAACTTTATTGATTTAGATCTAAGTGGAATCCAACCTCCTCCATTTAAGGTGTGAAATTTTATAATTTTTCTAGGGGGTTATGTGTAAAACGTGTTTAGGTAAGGAGGTGGGATTCCACCTAAATCTGGACCATTTAAGTTCAATCCAACGTCCATATTTACTTGCTTTCATGATTTCATCATATGTCTATTTTCACCATATACTTCCCCATGTATGTATGTATGTATGTATGTATGTATGTATGTATGTATGTATGTATGTATGTATGTATGTATGTATGTATGTATGTATGTATGTATGTATGTATGTATGTATGTATGTATGTATGTATGTATGTATGTATGTATGTATGTATGTATGTATGTATAGGGGTGTTTGGCATAGCTCTAGCTCTACCAAAATCCATGGAGTTGGTGGAGAAGGGTATTCTTAGTTGCAGAAATTTATAGAGCTGGAACTGTGGGTATATTAAAAGTGTTTAGGTGGATCATTTTGTTTTTATTTTAGACTAAAAATATAAACTTAATTCACTTTATTTTAACCTACAAGCTCCAGATCTGAGGTGGAGCTGAGATCTGGAGCTCTGCCAAACAGGACCAATATATATATATATATATATATAATATCAAAAGTGTCACAAGTTTTTTATTTCCCTCCAGAATTTGAAAGCACAACATATTTCAAAATATTGAGTGAGTAATGGCTTATGCACAAAAGTGTAATGCATGTACATATGGCTGTAAGTAACATGCATGCCATTTTCCTTTTTACATTTTTCAATCTCTAATTTCGAAAGATAGACCATTTTGGAATATATATTTTAGAGGTAATGGTTCGTACATTTAAATATCAAAAGTTAAACACAAGGCTGTAAGACAACAAGTGGGTGCGCCAGTTTATATACATATACATATATACATATGCATATACATATATATATATACACATACATATATATATATATAGATGTATATACATATGTATATAGATGTATATATATACACACATATGTATGTGTATGTGTATGTGTATATATATGTATGTGTGTATGTGTATATATATATATATATATATATATATGCTATTCTATAGCTGCGTGTAGTCTACACACCACTCACCGATCGTCCACCGATCGAGCCACTTATCCCTGTACGCGACGCACCGAAATCAACTAGTAAATGCGTTTCCCCAGTTGACTAAGTCCATCAGTACGTGACAAAACCAACTAGTTAATATGTTTTATTCTTTGTACTAGAATATGTTTTTTTTGTTTTAGCCATTACTTTTTATTGGCAACTCGGATTGATGAACGGTTTTCACCGGTAGCTTACTGACGACGAGAGAAAAAAATGATATAAGTCTCGCTAATAAACACCGCATGAATGAGTTTCTACTGCCGATTTACCGAATGTATTGTAAGATTTTTCTACCGCATATGTTGTTGAACCTATGGTATGATAGTAAAATATATGTATTCTGATAGTAAAATTTATGTATACGGATAGTAAAATCTGATTCATACGACGTTTATTGACGAGACTTATATCAATATGTTGCTCTCGTTAGCAGTAAACTAATGTTGAAAACCGTTTGTGAATCGGATGTGTTAATAAAAAGTTATGGATAAATAAAAAAAAGATTCATATATAAACAAGAAATGTATTTACTAGTCGATCACACTATTTAAACTAGTAAAGTGTTTCTTTGTTCGAACTAGGATATGTTTTTCCTTTGATTTAGTCATAACATTTTATTAACAGCTCCGATTCACAAATAGTTTTTATAGCTTACTGACGACGAGAGCAACATAATGATATAAGTCTCGCTAATAAACGCTGCACGAATGAGTTTTTACTATTAATTTATCAAAAGTATCGTAAGATTTTACTACAGGACAGGCTACTGAACGTTTGGTACGCTAGTAAAATTTATGTATGTCAATAGTAAAATTTGATTTATGAGGTGCGACTTATATCAATATGTTACTCTCATCGTCAGTAAACCACCGGTGAAAACCATTCCTAAATCGGAGCTACCAATAATTATGGTTAAAACAAAAAAAAAGATTCATATATATACAAAGGAACAACATATTTATTAGTCAGGTTGGCCATGTTACAAGGGACAACATATGAAGCGACAACATAAGCGAGCGGGCATATGAATAGTTTGGATGCGCTTCTATGTGGTTTCGACCAGCGTGTGGAATAGCTTAATATGCGCATAAGCGCTACCGTGTATATATATACATATATTATTGTAATGTTGCACATTTCTCTCTCAAATTTTGAAAGCCAACCACTTTTTGAATATTGTACAGGTAATGGTTCATGCACTTGAATATCGAAAGTGAAATACAATGCTGTAAGCGTGTACGTCGGCGTGGCATTTCTCATTTGTTTTTAATACAAAATTATCACTGTAAGGTTGTCACATGCATATATATATATATATATATATATATATATATATAAGCTCTTGGCATGTCTTCATAGTTGTAAGATAAAATATACGCTAGAAATTCTTACAAAAAAATAAATATAGCCCTAAATGTGATGGATCCTAACTAAATTGAACTGCAATAGCAAATGGTTGTTATTATTTAAAGAAAAAATATCTAACCCTCTATTGAGCGGAACAGAGTTAGAATGGCTTAGATTAAAAGAAAGAGTTCAAACGAAATATAATAAAAATTAACAGAATTTTGGGATAAAATAAATAAAAAATTAACCACTTGATTTTCATACAAACCCCAAATTAAAACCCTTACATATCTAAAATTTAGAATAAAAAATACACAAAAATTAGCGGTGGGATTTGTATATGAATTCTAACCCAAAACTAATATTCAAAATTAAATAAAAAATAACAATAAAATTAGTGGCTTAAATTAGAAGAAAGAGTACATACCAAGTACAATAAGAAATAACAAAAATTTGGAATAAAAAATAAAAGGAAATAAACTATTTAACTTTCACAAAAACTCTAGATTAAAACATGTACATAGCTGAAATTCGGAATAAAAACTAGCAATTGGATTTGTATACGAATTCTAACCTTAAACTAATATGTGGAATTAAATAAAAAATTATAATGAAAAATTAACATAAATTTGGAATAAAAAATAAAAGGAAATTATCTTTTTTATTTTCATATGAACTCTAAATCAAAACATGTACATAGCTGAAATTTGAAATAAAAATTAGCTGTTGAATTTGTATACAAATTATATCTAAAACAAAAATTCAAAATGAAATAAAAAAATAACATAATAATAAAAGTAAAAGGAAATTGTGGATATTTTAATTTCATACTATGTGAAAAATATAAATATTTGTTTTATTTGTAATTAAAATTCTAGAAATATGCTATTTCCAAAAAAAGTAAGGAAACTGATTTGTTTATACATAAATTATTAACCATTATGTAATAAAAGTCTACGATAATTTTTTTATGGCTGTTAAGAAAATATAGAATACACTAAAAATCTCAAATAAAGAAAACATTCTAACTCTTTATTTGATGAACCTCCACAGAATAGAGAGATTAAGAATTTAGTACACGGACATATGTTCACTTGGCTATACGGGTATAAACAATACAGTGTATACTAAAAGAAAGAGATAGGCACTAAAATAATAAAATTAAGAGATGATGACATAAATGTAAAATGTTATGTCATGTTATGCTACGTTTATTGTTTTGTTACGCAAGTATTTGGGAAAAAAAATTCGGCCACATGTGATAAGTATTGAGAAGCAGAGTGAGTATAATCTCTCCTATAATATATAATATTAAAATATCATAAATAGAGTTTTTCAACGATCTATTATTAAAAAGGCAAAATCACATATGCATTATCAAGTTATTTAAGCATACTTTATCGATGATACATACACAAGTAGGCGAGTCACCTTGCTAGTTTGAATATTAAAAACTGAACAAAAGGCTGTAAGCTTGTAAGTGGGTGCAAGGGTGAAACCAGCAATGAACCATGCCCTAAGCTGCCATTACAAATATAGCGGCGGCTCATTGTTCGGGTTTTCTCTTGAGGAAGAGGGTGTCTTCTCTCCTAAACCTCTCTCCCTTTCCCTTAGTATTTTAAGTGATGTGATACGGAAGAGACGACCCATAAGGCAATTGCCGAGCAAGTAGAAGCAACTAGACGCCGCCGCGCCATGCGAGGGTAACGACACATGAATTGAAGTATTCATCAAGAAGGCCCTGGCTTTGCTCTACGAACCAGTTAGAGTTGTACGGCATACGTAGCGCCAGGTGAATTTCGGTTCAAGGCTAGACGTTATTTTTCAGAATCTCGAGGACTATTTTTGCAAAAGGGCGTAGTCTGGGACTTGATGAAATTTTTTGAAACCGCGAGTTTTTTATTTTTTGCAAAAGAGCTTGAGAAGGAGTTAGACTCGAACTTGCGGCATCGCAATTTTTTTTTGCAAAAGAGGTGGCGGGAGGACCTAAATGCAATTTCAGAATTTTCGAAAAGGTTTTTTTGCCAAAGAGCCCATGGAGGACTTAAACGTAATTTTAGAATTTTCGGGAGGGACCAAGTGCAATTTCAAAATTTTCGAAGGATCTTTTTTTGCAAAAGAGACTGTAGTAGGACCTACATGTATTTCAAAATTTCCGAAAGGACTCCCACGAAAATGATGACGTGGAGGAACCGACTAAGTCGAAACCCACCTTTAATATAGGTAGTACTAGCATCTTGGACGCGGCGTGCCACGCCGTGGGTGCCGCCTTACACACAAGAAAGTTGAGTTTTTTTTCGGGAAAAAGGCTTAAACTTAATGGTAAAAAAAAAGCGGGAAGAAATATATGTTTTTTGTCGGGAAGAAGGATCCGTACGGTTTTTTTTCCTGACTGAAAAGGACCTAAACGTAATTTTGATTCTGTGGAAAAGGACCCGAGCGCAAGCATTAAAAACGCATAAAGGACTTAAGTGTGATATATATTTTTTTTGGAAAAAAATGACCTATTCGTAACGTAAAAGGACCTAGACGTAATTTTGATTTTGTGGAAAAGGACCCGAGCGCAAGCCTTAAAAACGCATAAAGGGTCAAATCGTAATATATATTCTTTTTGGGAAGAAGGACCTGTTTGTAATTTTTTTACGAACAAAGACCTGATTGTAATTTGTTTTTGTAAAAAAAGTACCTATCCGTAAATAAAAAAGGACCTATCCGTAAATATTTTTCGATGCCCTCCCTATCCAGGGATTCTTCCAAAATATAGTAGGGTTATAATTAGAGTCATTGATCTTATGTATTTTTGCGATGATCGTAGAGGAGCCAGCTGAGTCGGAACCCACCTTTAATACAGGTAGTATCGGAGCCATTGAGCTCGTGTACGCTCATGCAATGATCCAATGTAGGCCAAGCCTGACACGTAGTATATAATTCACACAGCTACTGTACTACAACTTTGTCGGTGTCGAGCTCTCAGCTCACCCCTGCCGGCCCACATTGCCCCGCACACGCTCGAAACCTGGCTAGCTCTGGAGCCTGGACCCGCGTGTGTCCAGCTCGGCCTCAGCCGCTCCCCGCATCATCTGCATCTGCACCGGCAAGTACAACACTTGAATGCCATTTCCGAGATAAGAGTGAGTAATTTGTCCCCGCCTAGAGAGTTTGCCGCACCGGGCAGGGCAGGGCGCATGTACGCTGCAGCTAGCAGAATGCCCAGGATTTCACGTGCTCCTGGATAACTCCCCGGCCGAATAAACCTACCATCATCACAGATCCCGCACGTGTTGCCGGGACGTGCGCTCCAGGTCAGCGAGCGCGACGCTTTCCCCCGCCCCGGCGACAGCTTGGAGGCCTGCCATGCCATGTAACGCATTGCCTCCGTTTGCTAGCTGAGATTGATGCGTCAACCAACAGCTTGTCCATGTTATAGAACGGCCTCGTCCGCACTTGATCAATCACGATATATCTTAGAATAGCAAATACAAATAGAGAGCACATATAATGTATGAAGAAAATTATATCCTCTATTTTTATTAGATTGGATCTCTTGTTCAAAAGGGTGCTCAATATATAGTAGAAGAAGTAAGAGATAGATTCGAATTCACCTACGTAGAGATAGAGTCCAATTGAATATAGACTCAAATCAATCTATATCATAACACTCTCCATTAGTCGAATACCGCGTAATGCACATATCTCATCAAAAACTCCACTCAAAAACTCAATAGGAAAATAGTACACTGCACTCACTCATTGTGTTACACTAGTTGCCTAATTAAAAAAATTTATGTGAGAAAACTTCAGGAAAACTCACTAAAAAAAAGAGTACAAATTTTAATCTTCTGGATTTATATTAGGATCTTCAGGTTCATGATAAGAGTCATAGTTCAAGGATTTGCTCCTCCTAAACTCTGCATATCTCTAAGTTGTCTTATTCCAATGTCATTAACATATCTTTAGAATGTAGATTTTTGTAAGAACTTAGTGAATAAATCTGCAAGATTTTCTCATAACTTAGTTTGCAAAAATTTTACCTCACCGTTCTTCTGGAGTTCGTGAGGATAGAAAAGTTTAGGAGCAATATATTTCGTGATATTGTTTTTTACATAACCCATTTGCATTTGTGTAACACAAGCAGTATTATCTTCATAGATAATTGTGGGGGTATCGACGGTGTTAAGACCACATGACTTCTGGATATGGTTAATCACACGTCTAAGCCAAACATATTCACATGAGGCTTTATATAACGCTATAATCTCTGAGTGGTTGGTAGAAGTAGCTACCAAGGTCTGCTTACAAGACCGCCAAGAAACGGCTGTATCACCGCAGAGAAACACAAAATCAGTCTGAGATTTGGCTCTATGGGGATCAGACAGATAGCTAGCATCCATATATCCCACCATGGTTAAGCCTTGGTTCTTTTGGAAAAAAATCCAAGATCTTGAGTACTTTGGAGGTATCTAAGTAAAGTCTTCACACCAACCCAATATTTTCTGGTTGGAGCTACACTGTGTCTTGCTAGCAAATTTACTGCGAATGCAATATCAGACCTTGTGCAATTTGCAAGATACATAAGTGCTCCAATGACGCTTAAGTATGGGACTTCAGGCCCTACGACTTTCTCATTTTCCATCCATGGACTGAAAGGGTCTTTATCCACTTCAAGAGATCTTACTACCATGGTTTTTTTTAAAAGGATGAGATTTATGCATATTAAATCTTTCCAATAACTTCTTGTTATAGGAAGACTGGTGTACAAAAATTCTTTCTGGAAAATGTTCTAACTGCAAGCCTAATCAATATTTGGTTTTACCCAAATCCTTCATCTCAAACTCCGTCTTAAGGAAAGAATTTGCTTCCTATTTCTTTTTATTAATTTTTTTCAGCTCCTCGTGATTTCCCACAACGATGGAGTCTGGTTGTTCCGACTTCCCAGTGTTGGATTGTGAGGGCAAATATACGCTGGGGTTATCATATTTAGGATATTTCGCTTCAGAGATATTACCATCTCCTGGATGGCTCACTCAGGGATTTTCTCAACACTAGGTTAAGCTTCTTTAATTGTTTCAAGTAGTGTTCTCATTTGTTCGGTCCTATTTTTCTGCGGACGTCATCGCCGAATTGAGTCTCGTGCATCTGGAGGCCTCCCCCTCTTTTTATCATGAGGGTCAAGAGTGAGTTCAATATCCTTCTGAGGTATTTCCACTCTTTCAGGTGCATATACTGCAGTTATATAAGATCTTTTCACTCCCTTATGATCAGTGAAGGTATTTGACAGATTATTGGCTTATTTGTTGTAGATTATTATCCTTCGAACTTCAAGTTCGATCTCTTTAGTGCGTGGGTCTAAGGGCTCGGTATTCTTTAATGTGGTACTTATCTTCCCCTAATGTCGAAAAAATGTTGATAGTACAATCAACGTACCGAGTCGAGTATAGATCCCCTATCATAGGCTCTAGGTGTTTTAATACTTGACGGCGATTTATAACCTACATAGATCCTCAATTTCTGGTGAGGTCCCATTGTGGTATGCTATGGTGGAGAGATTGGCACATATACAATACAACCAAATTTTCGTAGATAGGAAATACTTGGTTATTTTTCACGCACTATCTGCAATAGGAAAATTTCATGGTATGCAGTTGGTCTGGGTTGAATTAATGTTGCATCGTGCAGCACTGAGTGGTCCCAACAGCTGGTGGGTAACCTACAATTCTGCAAGAGTGGCCTAGCAATAAGTTTTACTCTTTTAATTAATGATTTTGCAAGGTCATTTTGAATGTGGACATGAGGTATGGAATGCTCTACATTAATACCAAGAGCCATACTATAATTATTAAATGCTTTTGAAATGAACTCGCCAGCATTGTCCATTCGAATAGACCTGGTCCTTTCTTCTGGAAAGTAGGCTCTCAGTTTAAAGATTTGGGCAATTAATTTAGCAAAAGAATGTGTGCTAGTAGATAAGAGATCGACATACATGGGATTATCTAGTAGAAGCATCTATTAGTAACATAAAATATCTGAAGGGGCCCAACAGGGGTTGAATGGGTCCACAGATATCACCTTGAATTTTCTCTTAGAAATTTAGTGATTCTTCTTTAACCTTTAGGTAAGAAGATATAAATACGAGCTTTCCTTTAGCACAATCAGGGCATAAGAAAACTTCAGGTCTAGGAAAGTCTTTATGCTATGGCTAGCAGTTGTTCTCCAAAAGGTGTCGTACGGCTGAATGGTATCTTTCTGTCAAATGGTGTCTTCTCGCCAAAGGGTGCCTTTTCGGGATAACGTCCGAGTAGTCATTCGTACTTGTCAGGTAACTGTCCTCATGAACGCATGCGTAGGGATAACTACTTGCTCCGACCAGTATTACTGGTTGGGGTGACTATTTTACAGGTCGAGGACGATCAGTGCGAAGCAACACATAAGACATACGAGCAAAATGGTCGGAGACATAACTAATTGGCTAAATGTGGGCCTCGTTCTACTTTATAAGTTGCGGACCCAAAAATAAAGTATGCCTTTTAACCGTTGTAAGCCCAAATGAAATATGGGCTTTAATCTTCGTTAGAAGTAGGGATGGCAACGGGAAAATCCCCGCGGGGAGCACCCTCCCATCCCCGATCCCCGATAAGCAAAATTTCCCCGTCCCCGTCCCCGACCCCGTACACGGGGCTTAATTCTCCCCCGTCCCCGATCCCCGATAGGTGTGCGGAGCCCCGACAGGGACTAATCCCCGAAAATGCTATATAAAAGATCACATGCTACATGAATAAATCACTAGATTAATGGTGCATGTGTGATTAAGTGTGAGTGAATCACGAGAGTAATTCATATTTAGCATGTTTATTAATAATGACCTCACATATATTCTTTTTTCTTTTGAGAATAATCATTTGCTCCCACCAAGTAGTGATAACGCGGGGACGGGGACGGGGATCGGGGACGGGGAATGATGGAACGTCCCCGTCCCCGCGATCCCCGACGGGGACAACATTTTCCCTGATAAACCCCCCGCGGGGCGAGATTTCCCCCGTCCCCGTCCCCTAATAGGCACTACTACAGAATTGTACATCAGAATCGGTTTTTTTTGTCATTACAGTCGGTTCAAGTGGCGATACGAAGTCTTTAGATAGTAATGAGGTGGAGTTATCACAGTCGGTTTTGGCCCGATTGTGATAAAGCCTCATTATAATCGGTTCTTTGGTGAAACCGATTCTGGTGAACACATTATCACAATCGGTTTTTTCAAGTAACCGATTCTGATAAAGGTCATCGAATCGGTTCTTTCATGAAGCGACAGATGACCCCTCATTAGAATCGGTTCTTGTGTGGAACCGATTACGATAACCACGTTATCGGAATCGGTTCCACACAAGAACCGATTCTAATGAGGGGGTCATCACAATCGCTTCCTTGAAAGAACTGATTCTGATGATGGATCGTCACAATCGCTTTCTTCCAAGAACCGATTCTAATGTTGTGGTCATAACAATCCTTTCTTAAAAGAACCGATTCTGATGAGAGGTCATCAGAATCAGTTCCTCATAAGAACCGATTCTAATGATAGTGTCATCACAATCGCTTTCTTCAAAAAACCGATTCTGATGAGACGTCATCAGAATCATATATAAGAACTGATTCCAATTATGTGGTTATCAGAATAGGTTACGCATTGTGAACTCTAACGTAGATCATATTACAGTAACAATAATAACATGTAGGTGATGAAAGCATGCATTGTGAAATTTGAACTCAGAAATGTTTGCAGAAGAATCACAAGCAAGTAGATGTAAAGTGAACATGATAATTGAAGCATTCTGGAACATATATCCATGTCAAGATCAAAGGAGCATGCTGATGAACTTACACTAGAAAGTCTGAACAAGCGGATCGTGGATTTTCCTTTCCGGCTATACTAGATGAGCTTGGTACCTTTCTTTAAAGTAATAATGACCTTCAGAAGATAAAACACAAAACATAAGTATCGTGATTATTGTTTTACACATACATGCACAATTATGAAAAGAGATCGAAATGAAGCATGTAGCTGTGTCTAGAATTGTACATGTTCATCTGGTGTTATCTAAATAGCTACTAGTCAACATCCAGGTGATATGAAAATAACACAGGATTCTAATAAAAGGGTTGGCGAAATATACAGGTCCTTGGTGGATTTATTAAATAGGTATACATTAGCAAGCAAAATACTCCTCACCTTCGGTTGCATACAAGGAATTATAGTGTACTTCACTCAGAAACTTTGTAAAGTGTGTCTAAATGATCAAACACCACATCCCTGGGGACCATCTCAATTAGGTAAGTGTGTCTAAATAACGTCAGTAGACACATTTTTGAAGCAGTATCATAGATCTAAATAAAACAATTTAATGAAAATGTACATATTATGAAACTACATGATTATGATACTGTCAGATGATAACTCGTGCTACACTTCCATTCCGTGCCATTTGTACAGATTAACCCTCCCTATATTTCAGTAATAATATGTACTAAGCTAGGACCCATGGAAACAAGAATTTCCTCCTGTCAGTGCAAAATGAGTAATAATATGTACAATTTAATGAAGTTGTACTATACAACATGATTAATGAAAACAGAAAACAGCTTTCCGCAGCTTAGCACCAAAATTTTGGCAAGGCGGTTCAATAGCTAATGCGGTTCCTGGTCTCTCAAGTCCTGGCTGTTCTCTTGCAACATAACTAGTTGTCGATATGTATAGTAGTAGAAAATTAGTTGAGACATGTAGGAATTATTTTCACAATTTAACATACTACAATGAGAATAAAACTACTATTCTTAAACTCACTGCATATCAAGTGTTGAAAATTTTAGCACGCTATTTTGGAATTCTCTCACGATATCTAGCTGCATTGCTAAAGCTTTGGCCAAGAATAACCCACAAATAGCAAGAACAGATAACATGAATTGAAAATCGTGTTTATATGTTGGTAATTTTGTATGGCAAATTCTCGAACAAAAAATGTATGGCAAAGGCAGTTTTGAGTTTGGATATTCATGTTTTAGTGTTATATGTTCATCTCGTATAGTAGCACCAAACATAAGAAACCGTAAACGTAAGACTGTAAGTAACTTCATTAAGTCATATTCCAACTACAAGACATTGCACAGATCAATTGAGGTTCCACCAACCTACCATATAAATAACTGTTGAAAATCAAACCATTGACTTGCCCGGTCCATTTAACTTCAATCCTTGTTTTGCCATGTCAAAACATTGCTAGCTATCAAGACCATAATTATTTCTACACGTATGATGCGTCGGGATGTCTATTCTACCCTACTTGAATTGGTAACTACTAGGAGTAACTTCATATGATCAGATGTGCAAATCTAAACAAGTTAGTAGATGTACGATCTTCCGAGCTCAGTGTATCACACAAAACAAGATGTGTAACTTAGATTATCGGGTCGATTCATTAATGGCATAACAAAGACAAGTCTAACTTACCCAAAATTAAGTCTACTGGAGAGAAAACATCGCAAATGAGGAGCCGGCTTCTCTCTGCACAAGCGAATCCAACGTTAGAACCACAAGTTAAACTGTTGTATCTTGTACCCAATCTGAGGAACCTTCTCCGTAGCACCTCGACGACCCAGAGCTCCCCACCATCAACGCCCGGCGGCAGTGGTGGAAGGTCCCCACACCCGTCAAAGAAGTGGCACCGGCACGACTTGGCTGGCGGCTCCATCTCCTCCCCCACGCGCCCCATCTGAGCCCAAAATGCATGGAGTTTATACGAATCAGGTGGTGGAAACCAAACAAACGCGGCACGGCAGATTGGCACGTCTTGCAGGAGCTTGAGCTCCTATAGGGGTGGAGGATCTTGCGCTTTCGATCCTTGGCCTGGGTAGGAGAAGAGAGAATGACGGTCAGTGTTAGGGTTTGAGGAGGGTTGTGGGTGGAGGAATGGGACCTTCCGCTTCCAGTGGAGGGGATGAGGAGGAGGCGGCGGCTGTGGCTCTGGTAGGGAGGCGGATGTAGTGGATGAGGGCCATGGCGACGGCTGCCCTTGAGATATGGCGAGAGAGGCGGACGGGGAGCGACAATGAGCGAGGCGAGGCGAGCGCTAGGGCTTGGCATGAATTGGTGGAACCTACTCAATGTGCTCGCCTATATGATTACTGCTCAGAGTGCTATCGATGATCGGTTTTAAAACGAACCGATTGCATTGACATACATTTGTATCGGTTACGTAAATAACCGATTGTATTATTATTATCGCTATACGTGTCGGCCCAAATGAAAACCGGCTACGATAAACAACATATTACTATCGATTCTAAAGAAAACCGACATGATAAAAACTATATAACTATCGGTTCCAAATAAAAACCAACACAAATGAAAACTATATCACTATCGGTTCCAAATAAAAACCGACACAGATGAAAAATATATCACTATCGGTTCCAAATAAAAACCGACACAGATGAAGGCCATAGTACTATCGGTTCCAAATAAAAACCGACACAGATGAAGGCTATAGTACTATCGGTTCCAAATAAACACTGACACAGATGAAGGCCATAGTACTATCGGTTCCAAATAAAAACCGACATAGATGAAGGCCATAGTACTATCGGTTTCAAATAAAAACCGACACAGATGAAAAATATATCTCTATCGGTTCTAGATAAAAACCGACATAGATGAAGGCCATATTACTATCGGTTCCAAATAAAAATCGACACAGATGAAAACCGTATTACTATCACTTTTCACATAGGAATCGATAGTGATGTGCATGTGCACATCACTATCGCTTTTTACAAAAGAACCGATAGTGATAATCATGCACATCACTATCGCTTCTCACATAAGAACCGATAATGATATGCAGACGAATATCACTATCGCTTTTTAGTTAAGAACCGATAATGATAAGTGTGCACATCACTATCACTTTTTATGTGAGAACCGATTGTGATGTGCCCAATGCTACATCACAATCGCTTCAACCTGAGAACCGATAGTGATTATTATTAATATCCATCCTAAATCATCTATCACAATCGTTTTTTCCTAAAAACTTAAGAACCGACCAGATAAAGCGATAGTGATGTACCATTTTGTAGTAGTGAGGGGAATTCCCCACGGGGAAATGGGGATCGGGGCCATTGCCATCCCTAGTTAGAAGTGCTTTTGCATCATATTGTAGGGAGAAATTTGTTGTTTGACAAATGATCTATTATAAATAGCTACGATTGCTTTTCAGTCTAGAAAACCAAAAGATAATTTTTTAGAGATAGCCACAGCTTACTCAAACAGATCCATAATTTGGCCGTGATTTTGAGAATTCACGGTCCCGACACTACTACAGAATGGTACATCACTATCGCTTCATCTGTGTCGGTTCTTAAGTTTTTAGGAAGAAACGATTGTGATAGATGACTTAGGAGAGGCATTAATCACAATCACTATCGGTTCTCGAGGTTAGAAGTGATAGTGATGAAGATCGAACATTACAATCGGTTCTTATGCGAGAAGTGATAGTGATGTGATTATCATCACTATCGGTTTCCACATAAGAAGCGATAGTGATGAGAAAGTACACATCACTATCGGTTCTTATTTAAGCGATAGTGATGATAACGCACATCACTATCGCTTCTCACAAAAGACCGATAGTGATAAGACGCACACATCACTATCGGTTCTTATTTAAGCGATAGTGATGATAATCGCACATCACTATCGCTTCTCACAAAAGAACCGATAGTGATGAGAACGCGCTCATCACTATCGGTTCTTTTGTGAGAAGCGATAGTGATGTGCAGATATCATCACTATCGCTTCTTAAATAAGAACCGATAGTGATGTGTATTTCTCATCACTATCGCTTCTTATGTGAAACCGATTGTGATGATCGTGATAATCACTATCGCTTGTCTTATAAGAACCGATCGTGATGTGAATGATCACATCACTATCGCTTTTATATGAGAACCGATAGTGATGTACCTCGTTAGGTTAATTATACCACTCGAGCGTAACTCTTCTCTGTTATTGTTCCGGAGGAGGTTTCTCCGCCGCCACCGTAAAAAAATAGCTTATATTCGTGGTTGGAAGCAATACTTGGGTGAGAAAATTTGAAATTCTCAAGGGTGGGTGTTAAGAGGTAAATTTGAAGCCCTAACTTGAGGAGATTTCCTCATTTTGCATAATTTGTGGTTTTCTTCAAAATGTGAGCATTCCTTCAAACCCCTTTAATTTTGCACTATGTATTTTTGATATGTCGCTAAGAAAGTTTAGATTGCTTTGGTATTGTGTATGTCCTATCGATTTCACACCCTTTTATTTCACAAGCATGTACACATGTAGTTAATTATCTTAATTTGTAGTGCTTTGGTGTTAATATGGAATTATTATTGTTTGTCACCTAATGCATGCTAGAGTTTAGGTGCGGAACCTCGTCTCCCGCTCGAGGATGCTTGTTTATAAATATACCGAACGAAATGGCATATTTATAAGCGGCGATCTCGAATTGTCCACGTTTGATAGCTCGAGGATATGTGCTTCGGGCAAGTTCCTGATCGAGCAGTGTTGTACAACTGTAGAGTAGAGATTTCGGTAGCGTCTCCCTGGTATTCTCCAGATACACACCCCTCTTGACCTGTTGTCGAGACGTGTATATGGAGAATAGCGGGGAGATGCTGCCGAAATTTTCTCTGGAGTTGTACAACGGCTTAGGAACTTGTCGGAACCACATATCCTCGAATGGGATTAGGACCAAACCTATTTAGAGATTGGGAGTCATCGTTGGTACCCTTGTTTTGTTTCGTTGTAGTCAAAAGATCTGTAGGCTACTGCACTATATAATTAGATTGTTTGATATCATTGTTGATGTTAAAAATGTATGTCTCCTATCTAGGAATTGGAAGCTCTAAACCGTGGAAGAATCTAGGTATCGATTAGGAGAACACATTTTATATATCTTGCAGAACTTGCGTCCTCTATTTTGCAAAGGTAATATTAAATGAAATGATGTCTCAATATTTCAAATAGCTAGCTAGCTTGTTGTCGCTCGATTCTTCCTTAATTTATTGTGTGAATTTTAATTGCAGATGGACCGTAAGGAATGGATGTATGACAAAAGTCGTGTGAGTCTTTGAATTTCAGAGGGTGTTAAGGAGTTCAAAAAATACCGAACAGGACATGGTGAGGAGGGTGTAAACTTCATATATTGTCCTTGCATTGATTGCACCAATCGAGAAGATTTAACAACTCACCAAATCGAGGACCACCGATTCGACGTGGCTTCGTGAGGAATTACACGCCTTGGATCCATCACGGGAGACAGTAGTACCCTTCCGGTATGCAACGAAGACATGGTGGAACCAGATGATGAGTTGCAGCCTGATATGTTTGAGGAGGAGAATTTGGAGCAAATGTTGCGGGATGTGGAGGGTAATTACACGGAAAGAGAGTTTGAAAAGTTTAAAAGCTTGATGGAAGACGATGCCAAACCGCTGCTCACAAAGTTGCAAAGTAGAATACACCAAGTTGGGTTCGGTCCTTGCATTGTTCGAATTGAAGGCAAAACACCGCTGGACGGATACAAGTTTTAATGCACTTCTAGTTCTTCTATCGGATCTACTTCCGAGGGAAACGAGTTGCCAACAAGCATTTATGAAGCGAAGAAGCTACTATGTCCCATGGGAATAGAAATAGAAAGGATACATGCATGTCCGAATGATTGCATCTTGTACCGTAACGCACATCAGGAGCTGCACGTGTGTCCAGCTTGCGGTGTGCCTCGGTACAAACAAAAGGAGAAGCGTAATGACAAGAAGCGTAAGTGCCGGGGCAACGAGGGTGAAGAGGTCACTAAAGGTGCACCGGCCAAGGTATTGTGGTACTTTCCCATCATTCCCCGTCTGGAGAGGTTGTTTGCAAATCCTAGAGAAGCAAAATTGTTGCGTTGGCATTATGAGTCTCGAAAGGAAGATGGCAAGTCGAGACACCTGCCGATTCGGCTCAATGGAGAAACATCGATTGGAAACATGAGGAGTTTGGTGCCAAATGAGGAACATAAGATTTGGATTGAGTACCGATGGAATGAATCCGTTTGGTAACATGAGCGATCGTCACAAAGACGTGGCGGCTTCATTGTGTATCTACAACCTCCTCCTTGGTTGTGCATGAAGCGGAAGTATATCATGATGTCGTTGCTAATCTCGGGACCTAAACAACCGAGAAATGATATTGATGTGTACCTCGCCCATTGATCGAGGATTTGGTAAAATTGTGGAATGACGGGTCATTGTGTGGGATGCGTCTGAAGAGAGCATTTCACCCTACGGGCTATGGTATTCTCGCACCATAAATGATTTCCAGCTCTTGGTAATTTGGCGAAGCTACTGATCGAAAGGAGCAAAAGCGTGTCCTATTTGTGAAGAGGAGACCGAGAGCTTATGGTCGCGAATTCCAAGAAAATCGTGTATATGGGTCACCGAGGTTTCTACCTCAAGTCATCGATACCGTAAGATGGATGACAAATTTGATGGGAAGAGGGAAGTCCGCTCGCACCGCAACCTATGAGTGGAAGGCAAGTATATTCACGTGTAGAGGATATCGATGTTCAAGACGGAAAGAGCTCTAAACTGCTCGTTCTAGGACCATTTGGAAGAAGAGGTCAATATTTTGGGACTTACGTCGCATCGAAGGAGTTAGATGTTCGCATTGTATTGATGTCATGCACGTTGAGAAGAATGTCTGCGATAATTTGGTTGGTATCCGCTGAACATACCGGAAAGACAAAGGATGGTGTGAATGCTCGTCGCGACATGGCCTACATGGGAATCGGGCCCAGCTTGCGGTGATAGAGGAGGATGGAAAAGGTCCGTATATCCCCGCCGCATGCTACACCTGCCCAAGAAGGAGAAAGAGGACTTTTGCAAATGTCTCCATGGTATTAAAGTTCCATCCGCTACTCATGAACATTAAGAAGCTTGTGTCCTTGGATGATTTGAAGTTGTTGGGCATGAAGTCCCACGATCGCCATGTCTTGATGACCCAAATGCTCCCGGTTGTAATCCAAATATTCGCCAGAGGATGTCGTTTGCAATCACGGTCGTGTTACTTCTTCAATGCGATCTCTGCAAAATTATTGACCCGACATGCTAGACAACTTACGGAGGAGGTGGTGCAGACTTTATGTCGCCTTGAGATGCATTTCCACCGTCGTTCTTCGACGCCATGGTCCACCTTGTTGTTCACCTTGTTAGAGAGATTAAGATATGTGGACCCGCTTTCTTACGTTACATGTATCCGCTCGAGAGGTACATGGGTATATTAAAGTCCTATGTGAGGAATCGATCAAGCTCGAGGGTAGTATTGTGGAAGGTTATGGGATCAAGAGGTTATTGAGTTTTGTGTGGACAATCTCGGGAAAAGACAAGCAATCGGTGTTCTCAGATCTCGCCACGAGGGCAGAATTGCTGGCAAAGGAACCGTGGGG
Source organism: Otatea glauca (assembly GCA_036346275.1). Classification (NCBI taxonomy): domain Eukaryota; kingdom Viridiplantae; phylum Streptophyta; class Magnoliopsida; order Poales; family Poaceae; genus Otatea; species Otatea glauca. The sequence goes on from CM070728.1 coordinate 12,863,265, forward strand.
TCGAAACTAACGAGGCCACGGTTTGATATGTATTGCAAAGCGCATTTGATCTTTGCAAAGAGAGCACGAAGTTGCAGGGTACATCAAGCAGCATAAGTTGATATTACGGGAAGAGAATCCACATATGGATGAGCTTTCCATCATGCGAGAACACAACGATAGATTTGTTACATGGTTCAAACAAACGGTAGAGTTCTCTGTTAGTGAGAATGTGAAATGGTTGGCTGATGGACCTAGATTTAATGTACAGACATGGCAGGGGTACGATATTAATGGGTACACCTTTTACACTGAAAGTCAAGATCTAAGAGTATCTTGTTCAAACATGGTGTAAGCATAGATGTCTTTCCGATGTACATCACTCGAAAGGAGGATCCTCAACGGCAATGTACTTGTATTATGGGATAATCAAGAAATTTGGGAGCTCGATTACGGAATATACCAAATTCCATTATTCGATGTAAGTGGGTGGGACTAACACATGGAGTGAAGGTCGATAAGAGAGGTTTTACTCTTGTGGATCTAAGCGGACTCGCCTACAAAGATGACCCGCTCGTATTTGCGAAGCAAGCAAATCAAGTCTTCTATGTGCGTGATCCGCCAATCCGAGGTTGCACGTTGTCCTTCACAAAGAAGCGGCGGATCGTTGGTGTCGAAAATGTCGTAGATGAAGAAGAATACAATCAATTCGATGAAATACCTCCATTTGCGATGGGGCCTATCTTAGCGGGATGACGACACACATCAAGAAATTACGTGCGCGTAGATCATCAAGAAGGGTTGTATCAGAACTAAAGGAAATATTGTATTGTTTGTTCATTTTATCATCTTTGTTCATTTTCTTTAAGCCATTAGTGTTTAAGACATATGTTTTATCGTGCCTTTTGTTTGGGTAAAGTTGTACTGTTATAATCTCTCATGGAACATTGTGACATATTTGAAATCTACTTACTAGTTGGTCATTCGTTTACATATCGTAAAATTTGTTTACTGATTTTTCTTTTGGGAAAGCTTCTAACTAGTCCAAAGTTTATTTACGGAAAATTTGGAAAAACTCGACTTTAATTGCATAAGTTTTGACTTTTGCGGTCTATAAGCTAGAATCATGCTTACAAAGTGAATTCTTGCATCTTTGTCGTTGCTAAATCTTTTTGAAAATTCTTTTTGAATAGACCCGTAATATCCCAAAGTATGTTTCGCAAAATTTGAAAGAATTCCAACTATATCTGTAAAAGTTGTGGCCTTTTACCCTTTCATCAATGAATTCTACTAAATCGACTTCATCTTGCTTTGTCCGGAAAATCAATAGTGATTGATATTTGTGTCGGGTTTTCCTTCAAAACCGATAGTATTGAACAAATATTTGTGTCGGTTTTTTATTGAAAACCGATAGTATTAGAGATCAACTTATTTGTGTCGTTTTCTCTTAAAACCGATAGTACTAGTTTGTGCCAATTTTTCTTCAAAACCTGTTATAGTACTATTAGTGTCGGTTTTTCTTCAAAACCGATAGTATTGAACCAATATTTGTGTCGGTTTTTTATTGAAAACCGATAGTATTAGAGATCTACATATTTGTGTCGGTTTTAAACGCAAACCGATAGTAATAGACTACTTGTTGTCTCGGTTTTCTCTTAAAACCGATAGTATTAGAGATCTACACATTTGTGTCGGTTTTCTCATAAAAACCGATAGTATTTTAAATATTCTTATTTGTATCGGTTTTTAATGAAAACCGATAGTAATAGACTACTTGTTGTCTCGGTTTTTCTTGTAAACCGATAGTACTATTTTGTGCCAATTTTTCTTCAAAACATGTTATAGGACTATTTGTGTCGGGTTTTCCTTCAAAACCGATAGTATTGAACAATATTTGTGTCGGTTTTTTATTGAAAACCGATAGTATTAGAGATCAACTTATTTGTGTCGGTTTTCTCTTAAAACCGATAGTACTAGTTTGTGCCAATTTTTCTTCAAAACCTGTTATAGTACTATTAGTGTCGGTTTTTTATTGAAAACCGATAGTATTAGAGATCTACACATTTGTGTCGGTTTTTCAATGAAAACCGATAGTAATAGACTACTTGTTGTCTCGGTTTTTCTTGTAAACCGATAGTACTATTTTGTGCCAATTTTTCTTCAAAACATGTTATAGGACTATTTGTGTCGGGTTTTCCTTCAAAACCGATAGTATTGAACTAATATTTGTGTCGGGTTTTTATTGAAAACCGATAGTATTAAAGATCTACACATTTGTGTCGGTTTTCTCCTAAAACCGATAGTATTTTAAACATTCATATTTGTATCGGTTTTTAATGAAAACCGATAGTAATAGTCTACTTTTTTCTCGGTTTTTCTTGTAAACCGATAGTACTTTTTCGTGCCAATTTTTCTTCAAAACATGTTATAGGACTATTTGTGTGGGTTTTCCTTCAAAACCGATAGTATTGAACAAATATTTGTGTCGGGTTTAATATTGAAAACCGATAGTATTAAAGTCTACACATTTGGGTCGGTTTTCTCATAAAACCGATAGTATTTTAAACATTCATATTTGTATCGGTTTTTAGTGAAAACCGATAGTAATAGACTACTTTTTGTCTCGGTTTTTCTTGTAAACCGATAGTACTATTTTGTGCCAATTTTTCTTCAAAACTGTTATAGTACTATTAGTGTCGGTTTTCTCTGAAAAACCGATAGTATTTTAAACATTCATATTTGTGTCGGTTTTCTCTGAAAAACCGATAGTATTGTGAAACATATTTCATCGGTTTTTGTGTAAAACCGATAGTATTGAACTAATATTTGTGTCGGTTTTTATTTAAAACCGATAGTATTGAGATCTACATATTGGTGTCGGTTTGTCTTAAAACCGATAGTATTGTAAAATATATTTGTGTCGGTTTTTGTGTAAAACCGATAGTAATGTGATACCCTTACTTAAGGCGATTTTTTGAGAAGCTTTCACGCGTGCCTTGCCTTCGCTTGCCCTAGCCCCTTTTCTCAAGCTCCCGCCTCCACCTCCGCCGCCACCCGCGCCGCCGCGCTGCCGACTCCACCGCCCGACGCCCACGCCGCTCCGTCGTCCCACCCGCGGCGCCGCTCGACGCCCTAACGGCCCTATCGCCCACCCGGCGCCCACGCCGCTCCTGCCGCCACCGCCCGACGCCGCCCGACGCCTAACGCCCCATCGCCCGCGCCCCACCGCCTAAGCGCCCACGCCGCCTGCCGCCCACCGCCCGCGCCGCCAAGCCCCAACGCCCCATCGCCCAGCGCCCCACCGACTCCACCGCCCGGCGCTCCACTCCGCCCCCCGTCGCCCCACCGCCTCGGCGCGCCCGACGCCTAACGGCCCCATCGCCCGGTGCCCACCTCCTGGCGCTCCATCGTAAGTTGCGGGACAACCGCAGTAATGTACATGCAATCTATATGATAACAACTTCTATGAACATATCCACCCCAATTGAAAACAATCACAGATATACATCCCATAATAACTATTAGAAATAGTAGAAATTTCATCAAACAACTCGAAAATAGAACGCAGTTTGTTTGAAAATTGGAGAGCAGACATCCCATATTTAGATTAGAAGAAATGTTGACAATGCGGTGTGTTATGAAATTATTCGGAGAGCGTAAATCATGTATTTGGATAACATGACATGTAGACAATGCAATGTGTTATGAAAGAATTACGTTGAAAAGAAATCCCATATGTAGATTACATCACATGTAGACAATGCAAGGTGTTATGAAACTGACTTACTAAAGTTGTTAAAAACAAGCTTGGACAACAAACCGGTTGCATCATGTCCCGGCGGATGTTTGAGGATTAAGCCAGAAAAAGATATGGTGGCGCAGTGCCTGTGGATATGTCGCCGCTAGTAATGTACCCAATGGAGTAGCGGGGCATTAAGAGCTTCTGCAGGATGAACTCAAAAGAAACTCATTAGCCTATTGTTATCGATGAAAACAAAGGAAGCAAGCACTTCAAAATTGAACATTAATAAGCATCTTTCTCAAGCTGCTAATTAGCTTTAACTCACATCTTGATGATGAATTGGACATTGTGTAGTCAACAAAGGAAGCCAAAGTAACGAAGATATTATCGCACATTAGAAAATATCTTATTGAATAGGAAAAAGCGCTTATCTACTTCAACCTTGTTTAAAAGGCCAAACATCAAAGGTTACGCTTATGTGCAAGCCACAAAGAAGACTACTAATTTGAGAACCATTGTGAAAGGCCATAATGAATTACCGATCTATAAATGAATAAGCCAAATCATGACCCATCACTACATGCAAGCAAAGAATGTCGAATGTAATAGCAGCTTGAACATATTTATGCTTTGTTCCTGGCGACAAATCTAGGTATTACTCTACTAGGACAATTGGATGTGCTTAACATATCATTTCAATTTTAAACTTCACAATATAGAAATGGGAAGTCCTTGCCAACAATCCACAAACTGGGTATGTAATCCATCATAACCGTATCAAGTACATCTCTTGCAAAGAAGTGTCTTCTTTCCATGTATGTTTTCATGCCTTTTTCAATATTTTGTCATATGTGCTTCATACTCGTCATACTATTATGCAACTTTAGACTCTCTTAATTGAGATAGCTATTTCAATTATAATTGCATATTATTTTCCTTTTCATCTCAAAGATATGTTAGAGTTTAGGTTATGTAACCTCGTCTCCTGTTCGAGAGTGCTTATTTATAAATATGTCGAATGACATATTTATAAGCAACGATCTCAATTGTCCATATTTTGATTCGAGGATATGTGGTTTGGGCAAGTTCTGAGTGTTGTACAACTCACGAGTAGATTTCGTAGCGTCTCCCGGTGTTCTCTGGATACACACCCTCTTGACTGTCGTCGAGGCGTGTATCCGGAGAACGGCGGGAGATCAAATTTTCTCCGAGTTGTACAACGGCTTAGAACTTGCCCAAACCACATATCCTCGAATGGGATTAGGACCAAACCTATTTAGAGATTAGGAGTTATCGTCCATACGTATTTAGTTGGTCTACATACGACTTGTCTTGAAGATCATTCGTTCATCTGTTACTCTAATGCAATATGCTACAACAATGACATGCTATGAATTATCCATTGATTTGTTACTTTAGATGATTTATTGTGAAGTTCACATAATAGCTACGAATTGCTTTCTCTCATGTGAAATATATGTCCATGTTAGATAAGAAAACTCAAAATGTCGCAATTGAGAGCATCGGCTCATCGCCGTAAAGAGTAGAAGGTGCTCTGAGGGCCAAGCCAACTTCCAAGTGTCGAGCGGAGCCAGGTTCCAAATGTCGAGGGGCCGAGTAAGGTGAGGAAGGCCCGAGGACCGAGCAAAGGGCCACAGGAGAACGCCGCAAATTCTCCACTTCAATGCGACGGGCGTTTGCAGGTCCTCCCAAGTATAAGGGCGATACCGCTCATTCCTCGGGCAAGCTGGTGAGGAGAGAGTTCCCATAACGGTTAAGGATTGGAGAAAGGAGGTCGTCGAAAGCGTAAGAACCGGTGTGGGACGAGGTTAAGGGGAAATGGATTATAGAAGAGGAGGATGAAAACAATGCCAAAGCAGACGCCTTGAAGAGGATGGGTGTGGCTCTGAGGCACTTTAGGGTCTACATGCATAGTGAGTACGTGCTGAAAGGCCGTGCACCATTCGAGAGGTATCCGTTCGTGCTTCCCGATGTTTGGGAGGAGTTCACGAGGATGAAGAGTACGCCCGAGGCGGAGGAGCTGAGACAGAGGAACGTTGCTACCAGAGGTGAACACGCACGCGCACCACCTCGGTTCAGCGGCTACGAAGGAAGAAAGCGAATGGGCACGACTAGCCGAGGAGTGCGCCAACTCGGAGAAAGCGATGCCTTACTCGCATATATGTGAGGAGCGGCACGTGATCGGGTATTAGCGAGGACAAAGAAAACGGGGACGGCGGTGGTAGTACCAAACCCCACTACTGCGCAAGTTGTCTCCACCATCGTAAGATATCAAACTTGCTACATTGCAAGAGACCATTCTGTTGTATTTCAGATCTAATTCGTACTCGCTTCTTGCAGGAGGAGGTAAGCGGAGGAAAGAGCAGGGACTTTTCTTAGCCAAGGGTCAAATGACATCCTATTCTCTCATGATCGAAAAGCCCGACCATAAGGGCGGGTGCTTGCGCAGGGCGGGGCATCGAAGAAGTCCTACTTCCAAGATCTTGCTTCGAGTACCGGATCAAGAACATGGGAGGCACGTATGAGCGCTCAAGGACACGCTTAGGGAGCGGTGAGGAGGAGATCTCGGAGGAGATGAGGAGGAGATGAGGTGCGGATGATGGCACGTGAGGAGGAGATGAGGTGGAGATGATGGCACGTGAGGAGCGCCTAAGGGCCGAGATGATGGCGATGATCTCCCAGTCGAGCCGATGCCCCGCCATCAGAGAAACCTGTGCCCCACCAAGTAGTGCGGTTCCAAAATGATAAGTCCGGTCCCAGTGAAGGTAATAATTAATTTTGCCTTACTTAATGGTGCGAGGGTAACTCTTCATATGTTTTCTCTCAAGTTGCGCACTTTTGCGGCGCCTACCAAGTGCCACCACCCGATGGAAGACGGATTTCTGTTGAGTCTGCGACGCGGGTTGCATTTCCATGCAAGGAGACCGACACGGTGCATGGTCACCTTTGGGAAGGGCTACATGAGGTCGGTGGACTACGCCCACGGCCTTCTTATCACATGTGCTCGAGTTCCCCTAACGAAGACATCACCACTCTCGGGCTAAGCGGATGTCGTTCATCAAGTGGCCCACGACAGCGTCGATCTTGGTCAAGGTAAACATCCTCACGTCTTACGTACCATTCCGGTAGTATTGCAACAAGTTACTTAATTATGCGCGTGCTTTGTAGGTTCCTACCGTACTGCGCTGCTCCCACGATCGCGGACGAGCCCCGCACAAAGTCTGAGTGGTGCATAAAAGGACTAGCACGACAACCACAGAACCACTAGAGGCCTCTGCTAAAAGGCTAGGCTCACAAAGGCCACAGCGCCCCTCGGGTATATGAAAAGCCTGATTGCCCGGCCTCGGAGACTCCTTCGCCCGTAAAGGAGAGCGGCAAGATGACCACGTGAAGCCTTATGAATTTAAGGCCTACGACATGGAAAGCCCTTCGCCTCCCGGCAAATTGAACGCTCTAGGCATATGGACTCGATACTCCATGGATGGTACATTGACAAAGCGAAAGATAGCGGCGTGTCGACTTCAATGTTAGATACGAAGGGACATTTCCACCGCGAGGAGGATGGGACATTCGATTAGTTTTGAGGATCTGTTCGTCTGCACCAACCGATAGCCATCGATATTTCTCTTATGACGATCACGGACGCCGTGAGTATCGCACCACGCTGTGCGACTTTATGACTTCCATAGAATTTTGCATTACACTTTTAACATTCAATGCGAGTTGCGAGGCGATGAGGCGTGGTCGTGACGAATCGACAACTAGTTGGGTTAAATCGACCACGAGCTTGTGTCGCGACGATGGCTAGGCTTCAACCGGAATGGGTTGCCGGCTACATCAAGAGGGCATTGCAAGCTGAGTCGAAGAAGGACTTCATTCTATTCCCGTACCACGAGGAGTAAGTACTACTTCACTGTTCAATTACTTCTACACACTGAAACCGTATGTGAACTTATTTTCTTCGCTGCATACCATTTAATAAGCAACCATTGGGTTCTACTCGTGCTCCTTCCGAGAGACAACAAAGTGTACACTTTTAATTCGGTTGATAAGAGACCGATGGCCTACGCGATCAAGCCTCCTTTGGAGCAGTAAGTGCACCACTCTTATCTAACATTTTCTGTATTTAACTACAATCATTATTTTTTTACTCAACGACATCTTTCCAATGTATATAGGGGTTTCAAGGAATACGTCGAAGCAGGAGGGACACACGACGACAAAAAGGGCTCCAAGCTGGAGTATGTCCGCTTCAAGGTACAAGTTGCTATCATATATAAGATTTAGATTTTCTGATATATTTTCTTTGTCTCTTAATTTATTTTTCTTTCTTCACAGTGTCATCAACAGGGCAGCGACGACCGCTGTGGTTTGTATGTCATGCAACACATGGTGATCTTGATTGTCGGCTCAGACCGTTTCCCTGAGGTAGTACATGCATATACAATTAGTCTTTCACATGCAAATTTGAAAACTCAAATTAGAGCACTCGTTTCTATCTTGCAGCTTACCGTTATTCCCCAGAAGAGTGTAGACAGCACTGCACTCAACAAGATACGAGATCACTTATGCCAGTGGTACTGGATAGAATGCTTGTCGGAGGACGGACGGTTTAGAGATCCCAAAAGCTCCTACTAGACCAGATGTGAACAAATATTACATATCTGAATGCGATTGCATGTGTACTTATGGTTAAGCATGTTTACGTTCTATTTTGTTAATGAATGTGATATGTGTTTGTTGTAACAAAGTGTTCATGTTCTTTGAATGTGATATGTTGTCTGTAATTTCTGTGTGAATGTGATATGTGCATATTGTGTGGAATATGTGCTTATTAGAATGTGATAGCACACCACACCCCTTCATCTCTGTCGGTTCTCACAAGAAAATGATAGAGATGTGACGGTCATCTCTATCGGTTCTTTGAAAGAAGCGATAGGGATAATGAACTCATCTCTATCGGTTCTTTATAAGAAGTGATAGAGATGAGGTTATTCATCTCTATCGATTCTTTCAAAGAAGTGATAGAGATGAGTATATTATCTCTATCGGTTCTTTTTAAGAAGCGATAGAGATGATCTGATCATCTCTATCGGTTCTTTATAAGCGATAGAGATGATGGTATTATCTCTATCGGTTCTTTGAAAAAAGCGATATAGATGATATGGTCATCTCTATCGGTTCTTTATAAGAAGCGATAGAGATGATGGTATTATCTCTATCGGTTCTTTGTAAGAAGCGATAGAGATGAAAGCGATAGAGATGATGGTATTATCTCTATCGGTTCTTTGTAAGCGATAGAGATGAGCTATCATCTCTATCGCTTCTTACAAAGAACCGATAGAGATAATACCATCATCTCTATCGCTTCTTATAAAGAACCGATAGAGATAATACCATCATCTCTATCGGGTAAGAACCGACTGTAATAATGCCCGCCTCATCTCTGTCTCATGGCTTTGTGTCACCACCAGAACCGACTGTGATGACGAAAAAGAACCGATTGTGATGTATATTTGTGTAGTAGTGCGAGAGCCGTTATAACGCAGAAATTCCCCGGAATTATAATACTCTATAGCTAGCTCTTCATTTGTCGATGGAGAAATATTTAGACGCCACATTGGCTGTAAAGATCACCCAAGGACCAAGATAATAAAGACTGGCATTGAGTGATGGAATGGTTCTTTTAATCGAACCTTAATCGCACACATGAGCGACTCAGAGCACAGAAGCTTATTCTAATGGCGTGGCATGTCGGCACTGAACTGGCAGTCAAAGAACATTAGCTACAAATCCGTATTCCCCCATGTTAATGAACTTCTTGATCCCAGCAACTTGCAGATAATTAAGCTAGCTGCTTTGCATGGTAATCAACAATACATGCTCATCGATCAGCCACGGATCGCTGCATAATCACGAAGGGCTCCCCAGCCTTTCGGAATAGTTAATTAAGCAACAACGAGAAAATAATTAGGCAGCAGCTAAGTTAGCTAGCACTTGAGTTCTCCTAGTTAAATGCTACCCCCTCTAGTCACTGAGAGTGGTTGTAATTTTGAACATAGTTGCAGTCAAACTTTCAGATTTTAGCTATCAATATCTTTTAAATATTTAAATTGAATATATTAAAATCATATGGGTAGATTTATCTCAAAAACTGTTTTCATAATATTATAATTTTATTAAATTTTATAAATAAATTATAATAGAAATTAATAATCAAAATTGTGTTTTAGAGACATATCATTGTTCAAAACGAAAATTAACTGTGACCGGAAGGAGCAGTTAACTAGCCAGCTTGTTACTATGTGCTAGGTCCATGTATGGCATCATTAGTCCACGTACAACGCACGTAGTTAGCGCTAAGCTGGCGGCCAATTCGGTCGTGTACTAGCCGTGTATAGAGTTAGCTAGGCCATCTCCGTCGGGAGCTAACGATGCCGTCGCCCGCGGCAAAAGCCACTAGCCGTGCATGGATGGACCAGCTGCCGCGCGCGCGCGCGCCAAGCGCAAGCGGATGACGCGCGGGCAGATCGCGCGACCAGATCGGTGGCTGCCAGCCGTGGCACAACTCATCGATCGACCGCGCGCGGGCGCGGCCGAGCAAACGTGCGGCCTGCGGGCGCGCCTGGGCTGCCCGGCCTACACGGGTGGGCGAGGTGGGGATCGAACGTACAGCTCAACGCGGGCGCTACGGAGGCGCAGGACGCACGCACGCGGCGCGGTAAGGAGGCCATCTCCAGCCAATGCCGCGGCGACAGGCGCGCCGCGCGGACGTACCGACCGGGCGATGGCTGGTAAATGCGTGCCCGCGCGGGGCGGGGTCGCTGGCTAGCACAGCCCGCCCGAGATTCGGCGAGCCAGGGATCCGCACATGCACCGAAAGATTGTGTAGGGGACTCGCAAAGCCAACCGAAGGGCTCCCCGCCCTACGAGAGTGACGCAGCATCTAACACATGCGCATGCACGCACGCACGGCCCATGCTTCTTTCTCCTTGCTGTTGGTGGCCTGCAGCTCCACTCGACACCCTGTAACACAAGGTCCCTAGACATAATGTACTCCTACCAACCTACTGAGTTCAGTTCAGTTTGCGTTGGACTCTTGTTTTTACTCCCTGCGTTCTTTAAGACGATGTATTAGGATTTTGTAATTCAATCAATGTACGTGTAGAAGTGATCAAATCACCCTCGTTTCTCAGCTCACTTTTTGCTCTTGGACGGGGTGTGATACTCTAGTATATAGTAATAAATAATATTAGGAATAATAAATAGTAGAAGTATGCAAAGAAAAAATAATTAAAAATTATCTCAAAATTGTAGAATAATGTATATTTAAAAATAAAATTTAAAAGCTAAAATGATGTATATTCAAGAACGAAGTGAGTACGTAGCTAGCATCTCCAAAGTAGCAACACAGATCTCAACTCTCCTGTGTACTACTCCACCGTCTTGACAGATGATGTCCGTCACTCCGTCTTATATTGACCGGAACCGTAAATGTTTGAAACGTAGGAATAAATTCTCTCGTTCCAGATAGATCTAGGTTGGGGTTGCTGCTGTGAACGAAAGAACAGTACTAGTAGTGTAGTACTAACTGGAAGCAGTAACCCAGTTAAGTTGGTCGTTTACCAATGATGAGCCCGGCCGGCCGTGTGATGGCATTACTGCGACAGGTGTGCACGAACGGGAGGCTCAAACTCTGTCCGTGTCGGCGTCCGCCAGATTGACCGCACCGCGGGCAGGGGCCGCGCCGCACGTGCCTAGCCCGAGGCCACTTTCCATTGCATCCCCACGCGCGCAAGGACGGGGGCGCACTACGTTCGTCTCGTCGTCCTCCTGCTGCCATTGGCAAACGCCATTAGTTAAAGTTTACCGAAGCAATCAATGGCGGCAGATCTATCCCGGCCACCAACTAGCGAGCCGAGCATGCAAGTAGCCAAGGCCCAAACCCAAGGACGTACGAGCGGGTCTTAATTTCCTTTTGGTTTGGTTTCCTGGCTCCGAGTCCGAGGGACCATGACACGACGCATCATTGGCGGTGGTTACAAGGGTTAATTAAGGCTTTTAGGGACCGGTCGATCGATTTGGAGTTAATGGCAGCTGGTTAATCAGTGCGGCACTGTTCACTAGGGGAGGCCATGTCTCGGGAGAGAGGAGCATAGGGTGACTTGACCGGGAACCGTGTCGCCTTCCACCCCGGTTGCACCAATTGCACCTTCTGTACAGGAATGGAGTATAATTCTTATTTTAATATGGTAAAGGATTAAGTTTACGGTTAAATTACAAATAGTATAATAGAAAAGAATTTATATATCTCATTTAATTGTCTTAAAAGATGAGAGATAATAATTTGTATGGATGATAATAAATAAATAAATATGGTTGAGAGAAAATAAATAAAGATATAATAAAAAAACTTATTAGATTTACATATAAATCTTATATTTTTCAATAAGATTGTTCATGGAGTAGTTATTTCCACAAACAGAGGAAGTAACGGACCAGCCGCCTCCTCTCCTTCTCACTTCCGCATTGCCGTCCATCTCATCTGATCGAGTATCCGTCACCAACGAACACTCGATGTCGATCACGATTCACGAGTGTGCGTTCTTCTATGCTCATTGCTGATCCGCAGCTGCGTGGTGGTCCTTCTCCTTTCCATATGAATAATGTTGCACTGATCGTGATCTGATTGAATGTACAACTAGCTGCTAGCTCCAAATCAAAATGGAGTGCTACGGAACGCTACCGTTACTAACATTCTGCTCAAGAACGCCCACCACCCACAATTAACCTTCGTTATTGGGCCGCTGACCACAGATGACTTCGACTGGCAGATTTGGCCCTTCGATCGAGTGCTTTCAACTGAGATCACACTGACAATTAGGTCTTCAATACGGAACACTTACGTTCTTTGTGACGCAATAGTACAGTACTCTCTCCGTTGATAAATATAAGACGTATTTTGACTTTACACAAGGATTAAGATTGTGGTGAAATTGAGAAAAGCATGAGAGGAAATGACTTACATATCCCTCTTAATTGTCTTGGAAGATGAGAGACAATGAATAAATGCATAAGTTGAGAGAGAATAAATAGGGATATAAGTGAAAAGGCTCATTAAATCTACATGCACGTCTTATATTTTTCAACAAGATCATTCAAACTATAGGCCTTATATTTATCAACGAAGGGAGTATTACTATTAATCTCGATGGCTTGACTCTCTCAATACGGAGTATTATACTCTCGCAGGAATCTACTAGTATAACGTTGTACAGTAACGTGCCTTTCCATGTTTCTGATAAGTTGGATGCTTCTAGAAGATTATTCATACCGTATTTGCTAAACATATACGTGGATTGTTGACCTAGGTGTGAGCGACTCGGAGTACGTAATTATAGCTTGCAATTGAGCATCTCGTCTTGACTTTGCTCTCCAAATTTAAACTTCGAAGATAATCTCCTGAATCCAATATAATTAATTCAGTCCTGCCAATGAGCTTGGAGCAGAAGAGCCGTGATTGATCCCACGACCTTGTAAACCATTCATATGATGTACCGAAATTTACATTAAGATAGTATTAAGAGATACTAATTTTTTTATACCTCCACACTTTCAATTTTTTGTACCTCTTTGTACTACTTTAATGTAAATATTGGTACCTCCTAAAAATAGTAAAAAGTCTTTGAGAGATACGAAAATTTATATTGAACTAGTACCACGAGGTAGCAAAAATTAGTACCTCCACTGTTTAAAATTTTGGTAACTTTTGGTACTGTCTCAATGTAAATTTTGGTACTTCCTAAAGATGCTAAAAAGTCTTAGGTACAAGCGACACTTCTGGATCCAGGGTGTAGCTCTTTCTTTAATGTAGGTTGCTTTTGTTACTATATTACTCCACTATTGTGTAATTGAAGGACCGAAAATGACGATCAGATGGGGTGAACATAGAAACAAAATTTCCCTCTAAAAGAACCAACCAAAACCTTTATAGATAAAAAAAAGTGCAGAAAAGCTTCAAATAATTTCACCTCTAGGGCGGCACTACCGCCATGAAAAATCGGTACTACCGTAGTAAATAGTAAAATCGGGGTAAAGAATAGTGAAATCAGCACAAGTTCAAAACTAAAATTGGTGTATCTTTTGATCGGCTGATCCAAACCCCATGAAACTTTGAATGCACCTTCTTATGAGTGTTAGAAACTTATTCCAACCTTCAATCACAAATATTGACGTCAAAAATTCCGATCTTTTTCAAATTTAGAGAAGGTTGCACCAAAAAGGGGTTAAATACAAAAACTCCACCCAAAGCTTACTTGTGGGGATTTGATGATCAAGATGATCTTAGATGGTCTCTCACATGTCACAGATAGCTAGAACATCAAAGAGAGAACCCTCAAACGAGCAAGATCAAGATCTACCTCAAATCCTTCCTTCTCAAGTTAAAAACCGGTTTTCTTGAGAAATCTCTTAATAATCATGTGAGAGCTTGCCTAGATAATTGGGATATGACCTACAACGGATTCATCTATCAATCATTCATCTTTGGCAATATAAGATCAAGGGAAGAAGAAATCACCAAGAAAGATCAAAAGTTCAAGAAGAGGAAAGATCAAAACAAGTGGCAAGACTTGAGCACGAATTTTGATTTCATTTCAGATCAAGAAAGTTGATTACAAAGCGTCTCACCTGAGGGTAAATTAAGCTCCCAAGGAGCACTCACACAATCATACAAGAAAACCAAAATCTTGTGAAAACCCTAATCCTTTCTCCTAAGGCTTCAAGGCTTAAGGTCTCACTTCCATCTACATCCTTATATAGAGGACGCAACCCTAACCCTAAAACCTAGACACACAAGTAAATATCATCCACATGTACATGGGCTAACCCGATAACCTAACACACATAACGGGTTTTACACTCACACAAGCACGTTTCCCAAAGCGACCTTCTTCATGACGCCCAATTCTCTCCATGAGCCCGAATTTGTGAAAATGTCGACTTTGGCTTGACCTAAACCACTTAAGCCACTGCTGCGGTTTTCCAAACTGTCTCGATCTTCGGTAATGGATAAATTAACAATTTACCCTACGATCGATCTTTTCCTTCCACTCGAAGCATCTCCCATACTTCGTCATCCACCATGTGGCTCCAATGACTTCCCGTCAAGCGTCACAAGCGCCCGGACTCCCTCGAACCGTCCTCGCTTGCAAACGGCTCAAATCACTTGGCACGCCATATGTCCTTGATGTTGGAAATATGCCTTAGAGGCAATCATAGATATGATTATATTTCCATAAATGTTCATAAACTATGATTTTATTTTTTAAATAATATCATGGATATTGATTAACAAGTACGTGACTTATTTTTTAAACTCTGTATCCATCTTTATGATGTTCATTCTAAAAGGGGGTCCCTAGTCGATATTCATATGAGGACACATATGAGTAGACTAACATATGTACTGGCCGATGGTCACGTTTCACAAGTCATAGATATAGAGATATCAAACCAATAATATGGGCACATATTAGAGAACATGGTGTTGGACATCGACCCACCCTATGAGACACTACGAGAAAGTTGTATTCTTTCATGTCATCAGTTGGTCTCATATACGATGTGTATGCTATATCCTTCGACTTAAGATTGTCGCATGTTCTCAAGATGCGTAATGGCTTACTTAGAGGTCATCAAATGCTACTCCGTAATTGTGTAGTTATAAAGATGGCTTTCGGGTTTGTCATAAAACATGCTGCGAGGCGTGGTCGATCAAAATAGGATTTGCCCCTCCATACAACGGGAGAGATATCTCTACGCCTCTCGATTGGTCAAATTCTGGAAAATGCATGGCCATGCTACTCGAGTAAAGAGTTACTCGAGTCATCGAGTTAAAAAGTTAACTCGATGTATTCAGGGAATCCAAGTCACAACATTGAGAGAGAGTGGTCGAGCCATCCAAATAACGATGACAGCAACTTGCCATGGGTTTGACCGATATGATGAGGCAAAAGGACAAGCATATAGGAAATTGTTGAGGTTCGTCCGATCTTTACATGTACTCGGGAGTCGGTAAGTCCTGCTAGGGGCCGCTATCGACTATTGGTCGAATGCTCGATGATCGAGTAGATGTACCCAATAGTCGAGTAGGAGTACTCAATAATCGATAGGGGTACTCCAGCCATGTCCGAGTGCACGTGAACCTATAGGGTTACACACTTAAATGGTTGTAACCAATTCGGATAGAGATCCGAGTTATAATAGATTTAAAGTTCCTAATGGGACGTCTATATAAAGGGAGGAGGTGGTGGCTTTGCGATGAGAGAGATACATGAAGAAACACAATAGGAATTCGGAATTCCTGAAACCCTAGCCGCCACCCCTCCTCCGCCCAGAATCGCGCAGCCGGTGCTAGCACTCTGGCGCGTGGTGTTCCTTGCCCGTAAGTGTGGATACCTTGGAGGCGTTGCTGCGAAACTTCAACGCTAGGACAATCCGCAACCTACGACAGTCACAAGGAGTTGTTGGGAGGCGCGAGGCTAGTATGACTACTTCTACACCACCGCGCTACATCGACTCTACTTTCGCTATGGGTCTGCGTGTTTAGTAGTAATTCTGTGATCTATTACTTGCAATGGTTCCTTGGTTACGCGGCAGAAAATTTTGATTTTTCACTAGAGTAGCCTACCCATAACCCTTCAGTGGTATCAGAGCTTTGCTGCGTAATTTTAGATTCAAAATAGATGCGTATGATGATATGCGGTAAAAATAGATGTGATCTATTGCTGTTTTATTGGTCGTTCTATTTGATAGATTGGTTTTTGGCACTGGTTAATAAGATTAATTCATGTTCGGTGGTCCTAGATGGGTAAAGGTCATTACTTTGCGATCATGTTGTTGTGGTCGCACCACTACTTATCCCTATCAGTCGGTTTTCCGCTATCGGGTTAGACCGTGAAACGTAAACCCACAAGGAGCATGCGAAGATCAATAGGTTTGATAAACACAAATCTGTGGTCGAAAATAGGGTTAATATGATTAATCCGAAGAGGTTTTCTATGGTCGAATTCATGGATTTGATCTGTGTTTTCCGAAGAGGTTTCGGGTGCTGCCCGAACCCGCAAGAGGCACTTCGAACCCCGCCCGCTAACCGGCTAGCGGGACTGCCGTATGTGTACAGCGCCTTACAGATCGTTGCGAGTTCACATCGTTTGGTAGAATGCGATTCTATGCATAACCTGTTTTTGCAGGATTGATGTGAATAGTATGGCCCCTTGTGTATATGATGCATGTGTGTAATTTTTATGGCCTGCATGTCATGCTTAATTGCAGCCTAAGGCTGTCTATATTTGTATAAACAGCCTGCATGTCGACTTGTGATGTTTCTACACTCTTTATAGTTTATTACTAGTGCTATTATGAGTAATAGCTTAGTGGTAGTACTTGGAGGACTCAAGCACTTGGAAGCATGACGAACAGGAAAACGTGGCGATAGATATCACCTTGTGAAGGGCTATACTATGTCACAGTTAATGTGATTATATGTGATTGCTTTTATGTTCTTGTTTATTTATTAATATGCGTGTTATATAGTTATTTCGAATGCTTTTAACATGGTAGGAGTAAAGATCCCTCACATAATATTAAGCAAAATTGATGCTCCCCCAATTGACTGCACCATCCAATATCATGTAAATTAATGGTAGGTCTGCTAAAGTAGGGTGCCATTAACTTTTCTTGATTAGATGAGTTTGTGTCGGACACTCACACGCACAGCATTGGTTATACATGACGAGGTTATCATAACGGTTATGGACCTTGGGGTATAGGGTTGGGGCCGGGGCATAGAGATGCCACCCAACAACAAGAGTCATATAGTGATATGATTAGGAAAGGATTGCTTACCAAATTCATTAGCCTTTTGGCAGTGACGCTAAAGTTCACTAGTAGACTAATTAATTGTGAGTCTTGAATCATTAAGTACCATAAGAGGGATATGGAATTTAGTGGGAGTATATTTATTAAATTGTTTAATATAAGTTACTCTTCATGAATATTTGTCTCAGTTTTCGCATATATTTTATGTTTTAGATCATGGCACCACCTGCTGCTGCACCCACTTCCAGTTATGCTTTGCGTTCAATAATTGAAAAGGAAAAACTTAATGGAACGAATTTTACGGATTGGTCCCGCAACCTGAGAATTTTTCTCAAGCAAGATAAAAAGGAACACGTTCTAGAGCAACCAATTCCAGATGTGCCTGACGAAAATGATTCCAATGCTGTTAAAGCCGCTTACAAAAAGGCAGTTGATGAGTCCCTCGATATTAGCTGTCTCATGCTTGCTGCTATGAACTTAGACCTTCAGAAGCAGTTTGAGAACATAGAGGCCTACGATATGATCGTGGCGCTTAAGGGTATGTTTGAGACCAGACTAGAACTGAGAGATATGAGATCTTAAAGTTCTTGTTTGGATGTAAGCTAGCCGAGGGCAGTCCGGTGAGCCCTCATGTAATCAAGATGGTTGATTACGCACAGAGCTTGGAAAAGCTTGGTTTCCCACTTAGGCAAGAGTTGGCTACTGACTTGATTCTTGTGTCGCTCCCTCCAAGCTTTGGGCAATTCATTATGACTTTTCATATGAATAGCATGGAAAAGAATCTCACCGAATTGCATATGATGCTCAAGACAGCAGAGGACAGCATTAAAAAAAGCACTAGTCATGTGAAGATGGTGCAGAAAAGTACTAGTTTTAAGAAGAAAGCTAAGACTAAAGGAAAAGGTAAGGCTAAAGTTTTGGATAAGATCCCCAGCATCAAGCCTAAGCCTAATTCCAAGTTTGGCCCTACTTCAGAGAGTGAATGCTTCTACTGCAAAGAGTCAGGCCATTGGAAGAGGAATTGCAGAAGATACCTAGCAGATCTGAAAAAGAATGGTGGAGTTAAGCAATCAAATTCAAGTATTAATGTTATAAATGTATTTCTTGCCGATTTTCCTAATAACTCTTAGGTATTTGATAGTTGATCGATTGCTCATATTTGCAATTCGATGTAGGGGTTAATAAGGAGTAGGTGCGTTGCAAAAGGCGAGGCTGATCTCCGCATTGGGAATAAAGCAAGGGTTGCTGCATTGGCTGTCGGGACCTTGCCACTACATTTACCTTCAGGATTTATTATGGAATTAGATAATTATTATTATGTTCCAGTATTAAGCAGAAATATTATTTTTGCCACATGTTTGTTGGCAGAAGGTTATAAATTCAATATGAGAGGTGCTTCCATGCTTCACTTTTTTACAGTTGCACAAATATTAAAGCATGAATAAAGGGTAGATGGTGATTACTTACCCCTTCGCTTGCTTTAAGATTTGTGCAATTTGTATTATGAGGGAAAGCATTGAAGCACTGCTCATTCAATATTGATGACAATGGTTGTTCTATAATTTTGAATAAGATGTTTTATGGCTTTGCTCCCTTTGTAAATGGGTTGTTTATTTTAAATCTTGATGATGCTCCTGTCTATAATATTAATGCTAAGAGGCTTCAGCCAAATGATTTGAATCCCACTTACTTTTGGCATTGTCGCTTGGGTCATATTAGTTAGAGACGCATGATGAAACTCCATAGAGATGGTCTTCTAAAATCATTTGATTTTGAATCATTTGAAACATATGAGTCTTGTCTACTTGGTAAGATGACCAAGACACCTTTCACAGGGTATCTGACTTATTGGAACTCTACATACTGATGTATGTGGACTGTTGAGCACGACTGCTGGAGGTGATTTTCAATACTTCATTACTTTTACCATGACTATAGTAGATTCGGTTATGTCTACTTAATGAGGCACAAGTCGAAAACTTTTGAAAAATTCAAGGAATTCTAGAATGAAGTACAAAATCAACGTGGCAAGAAAATTAAGTTTCTACGATCTGATCTTGGAGGCGAATAGTCATGAGTTTAATAATCATCTGAAGAGTTGCAGAATTGTTCCACAACTTACGCATCCCGGCACGCCTCAAAGGAATGGGATGTACGAGCGGCGTAATCGGACCTTGTTAGACATGGTTCGATCAATGATAAGTCAGTCAGATCTACCACTATCTTTTTGGGGTTACGCTCTATGAACTGTAGCTTTCACACTAAACATGGTATTATCTAAATCTGTAGATAAGACACCATATGAGATGTGGTCCGGAAAGAGTCCCAGTTTGTCTTTTCTAAAATTTTGGAGTTGTGATGTTTATGTTAAACGTCAGACGTCCGACAAATTCTCACCCAAATAGGATAAATGTTTTTCATGTGATATCCTAGGGAGACGTTAGGATGTTACTTCTACAACACAGAATCTCACTCTGAAAAATAACTACCGTCAACTAGGGACTAGTAGTACCACATGTCCGGCTCTACAGTCTCTCAGGGCCGGTAGTGCTGCCCATCCTGTCAACACCTCAACTTGTTTCAAAATTCAAATTAAACACAAGCTTGATCACAACCAGTTTAAATACAATTAATTACTCATCACACATGGTTAAATCTCTACATGGTCATCCAATGATTTTATACAACAAATCATCCATAGATTTTACTGGGATACATCCTTCGTACAGACACAGACTGCATCAGGTTGTTCTTGCTGACGAAGCCTACCAAATTTTTGCTTGGCTATCTACGATTCGACATGCTTGATGCCATCGTACGGCACCACAGATTGGCATCTCGCTGCCGAATATATACAGATCACAGATTGGACGTGATCGTGTTGGCCGTTTCAGGAACAAGGTAGTGATAGGTGACGACGACTGCACCGTGCTACAATACAGCCGTAGCTTCATGTCGTATTCTTGGACGTGGCGGACCTTAGAACTATGAGTGCTGTTGTACTGCACTCTTGCGATTTTTATTATACCTTCTTCCGCTGTAGACACAGAGATATTTTGTAGGTGAGATACGCTCACCTTGCTGCTCCAAATGTATTCTGTGAGGGCGCGATTTTAAAAGTTCATGATTTACAAAAAGTCAGTAAGTTTGGCACCTGACCGGAAATAGGACCCATATTGTCGGAGTTCGATGCCCATCAACCGGGCGTGGGGTGGGTAATTTGTGTTGATTATATGAGATTTAATTACGTGACCATGATTTCTTGTGTTTAGTAGTCTTATGCACTATTGATGACGGCTTCAGCTTCGATTTCTCTCCTCTAAAAGCCATAAGCTATCCCAAATAGCTGGTTTCTCCATAGCCGAAAGTCAAAAACTAGCAACTCATTTGTACTAAGAGAAGTTAAAAGCCGAAAACTGATTTAAGGTAGTTTTTGTTGGGGTTCTAACTTAGCCACTAAAAGAAAATTATTCCTCTCCTACTAAGCATAAAATTCCAAATCTCACTCCTCTCCCAGCCATGCAACTTTTCAACCATGTAAGTATGCAACTCATCCGAAAACAACTTCTCAGAAAATCTACAGCTATACTAAATAGGACTTTACTACCGTCGTCATAATAAAGTGTTCACCAAGTTTCTACTCTTAAGTAAAATCGATAAACAAGCCACTCACAAGAGTTTGCATTCGAGGAAAATACCATTCATTGTAGTTGTTAAAATGCCGTTCATTTCAATGTGTAATCCATAAAATTCCATTCTCGGCCTTTTCCCCATTTTTTTGCGTTATTCAGCCATTTTCTACCCCCTGCAAAATGTCGCTTAATTGAAGGTTTAATTTCAGTGGGCCGCTCCTAAACAAAAACTGCTCACGAGCTGTTTGTTACGCCAGCTTCCCAGTAAGTCCCAGCAGAAAATTTAGGCAGTTGGCCGGCCCAGATTAGCCCGTCCGAGATTGATTTTGGTAAACGAAGTGGCCTGCTCATGCCTTGTTCTGCTTTCTAATCTGCACTTTAATCTAAAAAAACAGCTACTCTGTTCTTCGATTTACATGTCATCTCAAAAGAAAATGTCAGTGAGGTCAAGTCATGCGTTACTCTTAACTAATTCAATTACGAAGTTGCAGCAGAACTGAGAATACCTCTGCAATTCAAACGAAATATTTATTGCGAAATTGTAACAGAGTTGACATGAGCATTGCCGGCCTGCCTTTTTCCACTTAGTCTGAAATGGTTGAGACACAACATTACGTCAAGTAGAAGAATCTAGCTACGCATCTCATCCTTAGGAAGAACAGCACATTGCTCACGCTATATCTGCACTGTTCGCTCGCGCGAGCGCACCATGCGTGCAAACGAAACCGACACGACGTTAAAGACGTTCTCCCTAGCTAGAAATCCTCGAGATCGAACGACTCCGGGGACGTTGCTCCAAACGGGGATGGCACGATCAAAGACGAGGACACATTGAACGACTCCTCCCCAGCCGTCTCGTCGGCGCCGGCTAACTCGAGACCGTCGACGTCCGCGCCCCAGACGTCTCCAGCTCCAAGTACTATTGATGGCGATGGCAGCTGCGGCGCCTCCATCCGCCTCGGCACGACGAAGCTCGGCTGCACCGCGTTGTTCACGTGCACGGTCTCGGCCCCGGCGCTGCCAGTGTGCTGCTGCGGCGCGAGCACCGGCTGCTGCCACTGCCGGAACACCGCCGCGAGCGCGAACTGGTCGCCCACCCCCGTGCACGCCGAGGCCCGCCCCGCGGCCGCCCTCGCCATGACGTGTTGCAGGTTCCTGCTCAGCCTGGCCCTAGCCGGGGAGGCCGCCACGCCATGCCGGCAGCGGACGTCCGCGAAGTTGGTGCGCGTGTTCTCCCCGCGCAGCACGCGGGCCGCCTCGTCGTAGGCGCGCGCCGCCTCCTCGGCCGTGTTGAACGTGCCGAGCCACAGGCGCACCCGCTGCGCTGAGTCCTTGATCTCGGCCACCCACCGCCCCGACGGTCGCTGCCGGACGCCAACGAAGCGGCGCCCACGGCACGCTGTCGCGATGGCGGTAGCTGTCCTGCTGCTCTCTCGTGCAGCCATGAGCCCGCGCGTCTGGTATGGATATATATATAGTGACTTAGAGTTAGCTTAGCTAGGTCAAGCACTATCTTGGGTTCACACAAACTGCTAGTTTTGCCACTTCCAGCGTATATATACATGTACTCATTGCGGAGAAACAAGCATATATATGTGTGATGTGCAGAAGTTCACCGAAGACTGGGAAGGCATCTATTACTACATAAATCTTTTATGATCCCTTTGTCTTTTCTATAGTTCTTTTATGCATGACGTCTTGTTGGGAGCTTACTAGCTCCTGGTCGGATTGGGGTGATACAGACATGCTGGTTCTTGATTAGTTAACCGCATGCAATTATTGGCCATTTGGATGTGAACAAATTGTTCTTTATTGTGCTGAAATCTCTTTGGTTAGCGTCCATATGATTGCCCGCTCGTGTTCTTCAGTTTGTTTTAGCACCACTCTCACTTTGCTTGATGAAGCGAGACTTCGTCATCTTCCAGAGTTAGATGCTCCATGAGGACTAAAAGTCTTTACCGTTTTGTGTCAGATTGGCCTTACAAAGATTGATCCGTGAGAAGCTCGTCATCCTCGGAATTCCTACGTGTTTGTTGCCATCTGCTGCTTGGTGCCGCACTGCCAAGTGTGCGGCGAGGCTAGTGGTGCCGCCATGTTCGAATAACAAATACGATCGACATCATTTTCGGAATGGGGAGAAAAGAATACGGCACCAAATGTGGTTGGATCACGGAGAATATACTTGCGATGTGCGCTGGTTGTATTGCAGGAAATGGAAGAGTAGTATAATCCCATAGGCCTTGTTTTACCATTAAACATTCCTTGGCGAGAAAGATGTCGTTTGGTGTTTTCTTCGCGGTCGCGATCATGGTTGCTAGGAGCGAAAGACGAGAATAAGGATGGATTTGGCGCGCCACTAAGCTAAGACTAGTGAGCAATCATGGAACACTATCATCTCACAGTTCAAAACTCTGTTCGATTGGCTCCCGTATGTCTCTTCATATCATGATATTCTGGCCTTAGCTCAATTGAATATGTACTGGCTCCCAAGTTCCAATACATGAAGTCTAGCCGATTCAGTTAAGTTTCCTAAACTTCACGGTTGCCCCAGCCCGGTTCACGGACTTGGCCGGAATTGCATGGAGACGCACGCACGACGGTGGCACACGAATTTTTTTTTCTTTTAATATTTTTTTAATCTTTTTTTCAAAACTAAACGTCAGAGTAAAAAAATTACAGGATTAGACACCGGTCGCCCGTATATGGGGCGATCGCCCCATATACAGGCGATCGCCCCACATACGGGCTATTAGTGCGGTTTTTAACGCGCGATTTTTCCTCCGTCTGGAATTATTTCGCTCCAAATCTAAAATAGATCTGTTTTTAGATCTGAATATTCTATCTCGTTTTTTACCATCTAAATGGACTCAAATTGAAAAAGTTTGTATACGAAAGTTGTAGATCCCGTCGAGAGCTACAATTTTCATATAAAGTTTATCTCCATCCGACATTATATGAAAAAGTTATGATTTTTTTAGAAATTAACCGCAGACAAAGGGGAAATCGCGTGCACTAATCGCCCGAATATGGGGGGCGACCGGTGCCCAATTCTGTAACTTTTTTGATCTGACGCCTAGTTTTGAAAAAAGATTAAAAAAAATATTAAAGAAAAAAAAATTCGGTGGCACACAACCAAGACGGGAGAGGGATCGCATAGCCTTGCAGGCTTGCAGCCCGTCCGATGCGTCTGGCCCCGCCCGGTTAACCGGTACTTTCGGGGCCCGATCAAAGACCTTCCAGCCTAGTACTTGTAAACTTGGGTTGAGCTGATGGCACTCAGTTCAGGTGGGCCTTTGACGCGTCTGTCGCTTCAGGCTTAGCAAGGCTCTCACGTCTCCCTTCACCTTGGTCAGAAATCAGCGCGCCGTTCATGGACCATACGTAACTTGGTGATGGTGATCTCATGGTATTCTCGTCACGCGATGGGTAAAACCGCGATGCTCCGAACAGGCAGACGAGCGCTCGATGTAAGGTGTGACGCATGCTCTACACCACTCTCTAGCCGTCAGCGTTGACATCTGCATGCGTTCGCCGAGCGAGGGGCATACATGTTTGACCGAGAAAAGTTTGACTCTGGGAGAGCCACGAGCTGGTCAGCGGCATATACTTTATATTTGTTTAATTGGAAGGCTCTCTCAATCAGCCAAAGGCGTGCGTTTTCTTTAGGCCATGTCTCGTCAGGGAGAGTCAAGGTGTGAAACTCCCACTTCAGAGGCCAAGAAAGGCCGCCCTGCCTGTTCAAATGAAACAGTGGGCGACCCCGGGCTTACCCTTGCTTCGTTGACAATCGATGTGGACACTCTTATCTCAGCAAGATATAAGCTTTGGTTACACCACAGACATGTCAACTGTGTAAACTGATGAGAATGTGAACTTGAAAAGAACATCAGTACTACTGTAAGTTTAATCTGCCTGTCATCCCACTTTAACCATGCAGTCTATGGATATAATAACCTGGGTTATTCTGAAGAGCTCTTCTAAGGTGCACGACCAATTTTAAAGAGGAAGTATAGGGTGAAAATAGCCGTCCGGTGAAAATATGAAAGTAGACAAATTGAGACATTGGATCAAATTTGAATGGTATAGATTTAGGTAGAATCACACTTCCTACACTTAAACACATTTTACACATAACTCCTGAAAAAATTACAAAATTCCACACCTTAAGTGGAGGAGGTAGGATTCCATCTAGATCTCGATCATTCAAGTTCGATCCAACATCCCTATTTGCTTACTTTTATGTTTTCACCGTATGTCTGCTTTCACCGTATACCTCCTCAATTTTAAATCCTAGCCATCCATATTAGGAGGTTAGTAATGGAATTGTATGTCATGGCTTTCTACCGGGAGTTACGAGGTTGTATCTTAATTAAGAAAGTTTGAAATGGAATGTAAAGTATGTTTCTTTCTTTCATTTGTTAATTCCTGCATACCATGGGTAAATACGAGACTATCTACTGAATATGCACATTGAGTGGACAGTGTTTGCGTTGTGTTGTTTTTTTAAAAAAAAATCAGAAGAGAAAATTTTTTATGTGCAAAGCACACTGAAAAAACCAGACATTTTACGTGCTACAAGTTTGAAAGTAGAAATAATTACTCATCATTTTGTTTCTTTACCCTTTTATTGTTTTTATCTGTGGGGAACTTTGGCTTTGTTGGATAAAAAACTAGAGAGTGAAAATCATGATGTGTAGTTGTAAGTTTTTTTTAAGAATCACATGTAATTCTAAGTTTTGATTTGCATTTTTTTCTACCACTATCGTTCTAATTTCATTCACGTGCCTGAACCATAAATAGGCTTTTATATCCTTTATTATTATCTTCTAAGGTATTATATTTATTTATTTATTTTCTCCTCCTTTTCTTGCTTTTCCCTCCCCTTTCCCCTCTTGATCGAGGCTCTTTTTGGGTTTCAACTCTAGCCTACCCAACTTGTTTGGGATTTGTTGTTGTTGTTGTAGTTATTGTATCGTCCTAATTTCATGGATCCATGAGGAAAAACACAAGAGAGGCAATTTGGAGCACGCATGGAATCATTAGGAGAAAAAAAATTAGTTGGCATTATCAATGCTTTTCTTACGTACTATTGCAATTTAAATGACAAATAGTAATGGTATTATTTTCTCCTTACTTTCCTTCCTTGCGTGCAGTAAAGAGACCTTATTAACACTAGTATAGTGCCTGTGCTAACGCTACGACGGCAGTACACCCGCTTATCAATTAAACAAGAAGATAAGTATGAATACAACACTTAATAATAAAAGAGAAATTTAGAATTTTAAATGAATTTAGAAAGAAAAACAGAAGTAAATGGAGGTCGAATGGACGAAAACGGACTCCCAAAATATTTTAAATCAAGAAAGAGAAAGAAAAAAGAATTATCTGATTTTAGATTTTTTTTTTGCAGCTTTCACAGAGAGCACAGCGTGCTCTCTAGGCTTGGCCAGCGTAAGGGGGAGAGAAGGCCAGGGGTGGCCGGCCGGTCGCAGTGGGTCGAGATTGGTGCAATGAGATCGCGCAAGACCGGCGTCATGGAGGAGTCACGATTGCTATGTGAATTTCACGGAAAGATGATGGTGATGGCTTGGGTTACCTCTAAAATCCGGCGATCTTTACAAGAGGGAGCACTTGGGGATTTACGCAATGCGATGGGGTGGAGGAGAGCTCGCCGGCTTTTATAGCCCCGAAACAAGCATATTTATGGAAACCATAATTTGGAATCAAATTAGATTGGGAGGAAATTTTGACAATAGAGCACGAAATTTGGGGAATTAACATCATAGATGGAAAGAGGAGATTTGGTGCGGGATTGATGGAGCTTTGGAGCTTCTTTCTTGCTTTAATGGAGGGAGGGAAGAGAAGAAGCTTCTCTGATCTGGGCTGCAGCTAGAAAAAGTTACAGGTGAGTTTCCTTCATTTTTTTTAAATATAGAAGGATTTTTGAAAAGATAGCACATTAGGTTAAAAAATTCTAGAAAAATTCTCAAAAAAACTTTCGATTATTTTGTACTTAATAAAATTATTTTTTAAAAAATTTAAATTATAAATTTGCCGAGGCACGGCGGCCGCAAGGTCGCTGACCAGCAACCTCGCCGCGTCGGCAAAGCCACCGATGGCGACCGTGGAGCCATTGCAGACCTGCGTTCCCCGGGCCGCACTGTCCCATCTCCTGGTTTCCTTTTCCCAGCACGTAATGTATGGTCATTTCTTTTTCCAGGACGTTTGTTTCCTTTTCTTTGATTCCAAGACGTTTGTTTCCTTTTCCTTGTTGATGCTGGAGGTGAGGGAAGGTCTGTTGTGGGCCACAGGGATGATTTCGGAAAAATATGGAAAAATAAATTGCACTCGCCAATCATTGGATCCGTAAGGAAAAAAGATAAAATTAAACATGGTTTCACGCCACTGGTTCCATGAGAAAAATTAAAAAATTAAGCAAAGACTCACAGCATCGCTGGTTCCTTAGATAAAAAATAAAAACAAAAATTCAATGCTCTCCGTGCACTAAAATTAGGCTCTATGGGGCTAGATCCGTAAAAAAATCTCGAGAAGGATCATATTCGAAAAAAAAATACAATCACAATACCAGGGCAATAAAAAATTCAAGTCTTGTTTCCTCGCATGTGGATCCTCCCTGTTTATTTCCTTATTTGATTCACCCTCCTTCCAAATATGTAGTACGTACAATTTTGGCCAGTAAAAAATTCAAGTCTGGTTTCCTTGCATGCGTATCCTCTTTATTTATCCTTGTTTGATTCGCTCTCCTTTCAAATATGTAGGTGGGGAAAGTCTGTTGTGGGCCACAGGGATGATTAGACACACTAAATAATGGCCATCGGATGTGGGTGAGTAAAACTGAGGAAAGATCTGAGACGTTCATTTTGATGAATGCAAGTTTCTGGGGACGTTTTGCTGGGTGCACGAACATTGGACCATCTCTAATGAGGTGCATTATTTAGGATGAACGTAAGAAAAATTGCTTAGGTGCATTATAAAGGGGTATAGATGACTGGGCCATTGGTGATCTATTACCTGTAAATGGTAAATTGGTAATAGTGATATCATCCGTTGGATCTTACGGAATCAACGGCCCATATAATAGTGCGTGCACCATAAAATTTTCCTTTTCTGAATATATCTGTTCACCAGACCAGTCACCAAGCTGGGCTGCAAAACTACGAGTGCCCAAGTGAATTTCCAATGCATTTTGTGTTAGTATGGAGTATGGACTATCAGTCAATTTCAGTGGAGTATATCGCTTTACTGGAATGCTTTCTGGTTATTACGAGCAGTCCATGTCCATCGTGATCCGTGACCATGACATCAAAGTTTGCTTGATTGGCAGTGCAACAATCAGAAACCCCATCGATACAGCTGTAACATCTTAATCATAGGCTCATAGCTGGTGAAGTGATTATTTTTTAGCTTCGACACGGGAGGACAATATTCTGCACGTTTTGCACTTTAAGGGGCATGCCAAACCAACACTACGTTATTTGTGTAGCACCATTCTGTTGGCGTCAAAAATTTAAGGTAGGGTTTCGACAACAAAGACATCGATTTAACACCGATTCAGAGCGTGCGGTCGATTTAACTCAGAATCGACAAGGTAAAAACAATAAAATTTACTCCAAGCCGATCGTCAATATCAATCGGCTTAAACTTAATCAGCCTGAAGCCGATCAAGATTAAAGTATCAGGATAAATCTAATTAGCCAATTAAGGCTAATCAGAGTGTAAAGGTAGATCGATTCTGAAGAAGGCGATGCGCAACAAAATCAGAATAAATCGAACCTGGGGTGTAATTGACGAAGATCAACAATCGGCGATGCGCAACTTTATTGATCAAAATCGATTACAAAGGCTAAATTACAAGAACTACTCCTAGTCGACAGGAAAAAGATGAAAAGTAAAAGCTGGTTGATTGTATTGTGTTGATGATGATTTCGCAGCTCGCTTTGGTCCTTTTATACCTTCGGCCGATCGTATCCTGTTACAACACGCTTCAAGTTCGTATCCGTATCGGCCTTATCTCGGACGGTTATTTTTCTTAAAAATCTTGCAGTTACCAAAATATCTCCAAACCTTTCCATCATGTCCGTTAATTCAGTATCTTTGACTTTATTGCCGATTTTGACCAAGCTTACCAAATTTTGGTACAAACACATTCTTTAGAGTAGAAGGAGATGATTGGAGCTCGGGACGCAACCAGAAAACGGATGAAATTGAGAGGTCCCAAGATCAAATCCTACTACCCCTCATGGATAAAAACTCCATAGATTATATATTCTACCATTGGTGCGATCTAAATCCTAATATTTACCATGGCAACTAACCACCAAACCAGTTAGTGTGCAACTTGTTGACAAACAGCAATGGAATACTAGGTTTGTAATTAAAATAATTCCATTATTTGTAGGACAAAACAGATAACCATCGATAAGTAATCACTGATTAAAAAAATCAACTCCGACCGAAAGCTCATTGATCCTCCAAAGAACCCCAAAAGCAAAAAATATTCACAAAAAGAAACACTACGAGTCTACGACACCTCCCAGTTCTAGCTGTCTCCCGCAAGATAAGCATCAGGCGTCAGCGTATCAGCAGTGAAGAATAAAAAACCATGGTTTACATGCTAAGTATTCTTCCCGTCTTCCCGGGCTGGTCAGCAGCCGCTGGAATCCTTTTCTTACTTTAATCGACCGGTCGGAGTCAGACCACATCCGCAGTCACCAACGAGATAACCACGACCGATGCCAAAAGCGTGTGCACGGCGCGGTGGATGGATAAAGACTAGATAGTCCGCGTCGCTGCTGCGGTGTAGGCAACTGTCTCGACGAGCACGAGCGGAACCTCGTGGGCAACAGAGGGCAGCGGAGTTGGGTGGGCGCCCACGGGCACGGTCACTCACAGCCAGCGGGTGTGTGTGAATGGACGCGCACCGTACGACGGCACGAAAAGATGGCCTTTTGGTATGGAATTGCGCGACTTTTTGCCGTCACTCGATCAGATGGGAGCGGCGCGGGCGGGGGGAGCCGGGACGGGAGGCACCTCCCACAAGTTGGGCAGGCGGTGGCGTGATGCTTGAACGTCAAAAAAGTTGTGTTTTATCCGCTTGTCCCCGGGAGGGACTCGAGCGGGATGGGACTGAACGACGCATTTGCCTCACAAATTTTTTGGTATTTTTGGTGTGCGAATTATTTTTTTAAGTTTGATTTTTGCCCAAACAAAATTATAATCAAGTCTTTTTTTACCGTAAAAGAATTAAGAAATGACATATGTCATTTGTTAGGAGTGACCGCCGTATTGTGAGAATTTTATTTACATAGGAACCGAAATAAAAAATCAAAAAGGAAGAAAAAGCAAATCTTCCGCTGCACGCGGTTCAGGAGCAGCTTCCCTGCTGCTGCCGCATACTTTGCCCCCAAAAAAATACCGGGGTGCTCGACATGGTGTTTCTTCGCTGGGATGGATGGATGGGCGTCCTGCGGACCGGAAGTTGATTTTTTTTAAAAGACTTCATTAAGGAAGTGATTGAATAGCTGTGTCGACTAAACGTTTACTGATTAGGGCCACAAGGCTTTAGAATAATTAGTGTTCAGATGCAAACACAGCCCAACAATTTGGAAATGAATGACCAAATGAGCCACCTGTGAAGCTCTCGGATTAAATAGGTTCTCTATAGTTTTTTTTACAACTTACATATGTGAAATCATCTCCTTTTCTAGTCTCTCTTCTCTCGTTTTTTGCAAATCAAACACCTATGTGAACGAATTTACAGATTTAACTCATTTCTCATCTCGAAAGTCACTACCGCCCCTGGGGTGCGCGAAAGCCAGTGCTACCACGCCCGGAGAGCACGGCAGCGCGTGGGCTAGCTCGGGAGCACCACCTTCCACACCCGAGCAGCAACGCAAACCGAGCTGGTGCTGCGATCGAAGAGCGCGACAGCCTGGCCATCGCGGACGGGGAGCACGGGAGGCGCCTTCCGTGGTGGGGAGTGCACAAAGTGATATGTATCACCATCAAGTGCTTCCGTGGTCAGAAATGAGGCTAATTCTGTAATTACGTTTGTGAATGGACTAATTTTGAAAGAAAAAGAATCCGAACCAAATTTGCGCTAATCACCGTTCATGGAGTGATGTATTTTGCTGCCATGTTTGCGAAGCGAAAAGGTTGCACAATCTCTCCTAGAAAAAGGAATCTGAGATCATCATGCCTGCTGCCAGTGCAAAATCTAATTTGGAGTGCTTTTGAGGTCCTGAGCACCAGGATCAGCACCAAACGGCGAGTCGACGTCAGCACCCCAGCCACGTCTGAAGCGACATCTGAACTCTGAAGACCATCGAAACCCAATTATACCACGTGCATCGCTAATGAACTCTATTTTTAGATGAAAGAATACGAAATCTGGTTTCTTCTTCAAATTTCCAGTTTACCCTGAAGGCCTGAACTCTTAAGCAGTGCGATTTCTCCCGGAACGCTTCATTATTGGGGAAGTGTATTTAGTATTTACCATTAGTGGCTAAGCCATGAAAATTTAAAAGCCTGATCAAGCTCGTAAAGGATGTCGACGAACTCATTGTCAGACTCGTCCGTCGCCGCGCACCACTCCGGAGCCTCCGATGGCACAAGATCGTATCTGTGAACATATACGCAAACTCAATCACGACCGTCCGATCCGATCTCGGCGGCCGACCGCGTACTGCTCTCCCAAGTCCCAACCCAACGCCCCATCCCCGTGGATTCCTTCCCCAGCTGCGCTTCGTCCTCCCAAATCGCGAGGCCGCGTCGCCACCTCCTCGGAGCTGAGCACGCGGTCCGCCAAGACTCCCAACTCCGCGGCGATCGGGGTGCATGCCCACACCGGGAAGACCAGCTCCGCCCTGAGGAGTCGGAACTCAAATCATATTGGTTTTGACATAAAGATTCGAACGGAGTGGAGGAGCTCGTTATGGTTTGCGGCCGCCGCAGCGGCGAGAAGGGGAGAGGATGGTCCATCCCCCGACGCGTCACTAGCGTTATCTGCCCCGAGCTCATCCGTCCGACAAACCCTCGTCACGAAGAGCGTCATCCCCCGCAACGGGAGGACCAACACCTTCGTCAAATACAGCTAGTCAATTTCGCCCATCCATTAAACCCCCTCGCTGTGATTAATTAGCCCACATGAATGAAGTGAATCAATCAAGAACTAGCTCAAGTGAAGGAACAACTAGCCAAATGAATCAAGTGAAGCAAGACTTTCCTCAAGTGCAGAAGCTGAGCCTCCCTCCGCCCCTGTTCGACGCCAATGAGCCCGGACAGATATCCGCCCTACTTGAGAGCTGGCTCCCTTGATGGGGACTGGATGAACTTACACACATAGAATTGAAAAAGGTGAACAGAATCTCCTTCTAAAAGTGTTCCCTAACCAAAATCTCGTACTGGATATGTAAAAAGTTGTACGGAGATATCTTAATGCAACTCACACAATATTCCCGATCGCTTTCTGAAATTAACAGATTGGATGTACCGTCCAGTAAATTTAATATGGCCGGTTGATTTTTTTCGATAGTCAGATTAATTAGTATTTATTTATATTTCTTGTGGCTATAGATTAGTAAAAATTATACTGTAGAATGCAATGTAAGATTTCTCTAATAACAAACTGACGCCAAACAGCAGTTCTTCTCCGCCGTGCTGACCACTGACCATCTAGATACGAAGAGTCCCACGCAAACACAAGTTTGCAGAGTCGGTATTAAACCAAAAATCAAACTTGCAAACTGCGACTCTTTTTAATTACAGGGGAAGGCAAAGCAAACACAAGGCCGAAGGAACGCTAGGAACCAGAATAAGAGGACTAGTCCAACTCCAATAAAGAAAGCATCAGGTCACTATCGAAGTCTCACTGTTTCTCTCTCCTTGTGCCTTAAGCGGATTCATCCCCCGTTCCCCCTTGCCGCATCCAGCTGTGTCCTCTCGCCCACTGGCTCACTCCCCGCGGTTTATCCCCTGCAGCTGCATCTGCATCCCCCTCGGCCACCACCTATAAATACGCGCCCCAAAAACCACCGTTGCCCATCGCAAAACCACACAGCTCCATCGCTTCAGAACCAACACAGCAAACCAAGGACTCCGAGAGCTCGGAAGATGTGCCTGATCAAGAAGGAGATGAGCGGGGAGTCGGGCTCGCCGTGCAGCCCGGCGTCGACCTCGTCGTCGGAGCACCAGACGGTGTGGACGTCGCCGCCGAAGCGGCCGGCGGGGCGGACCAAGTTCCGGGAGACGCGGCACCCGTTGTTCCGCGGCGTGCGGCGCCGGGGCAATGCCGGGCGCTGGGTGTGCGAGGTGCGCGTGCCGGGGCGGCGAGGGTGCAGGCTCTGGCTCGGCACGTTCGACACCGCCGAGGCGGCCGCGCGCGCGCACGACGCCGCCATGCTCGCCATTGTCGGCATGGGCGCCTGCCTCAACTTCGCGGACTCCGTCTGGCTGCTCGCCGTGCCGGCCTCCTACCGCAGCCTCGCCGACGTCCGCCACACCGTCGCCAAGGCCGTGGAGGACTTCCAGCGGCGCGAGGCGCTCGCTGAGGACGCGCTGTCGGCCACGTCGTCGACGCCGTCCTCCCCCACCGACAACGACGCCGCCACCGCCGACGAGTCTTCCTCTCCGGGCGAGGACACGACGTTCAATTTGGATGTCCTCAGTGACATGGGGTGGGACTTGTACTACGCGAGCTTGGCGCAGGGGATGCTCATGGAGCCGCCATCCGCGGCCGCGGCGTTCGGCGACGATGGCGACGCTAACCTCGCTGATGTGCCATTGTGGAGCTACTAGAACTGCGGCTGTTGTACTTTGAATCTTGACTCTTTCTCCTGGCTTCTTCCGATGCCAGATTTTTGCTACTGTACGGTTACTACTTTTGGTAATGTGATTAATGAGGATTCTTAACCGGCTAAACATTTTACTGTGAAAGTTTCAAGAGTAGTCCTATATATTAAGAGTATATTTAACGTAATAGATATATTTACGACCATGATTTAAACGAGGTTTTATTTCCTTCAGTAGCAAACTAGTTGGCAGCTAATGACTACCAGTTAAAATTAAGAGGCGACTAGTCCTTAGCAATAACGAGTCATACGGTTTTGTGTGCCCTAAAGAGTGGTTATTGACATATTTGACAACTTACGACGGTTGATCAATGAACACGATAGTTGACCCAACAACTAGATAATTTAGGACTTAACAATAACACGTACGCGAAGACAAGATGCGTCCGAAGAAGTATTCATGATCATTCCTTAAATAGAAACAAATAAAGTGGCCTTTGTGCAAAAAAAAAAGAATCTCTTCTAATCGTCTCATTTCTAATATAAAGTCATACTTTATAATATTCTTTATATCCGTAATAATAAAATCTCTACCTATCATACTCTTATATTTTATTTTTTTCCTAAGTTCAAAATACAAGACCTATGCTCTCGAGTCTCGACCATCGACGACGGTGACGGAACAAGTTGGGTGAAACAGAGCATGCCAGTTGACTTTTTCAAAAGCTGAATGTCTAGCATCTGCCGAATGTATACCTTTCCTTATAGAGGAAAGAATCGCCGGGCTCTCAGGCAAGCCGCGTTAGCGTTTTGCGTGAAGATGTCCTGCAGTTTTTCATATTTGCGTGTAGGTCCACGTTATCCAGATCGTTCATCTCGTCGGATCGGGTCTATCCGACCGTCCACGCGTGTCCGACGGGCGGTATTTGTTTCTCGCCGATCGATCGCGTCCGTGTCGCGATGGCTGATAAAGCTTCGTGGAATCACTCCTTCCAGAGCCCTCGAGGCCGCTGTCATTCGTCTCCGCGTTCCCCACCTTGCGAGCTCTGCCCTTCCTCTGCGCCATCCGTCCCCCAGGGTCTTCTTCCTGGAGATCGTCGCCACCGCCCTGCTGTCTTCCGCATCGCTGGCATTGCCCCCCGTGGCCATCCGCCCTCGACCCCTCCAGTATCTCCGCCGGTGCCCTTCATCGCTTCACCCACCACCTCGCCGATATGGTGCCCTTCGTCGCTTTGCCCGCCATCTCGCCGCCATCCTTCGCGCGCCATTCGCCTCAGGGAAGCCCGCGCCTTGTTTGCTTCCTCCCTCCTGCGTCGGTACGCTCCTCCTCCCCGCCTCGAACGCTCCGTCCAGTGCACTCCGGGATCTCCGCCGGTGCCCTTCCTCGCTTCAGCCGCCGCCGCCGCTCGTTCCTTTGTCGCCCGCCACCGCCTCGTTGCTCTATTGCGCGCCCTTTCGTTACTCTCGTGTGCGGCGGCCACGCCTGGACGTTGCCTCTGCGCGCTTCGCCTCGTTGCTCTCACTTGCTCCGTCTGTGCTCGGTCATCGCTTCTTGTTGTCGCTTGCTACGTCGTCGCCCGGTTGTCACTTCCGCGTGCCCCATCCCCCTCTAGGTTGTTCCTCCGCGTGCTCCGCCTCGTTGCTATCGCTTGCTCCATCCCCATCCGGCCATCGCTTCCGCACGCTCTGCTTGCTCGTCGCTTCTGCGCGCTCTGCTCCTCTCCAGTATGGCCCCGCGCCTACATTTTCTTTGTTCCCCTCTTTTCCCCTTCTTGATTCCAGTTGCTCCTTTGCTGATTCACTGCATTGTTGGTTCGTTCCTTGCCGTTGCCTCTTTTTTGTTTGGTTGGAGTATGGGGGAATGAGAGACATGAATGGTTGAGTAATCTCCGATTTGCGATGTTTGGCCTGGGAAGTAGTCAGTGCGAGCATTTAACAAGGTTTGTTTGTGCCTACACATTGATCTGATGAGTATATGCACTCTAATTTTACAATTATATTGCTTTTTTCACTAAGGTTGGAAAAGTGGTTGATCAGCTCCTCGCCGAACAAGGTAACCCGTGGAGAATGACTAATTCATTGATCGTGGCTCAATTCAACTGAATTCTGATTTTTTGGCTGTGTGTATAGCCTGTGTATGTGTGCTCACTCAAAATAACTATATGTCATTCAAATTACAGGCATAACTTCTAATTTAGAATACAGTAAGTGCTACAGCTTATCTAATTTGTACATGTACTCATGCGCTAAAAACACATTGTAATTTTATCAAGTTTATTTGGTAGTAGAGCTCAGATGCCAAGAGTGTCGAATGCTACGGTTCTTCTTTGGCTGCCCCCTTTTCTTTCTACTCATACTATTTAGTGTGGCTAAGACTTAAAAAGTGCAATTTATAGAAAAAGGAATATAACTAGCTCAAATCAAACCTTATTTTAAGATTGTGCCTCTCTTGCAGCTTGTATTTCTGTCTGCATGTTTTTTCCCAATTATGTTGTGTCCTTTGTCATCTGCTGGTGGTTAACTTTTGCCCATCATGTTCTTATAGGTGGCAAACAGAGTGTTCCTTTTGGTCTTGGAGATGATGATCGACGCATTTAGGATGACTTTAGTGTATGCTGCTTGCTGCAGTGAGCTAACCTTGATCCCAGCTTTTTAACTCAAGCATTGATGTATACATTGATTCATCTGGCCTATCTATGGTCTTCTTATTTGTGCACATATCTTAATATTGACTTCGACAATAGAGTTTGACACCTAACATCAAAAGCTAATGCTTTGTTTCTTGAACTAAATGAAGGAACTGGTATGGCCAGAGACCAAGAGAATGGCAGTCCACTTTTTTGGGGCTGTTTGCTGCCCCCTTTCCCTTCTCCCTATATAGTGAGGATTGTACTTACCAGATATGCTGACCTGTTGAATTCACCTAAGAAGGTCAAATATTTGCATATTTGTTAACTCATTTGCATTCTATTTTTTTATTTGTATTAATTTTATCCCAACATGTTTGGAAGAGAAGGCTTGGTTGTTGTTGGTGGTGGTGGTGGTTGCTACAGTACTTTAGTTGTGTTGGTTGCTCATGCGTCTGAGCCCAAAGAGTCCAATCGACTAAGAAATCTGGCATCTCCTTGCTTCAACAAAGTCTCCCCATGGTGCCTTTCAAGTTATTGTTGCTTGCCTACAGCCGAGATATTACTCGATGTCTTCCTCACTAAGGTATCCTTGTCTTTGTGATGTCGTTCTTGATCCGTGCAAGCGTTCTTGCTTTGCCCCTAACGAAGATGCTTTTATGATTTTTGATTTAGCTGTACTTGAAATGCTTTTATAAAATCTAGCACTGAACATGTGTTCTTTTGGATTTGCAAGGGTGGCTGGGTTTATTCAGCAGCTTGAGCTTTCGGATGTGGGCTTCATTTCCACTTTGCTACATACTACACTCCTAAACTTTATTCATCCCCACAGGTGATATTTGTTTACTTGGTTCCTTTCTTCTCTACTGTTGTACGTTACATTGTTCATGTGTCGATGTCCCAATAGTTATGTTATTCGATATATATTGATATGACTATTGCTTTTCTTTACTCATGGCCTCTGAGTTAGTAATGAAAGTTGTTGTGTTATAGGCATTGCCGCATTGGTGTTTTCATTCGCATTCAACCAATAGAGCTGATCCGGTAGTTTGATTAGTGACTAGCGACATCTTATTTCACACATTTCATTATTTGATGGATTTGGGGTATAAGAATTTTAGATAGAGTTCTAACGATATGAAAACAAAATGTAAGGATAAATAAGAGCGAAATTGTTGGGTTATCTCCTGAGAAAGTCACTGAAGCCATACCATAGAGAAAAAGTAATATTAACTACTATTATGCCGGAAGGAATCCGCTGATGGCAGCACCACATTAGCACTTTTGCGGTATGGTCCTCCACGAATATTGAAATTACGTTTAGGACCTTGGTTGGTTCTCTTTTCAAAATGAGGTTTTTTTGCAAAATGTCTCAATGCAGGTCTGGATGTAATTTTGCAAAAAAAACCTCACGATCCCAAAAAATTACATCCAGACCTGCATTGAGCCCTTTTGCAAAAAAAGACCTCATGTTTTTTAGAAAAATACGTTCAGCCCTAGACCAAAATTCACCCGACGCGGCGTAGCGCGTGTTTCTACCTAGTAGTCTTT
Organism: Otatea glauca; assembly: GCA_036346275.1. Classification (NCBI taxonomy): domain Eukaryota; kingdom Viridiplantae; phylum Streptophyta; class Magnoliopsida; order Poales; family Poaceae; genus Otatea; species Otatea glauca. The sequence continues at coordinate 12,901,507 of CM070728.1, forward strand.
ACATAAGAAAGTTTGTTGCCAATCCAACGGCACAGATGACAATCCATGCCCCACCAAACGTCAGTGGGCCCTTGAATGGTCATGAATGTTATGGTGAGCCCGCGCAGGTTTCCCAAACGATGTTGCACCCTGTACTCTTTAGGGGAATTGAAAGTTAAAGTGGCATCTAACTCGTCCCCGCTTATTGAACAATTTCGAGTTAATCGTTGTAGTTGATTTGTTTTGGTTTTGTCAACCGCTTTGCTGCGATACGAATTCAGTAGGGTAAACTCTAAAATAACGAACAAGGACAAAGTCAAAAGCTCATGTACAGTGTATGATGATTTGCTGACTCGATGCTTCAAAATACTTTGTGCTGTTGATTTTTTATAGTCTCTAAGGTTAATTTTACACTAATACATTATAAAATATCATGGAAATATAATAGTGTATTATGGAAGTATTTTTTTATGATAATTTAACAATATCATTTTAATATAACGAACCTAGATATTTAGAAAATAGTTATTGGTTGAAGATTATGAAGTTTGACTGATTTAGTCAATAGTGTTTGTATTGTGAAATAGAGGGAGTAATTGGCTTGACCAATAGTCCTCGCCCTTTCAAAATTCGACGAGCTTCACCCCTTGGCATGCCCCAAAACCACTGTCCTACCCAATTACAGACCCAGAAGGCCAGAACCCAAATCGATATGCGCTGTAAAATTATTTGCTTTGATATGTACAAGTGGAAAATCCCTGCCATTACAAACTTCTTACACCCTATAAATTTGCGTCCAAACTTTTTTCAGTTATTGTTCACACACTTTTGGAGCAGTTGCAGGGAATACTAGCTGTCCAATTTGGCACATTCCCCTGTTTTGTTTCTCCCTTTTTACAGGGCATGGTGAACAAGCAGCGGCTAGCTAGCTGTACCCTGCCGTGAATGGAAATTTTTACTATTCTAGCTCGGTTGAAATTTTTTTTCCGCAATTAGCACCTGATCGAAAAAAATATCAAAAATAGCCTCTCTACAGTGAATTTCCGCGCACTGGATCCGCGGGATTTTTATTTTATTCGTTTTCCGCGGATCTAATCCGCGGGATTTTTTTTTAAAAAAATTTAACGAGTTCCAACGGATTGCGTCCGCTGGAACTCATTTTTTAAAATTTTTTTGGACTTCCAGCGGTTTGGAACAGCCGGAAGTCCGGGTGGGGCCGGGCGGGGGTGGGGTGGTAGGCGCGGTGGGAGTTCGTTTGTAAATTTTCGTGGGACTTCATCGACGTCGAAATTTTTTAAATTTTTTTGTGGAGGTTCTTGACAAATCAATGAAATTTTCATTAAAATGTCAGAAGTTTATCACATATGAGTAATTTTTAAAAATTCGAACACCGCAACTGTCTTGATGGGGGTGGGGTGGTAGGGGTGATGGTAGTGCGTTTAGAAATTTTTGTAGGACTCTATCGACGTTGAAAAATTTCAAAATTTTTTGTAGAGGTTTTTGACATATCAATTAAATTTTCATAAAAATTTCAGAAGGTTATCACATATGAGTAATTTTTAAAAATTCGAACATTGCAACTGTCTTGATGAAACGCTGAGAAGTAAGTTTGAACCGAACGGAGAATGAAACAAACCACGTTAGAAAATTTTGAAACTTTTGGGCTATAGTTATAATGCATAATTAATATTCTCATAAAATTTTCTGATGATGAACAAGTATTATGAATATTTTAAAATTCAAACGGTGCTACTTTCCTAATTAAAGCCATACCGGTAAAATTGTACCAAATTAAAAATGGTGTATACCACTTTATAAAATTTTGAATTTTTTTGTGTATGTTTTTTATGCTCGGTTGAAATTTTCTAAGAAAAAATTTCAAAATTTTATAAAGTGGTATACACCATTTTTAATTTGGTATAATTTTGCCGGTATGGCTTTAATTAGGAAAGTAGCACTGTTTGAATTTTAAAATATTCATAAAGCTTGTTCATCATCAGAAAATTTTATGAAAATATTAATGATGCATCATAACTATAGCCCAAAAGTTTCAAAATTTTCTAACGTGGTTTGTTTCATTCTCCGTTCGGTTCAAACTTACTTCTCAGCGTTTCATCAAGACAGTTGCAATATTCGAATTTTTAAAAATTACTCATATGTGATAACCTTCTGAAATTTTTATGAAAATTTAATTGATATGTCAAAAACCTCTACAAAAAATTTTGAAATTTTTCAACGTCGATAAAGTCCTACAAAAATTTCTAAACGCACTACCATCACCCCTACCACCCCACCCCCATCAAGACAGTTGCGGTGTTCGAATTTTTAAAAATTACTCATATGTGATAAACTTCTGACATTTTTATTAAAATTACGTTGATTTGTCAAGAACCTCCACAAAAAATTTGGAAATTTTTCGACGTCGATGAAGTCCCACGAAAATTTACAAACGAACTTCCACCGCGCCTACCACCCCACCTTAAAAAAAATCCCGCGGATCAGATCCACGGAAAACGAATAAAATAAAATGAAATAAAAATCCCGCGGATACAGTGCGCGGAAATTCACTGTAGAGGCTATTTTTGATATTTTTTTTCGATCGGGTGCTAATTGCGAAAAAAAAATTCAACCGAGCTAGAATAGTAAAAATTTCCCGTGAATGAAGGAGCAGCAACAAGCACGGAAGCTGCCTCGGCGCTTCTCCCCCGTGCGTCCACAAAAATCGTCCCCCTCTCAAACCCAATGGGGCCAAACGCTGCCGCAAACCAAAAATAAACGAAGGCGAGGCGAGACGGGGAAGCGCCTGCCCCGCAGGTGGGCACCAACCCTGCGCTACCGGGGCAATCAATCAGGAAGGCGGCCCCAGATATTTCCGTCGCGCCGTCGATGTTGCGCGTCGTCACGTCTGTGATCCGCGATTCGTCGAAGCTTTGCCCTAACGTGCCCCTATTACAACTTTTTTTTATTTTACTTTTGGTCTCCCTCCCAACGAAAATATAAATCTAGACCTCTCATTAATTACGAAAACACCGACATATCATATGTGTTATTTAATGTGCTCTTCTACCGCAATGGATCGTCGGCACCGTATCTCCCTTTCCTATGCACCCTGTCCGTCGCTCTAACTCGGCACCATACTTCTGTCGTTATACACGAGCACGACACGACAAATGATACGTCACTACTTTTACGGTCAAAGAGAGAACTAGTTTTACAAATTTATTTGCACGGAGATTAGATTTGAGAAAAAAAAACATTATATCACAACTAAAAAAGCTAAGGCCGGCCGTGCCTTATCGATAAACTAGTGGGTAATAATCGCGTCGTACATGGTCCAGGAAGCAGGGGAAGGGGGGCGGGTATCAGCTGCCGCTGCAGCGGGCGGGATGCGGCTAAGGAAACGGCTGTCGCTCGCTCTACAGTCCCAGTTTTGCCTATCCGGGTATTGTAAGTTGCGACACCCAGTTTAGGATTCCCCGCATGTGTGTTAGTGGGAGCTTTACTGTGTATCTATGTATCATGTTGGTTTGAACCTGGTTGGATTAGCTCATTTGAAAAGGGTATTTTCCTCGTTCACTGGCGTAGTTGTAGACAGATCTGTGTAGTAGCAGTTTATTTTGTTACATCGAACGATGCAGCGATGTTTCTTGTTGAAGTTTCTTGGTGCATTTCACTTGTTCGAAAACACGTGTGTTTGCTTAATTTGATGCTTGTTTCTGTTTAGATCAAAGTAGCAATTTGAGCAAACTTTGCTAAAGCTGCACGCCTGTTTCATCTGGATATCATACCAATAATGTACGGTAATTGGTAAGTCAGTGGCGCCTACTTGCCTCCGGGGAAAACACGGCGAAACAGAGAATCACTATGGGCCCGCGCTCTCCGACCTGGCCGACGTCCGGCGCGCGGCGCGGAGGCCGTCGCGGACTTCCTGCGCCGGGAGGCCGCGAACGGCTCCGCCGCCGTCGACGAAACTACCTCCAGCGTGTCCACGCCGTTGTTGGCGGACACTGCCGGCTCCTCGGCGACGCCGGAAGACCCTTCCTCTCCAACGGTTGACACGCCAGCAACACTGGACAGCGACATGTTGGGGGAAATGGACTTGGATATGTACTACGCGAGCCTTGCACAGGGGCTGCTCATGGAGCCGCCGCCGCCGCCGGGGCGTACTGGGATAAAGGCGACTGTGGCGACGGCGGATCTGCTAATGTCGCGCTCTGGAGCTACTAATGCTGATAATCTCCAACGAATTGTGCTCTGTTTTGACTCTAACAAATTGAAGCTGCTTCCCAGCATGACAACATTGTGAAACACTTTGATCGCATCGAATTTCACGACTAACATGCTCGCTGATTTCTACTCCGGTCCTAATTTTTCTGACGACTCGGAAGCTTTGCCTTTTCTAGCCTTGTTGTTGCGTTTGTTTATTTGCAAATCTAGCTTTTATTTGAACGTTTTTGTAAAAATAATCTTCTCTCCGCCCACAAAAGAAGCGGCAGGTGACACATGTACATATCGCAGGGACTTGCCGCTTGTTCTGGCCGAGAAAGCTCCTTGGCTTGGCTCACGGCAGCGTGCCTATTTTCGTCGCTAGACACCTTCCACGGTTCATAGATGTTGTTGGTGACACGCCTACCTCTACTTCCGCGATTGGGATGGAGGTTATTTTTGCGAAAGCATTCGAATGAAGGCTAGATTTGTAAAAAAAAAAGACATACATAATGAGGCTAGAAAAAGCCAAAGCTTTGACAACTAGAGGTACGCAGGGTTCGCAATATCGATATCGTGATAATAGACCATATCGAAATTTCTGAAAATCAGTGAAATCGGGTCGAAAATCAGTAGAAATCGAAGAAGTTTGAATTTTGAACTCGGTGGTGCGAAAAAATGGATTATCAAGCGGTTTCACCAATTATCGACCTGTTTTCTTCGATTATCGACTGATTTTCAAGCTTCGATTTTTGACCGATTGTCTCAATTTTCGAGTGATTTTTTTTATTTTTAGCACACCGAAGGAAAATTCAAAAAACAAATAAATTGCAACAAAAAGGATAAAAATTGAAAATCCTAATTAATCTACAAAACACCTCAGACAAATTTCAACAATTTTTGAATTCATTTAATGCTTTCGGGAAATAAAAACAACAATTAATGAAAATGAACAGATATACTGTTAGATTTTTATATAAAAAAAAAGCTTGATCATACTCTTAATTTTAATGGTACCATCGAGGTTAGCAAAGATCATATATTAAAATTTTAAGAAATATTAGACTTTATTTAGTGCCCCTACAAAATCAAAAATAGAAGAGCATATAAAAAGGCAGTAGGACTTTTTTTTTAAAATACACAGGTCCGATCATCATTTAAAATTTTTACAACATCATTAGAATTGCTTTTGGACCTCACAATTTTTTTTAAAATAAATATTAGACTTCATTTAGTGCCCCTAAAAAATAAAATTCATAACAATATATTAAAACGACAGTAGCACTATCAGAATTTTTAAAAACTATACAAATATGATAATCATCTAAAAATTTTATAACATCATTATAATTGCCTTAGAACCTCAGGCAAAAAAAATATCACATTTTGATAATTTTTTCCAAATTATTTGAATTCCACCGGTTTATCGAGCGGTTTTAGATATCAAACCGGCTCGGTAAGGTCGATTGTCGCGATTATCATCGATACGTTGAACCCTGGAGTAGGGATGAAAATGGGGTGGAACGGTTAGTAAATAGTCATTATGTTTCTGTTTTCACATCTTTTACCGGTAACGGAAACGAAATCGAAAACCCCAGAAACGAATGCGAAACGGAGCGGATACGGAAACGAAAGTGGAAAATTCCAAAAGAACATAGTACCTAATCAGAATATACATAACTGCAAAAACAATGTAACTCATTCCACCTCCAAGGTGGACACAAGAACAATGTTTTATTCACCGGTATCACTATAAATTTTTTTCTCAAATTTGTTACTTGAAGGCTTGCTATTTGTTTCACAGATCAAACCATCATGTCCTCCTCTATATCATTACCACCGACATCTGGAGTTTATAAATGCCGTTTTTCTATTTTTAGATTTATAAAATTAATTTATTCATGAAAAATTAAATAAAATGTTCCAAAGTATTTTTGAGAATTTTTCTGGATTTTTTAATTCTATTTGATATTTTCTATAAAGCCATTTGTATTTTTGAAATTATTTTAATTCAAAAATAAATGTAAATTCTCCATTCTCCTTTTTGGGACGAGTTTCCGACAGAATTTCCGGTTTCATTTATACGGAATTTTTGTTTCCATTTCCGATAAAAAAAAATTGTTTCCGTTTCCGTACTGACATTTTTCGTTTTCGTTTCCGAAAAAAGACTTCCATTTCCATTTTATCCGTAATGGTTGGAAATTATGTTTCCATTTTCATCCCACCCTATAGGTACGTGCAATTTTAAGCTATAAAAAGAAATGAGAAAAGGACATATCAAAGGGCATCTCTGTGAGGGTTTGAAATTTCGTGTTTGGTTCACATATCAGAGGTGGGTGAAATCCAAAATTTAAATGAAATCTCTGAATTTTGGGTAAAATTTGGTCGAGATTAAAAAAAATTGAAATCCGAAATTTTTGAACCGAAATTCGGTTCAAATTACCGACATCTCGGCGAAATTCAAACGAGTGAAAAATAGTGAAAAGAATATTAAAAAAATTTGTGGATGTGTCTGACATAACACTAAAACTACCATAAAACTTTGAGATAATGATAAAGCTCGAGAAATTTTTAAAATTTCTGACAGTTCTACTGTCCTGATAAAAAGCTGACCAGCTAATTTCAACTGAATGAAAAATAGTGGAAACCTTATTAGAACATTTTGAAATTTTTTCATGGTTCTAACACACCAATAATCTTCTGATAAAATTTTCAAATGATGATCAACCCTAATGAATTTTAAAAAATTCAGACATTGCTACTAAAGGCTGACGAGCAAATTTAACCGAATGAAAAATGATTCAAAACATGTTATAAATTTTTTAAACTTTTTGTGAATGGTCCTGACGTATCACTAATGTTCTTTGGAATTTTTTCCGTATGATCCTAGACTGGGAATTTTTTCCGTATAATCCTAGACTGCTAAATATGGTACCATAAATTTTTCAGACACGATCAAGCTTGTACATTTTTATAAAAAATGAAAGTGTTTCTGCTATTTTTATAAAACGTCTCAAAATTTTGATTTTTCAACAAATTTTCATGGATGATGACATTCTTACGGGTTATTGACCCAAATCCGATCATCAAAAGTCAAAATACCCTAGCTTTTCAAAAATATTGTAGTAATTTGATTTTTTTTAAATATCTGGGCGAGAGTTTGATTCTCGTTCCCGGTTAAAATCCGAAATTTCGTCGAGATTTTGAACTATGAACTCTGTTCGTTGAAAATAATGGCTGCCTCTAGATAGTTTGCACAATGATTCCAAGAAAAGGTATTGTTCATGTGTGACGATCAAAACGGGCAACCAGAACCACCAGGGTGACTTCGAGCAGAGGTGGTCCAACCGTCCAAGTACGTTAACTCTCCGCTTGAGTAATCCACAAGATGTGGTCTTTAGACCCGGTCTGGTCGTGGGCCCTGCTGGTTAAAGCTACTGGAGCGTTTGAATCTTCTTCCGGTCTCCTGTCAAAATCCTTCTAGCAAAGCGAGCACTCTTCAGTCTTCACTCTCACGCGGTGGTAAAGTATGCGGCACTCTGCTTCCTTCCTAAATCCTATGGCCAAGAGGCAAGATGTGATGCGATGTAACCTCAATTAGATAGCGGAGTATACAAGTAGTGTTACTACTAGTAGTAGTTCATTTAATATCAAAGCTGCAATTTGTCTTTCTCTTAAAGTAATCTTAACTAATGTTTTTGTTATTATTGCGGTGCTTCGTCTTACATGGATCCACGTCTACCACTATGTTTCCCTATATTTCTATATAGCTTGGGAGTATCCATTTAATATATTTATCTACAGAGGGAGGGTATCTAGAGTGTTCATAGTAATTTTTCGTCTCTATATACTCCTCCATATCATCTAAAAACAAAATTAAAGACAACTTCTATAAGAGATAACATCTTAAATTATCTCTATGAGATTCTACAATCTTTTAATTATAACATGAAAAGGTGTTTATTATAGATAATATACTCTCTCCTCCTTCTCTCACCCATGTTAGTAAAAATCTTATGTGGCAAAGTATATAGATAGCTGACATCACATCATTATACATACTCTTCTATGTTTTAGAAGAGGTCAAATGGTTATAGTATGTCATTTAATAAGAATATGTACAGTCGTTTTCATTAATTATTTCTTAGATTTAATGCTCCCTTCATCTGTGTGTATAATGGACTGAATAAGCTTTTTGATCGGGCAGTTTCCAATTTGTAACTTTTTTTTTACTTTAGTTCTGACCATAAAAAGAGAACCACTGGATCAATATAGAATTAGATGCGGATATATCTAAAAGCTAATCCAAAGTCCAATTAGAGTACTCAAACAAGTAATACTAACTTACAAATACTCCCTCGGGTCGCAATACATGTCGTTTTGGACACCAATACGAACTGCAAAACACAATTTTGACCACTAATTTCTATTGTAATACATTTATAAAATCTAATAAAATTATAATATTATGAAAGTACTTTTCGAGACAAATCTCACATATAATATCTATGTATCCGATTTAAATATTTAAGAAGATATTGATAGTCAAGTTTCGAAAGTTTACCTACATCTATATCCAGAAAGACGTGTATTTATGATCGGAAGGAGTAGTAAAATAGCAAACCCGGTTAAAAAAACACCTCATAAAATGGACCGGATGATGGATTATCTCCTTGGGCCTTACGAGAATATATTTGACTATTCCATCAACCTAGGAGCTACTGTTTTCAGAAAATGACTAGTATAGTGTCCTGTCTTTCGATTTTCTTTTCGCAGCACGTAATATATGGTCTTTTTCTTTTCTAGAACGTTTGTTTCATTTTCCTTAATTCCAGGATATTTGTTTCCTTTTCCTTGAGATGATGCTGGAGGTGGGAGAGATCATTGTGGCCACGAGGATGAGTTAGACACATTAAACAATGGCCATTGGATGTGGATGAGTAAAGTCGAGAAAGATCCGAGAGGTTAATTTTGATGAAAGCAAGTTTCGGGACGTTTATTTGGGTGCATGAAGGTTAGGCCACCTCTAGTGGGGTGCATTATTTGGGGTGGATGTAGAAAAAAATACTTAAGTGCATTATAAAGGGATATAGAAACACAAACGTAATGCTCATCGGCCTAGAATCAGTTTTGGGCGTCACGGCCGCAAGCCTTCGAGTTCACACTCTTCTTGTTCTTGTCAACCTTGACACCAAAACTGTGCATAGCAAACGACTACACGAGTAAAGAAAGTATAAAACGATAACCAAGGAACGCTGGTGTTGTCGCCGTAGGTACAAGCCGCCCACGCACGAGCTACCGCATCCAGCCAAGCTTGAAGAGTAAACAGAGAACATGGGAGTAGAAATTGTAGGAAAGAAAACTCGGTGAAGCTGCCTGCTGCTGCTGCGAGCTTGTAGTGGTCAGTGAGAGTGACGTTGAGGCAAGTTGCAACTCAAATCCGTGCTGTCCCCTTTCCACTTCCAGCTATCCCCGCGGCACTGACCAACCGCACTGCACCGAGTAACGACTAACGACCACTTATATATACTTCCCGCCTCCTTCCCCTCCCTCTCTCATCCAAACTCCACAGCTCCACTTCCTCAACCCAGAGGCCAGAGGACGCACTACTCCACTCTCGACGCTGCGATCGATGGACACTGACGCCACCTCGCCGTTGTCGGAGGAGCGGGAGTACAGGACTGTGTGGTCGGAGCCGCCGAAGCGGCCGGCGGGGCGAACCAAGTTCCGGGAGACGCGCCACCCGGTGTACCGCGGCGTGCGGCGCAGGGGCCGGGCGGGGCGGTGGGTGTGCGAGGTGCGCTTGCCGGGGAGGAGGGGTTCCAGGCTCTGGCTCGGCACCTTCGCCACCGCCGAGATGGCGGCGCGCGCGCACGACGCCGCCGCAATCGCGCTCTCCGGCCGCGCCGCGTGCCTCAACTTCGCCGACTCCGCGTGGCGGCTGCCCGTGCTGCCCGCGAGGTCGCTCGCCACCGCCCAGGAGGTCAAGAGGGCCGTTGCCGAGGCCGTCGAGGCGTTCCAGCGGTGCTCGGTCGCGTCCACGGCACCGTCATCGCCCGCGGAGACTGCCGACGATGAGAAGGACGACGACAGCTCGCCGGGTGCGCCGTCCAAGTCCAGCGACGTGTTCGAGTTCGACGGCGGGTTCAGGTTTGGCGACATGGATGCCGGGTCGTACTACGCGAGCCTGGCGCAGGGGCTGCTCCTGGAGCCGCCGTTCGCCGGAGCGTGGTGGGAGGACGGTGAGTACGACGGCGCGGAGACGGCGCTATGGAGCTACTAATTCGACCAAGCAGTGTGAAGTTCTAGATAGTTTTGATTCTCCGAATATGGGAAAAGAAACAGAGCATTGGAACAGAGTAGGCAGCGAGGGCAATTTTGGGATTTTCCGCATGTGTTGCATTTCTCTCCGATTTTAGGATTAACTGATAAAATGCTCTCACTTATATGGGTCATTGATAAAATGCCCGTGACATCACGGGGCATTTTATCAATTGCACCAAGTAAAATAGAGCATATGATCAATTCCCCCACGATTTTATGGTTAGCTGTGAAATCTTTTGGAATAAATGTGGCATTAGAAATTTTCTTTTTACTTAATTTTAAACTTTATTAATAACTAGAGATAACAATGCCATAATAAATACAAGAGGACAACAACATGATATTATCAAATATCAAAGCACTAAGACAGTTCAAGTTAAACAAGTATTTAAGCATGACAATGGCAATAAACAGTGGCAATCAACTAGCAATAAAACTCAAGTTGTTAAATAGTTGCTCTCAGATGTCGGGCTGCCAGAATTAACAGACCTCCTCGTTACTAGGGACAGGATCACAGATTAATTTGTGACAATCTTTTCTATATAGTCTTACCAAAACAGATTTCAAACTTGCCAAATTAATACGAATCGGAATCAAAGGATTACACTAGCACTTCATATATATATATGTAAATGTGTTCACTGTTTAAGCTATAACCATTTTGAATGTAACAACAAAAATTAAGTGGATAGACAAACAGTAGACATATACTATATATAGAACAAACTAGTAAGCAATTGAATTGAATGAAATAACTCGATAAGAATCAAACTATCAGTAAACTGACTATATTGTCACAAATTGTCTCATTTAGGTTAAATCCTCATTGATCAATAGCCACCTCAACATGCAAGGTCCCCTGGATAATCAATGTCTAGCCCCTTAACACAATGTACAGAAAAATGACATAAGGTTGACTATACTCACATACCACTGACTTGCAATCAGTGAAAACTGGCTAGGCTTGTCAAAGACTTACCGGCGAATGCTTCTGAGATACAAAGCCAAAAAACACTAAGTGAGGCAATTCACCAGATAGTCTAGAGATGTAGCCGACGCGGCACAGAGCCGTAGAACCAACTTCCTAGCTGAGAAGTAAACCTTGTCGAACAAGGACACTAGATCTCGAAGGACCTGCTCCACAAAAGGCACCACACAGCCAAGTATCAATCCACTACAAAGAGTCGAGCCAACCGACCAAGCAAGCAAGGTCAGCGTAGAGACTCGACAACAAAAAGCACCCAGCACACCAAACTGTCCACAGAGCGCCTCAAGTCGCCGACCAACTCAACCCTTTCAATCACCTCGGGTTATACACAAAAGTGGTATCCACAAGGTGAGTGAGTATGAATTGGGGCCGAAGAACACAAGAAGGCATCGGGTAATCGAGGATCTTGCCGATGAACACAAGAAATTGCAAGTGAATTATGAATCAGCATAAGGGGAAATCAAGTTGTTCTTTTCTCTTTTCCACACCTATCAAAGAGGAACACAAACATGGGATTTAAAAGAGCACAGTGGAGGGGGAGACGGTGGAACGGCAACCGGAAGCATAAACGTCATGATGCGGTCATTGTCGCCTCCATCGCCTCCCCTTGACACGCTCAACCGGGGCTAGGGCATCGACTCGGTGCTTTAGATTTAGCCGACTGGGTGTCGGCCCAGTTGGCCCAATAAGCCTCCTTTTTTTCTTAAATTTGGGAAAACCCCAATTTCCTTCAACAAAATCTTCCCATTTTTGTACTCATTTTGGCAATTAAGAATGAGTAGTACTTGAATTACTCCAACTCAACTTTATTGTGTACTTCATGAACCTGGCAATTCACTTCCCAGAGGAGTCTTAACTCTCCATGACTTGATGTATAGTCCTCGTGAAACAACTGCAACTTTACTTGTAAGCTGAACTAAAAGACTTTTTCTAGCACTATCTTGAGGTTATTTGGATGACTCAACCAGTCAATCCCGATGTTCAGACATGGTCTGACAGGTCTCAGGAACCAGGCCGGTTTACCAGTTTGTTTTCTGTTCACCGGTCATAACATTACTTGATTGAAGCCAAACGCTTACAGCCTGCGGCAATGCATTCATACTCTCCCTATATGACTATGGCATCTCAAGAAAGAAACGGAAGAGAAAGGTGAAGCGTTGCAGTCAAATGGAATCAACAAAACAGAAACAAAACGAATGGGATCATACGCCGATCATCGCTTTATTTGTGTGAAGAGATTATGATGACCTTCGGAGACCGGTTAATTTGCTATCTTCTGGGCGTTGAAATGTCCATGCGGCGATGCGGTCGAGCGGACGTGAGATCCCATTGATGAGGCAGGTAAAAACTAGACAGACGGCAGCATCAGCAGTTAAACATCGGCCGCACGGCTGGGCCGGGCTTTGCAGGGAGGAAAGGAAGCTCACACTGTCGCGCTTGCTTCCCGACCTGCAAAAACCGCAAGTCGCTCCACTTGCCTGCCCGCTTGAACGTGCAACAGCGATCAGACAGTCTCCCCCGAAAGGGCCATCCTTATCGTGGTTCGTCTCTCTCATTTTAAGCACAGACTTGAGCCCTTTTCCCATGTATTATGCGAGCACTAGTACTAGGCTACTGCTAGCCAGCTAGTCTAGAAAGGCTGCTTCATCGTCACCAAGGACAGGACTAGTCCAACCAGAATTGCTTGCACGTGCTACTTGCAAGCTGCAAGAGCGCAAGTTGTGACAGGACGAGGGGGAGAAGAAAGCAACGTTGTCTGTTGAATGCTGATCCACTGAACCTAGGTGTGCATGTGCGCAGCTGCCGTGTTCAGTTCGCTTCAGTTACGCTGTTGATTCAGCGGATCAGATCAATCATTCGGAAGTATCTGATTGAGTTGGTTGACTGAGCGATGAGTGGAGTGCCGTGCTGCTTTGCAATTGTCAGGTCAGAACATGTTATAGAGAAGGACATGCTGCTGAAAAGGTGATATTTGTCGTCTCTAGCAGGCTAGAATCCATGGTATGCTCTCTTCAGGTTGACATCAGGCCGGTCAGGTCAGAACATATATCTGGTCTAACAGTACTACGGTACCGACACTCCGATTTAGCAGTTACACAACTACACAAGCTTCTCCACAAGCTCAAAGTCAGCTCCTCTGGAATTGGAGGGGAGTCCTTGCAAAAACCTGTCCACTCTTTGATGAACTCTGACTCTTCATTGAGGTAGACCAAATGATGTGTTAACTGATCATTAGGTAGGTCTCTCAGTATCTGACCAACGATGCTCCCAAGGAATGGTGAAATGGAGACCACATGTACGTGAGCAGTGGAAGATGTCCAAGCCCTACAGAAGGGGGGAAAGTAAGGCCAAGAACGGCTAGAAGTTTGCCCTATGGTCAAAAAAAGGTATTGTAACAGGAGTTTGCTCGCTTCCTGCATTTGACTCCAGTGTTCCACGCATGCAGTGACGTCCATGGCAAATTGGCAATCCGGGGCGCCACATTCTCGCCGCATGAACGCAGCTTACGTGCATTCGTGGTTTCAGAGCCTGGAAAGCGTCACCTACTCACATGCCCATTTCGGTGCAGAGAATTTTGTGCTGTGAACTAATATTACCTCACGCTTCTTTCATTCATCAAGAAAAAAAAAAGACACAGAAAGTGTAGAGTTATCCTCTTTGGATGAATTCAGGCTGGACATAACTATAACAGCGAGTCCTAGAAAAAAACTATAATAGCGAAACATCCGACTCTAGCTGCGCTCTGAACGGCAGCAACCCTTATTTACAACACACACGAGGTTCAGACAATCAAGTTTTACCAAAAAATGTTTTTTCTTCCTCAGATAAAGATATGTTTGTCCCCTGTACAAAAAAGGGCCGCATAATTTACATCCACGGGCCAAAATAAAAATTTAACACATTCAGCGAAGCATGTGCAACAGTGCCAGGAAGACTGCTAACAAGGCGAAAGGCAGGCTGTTTGTCAGTCGAAGAGGAGGCGTCGTCGAACAGATTTGGGTAGGTTCTTGCTGAGGTCCACATCTGAGGATTTTCTCGAGCCATCCTTTGCCGTCTTTGCTTCTCCAGGCAGCTTCTTCCCAGATTCATTGCTCAGCCCTTTCTTCGAGCGGTAGAACTCCTTGATGCTAAGCTGAACTCCGCTGGGTCTTGGACCTTTTGGTGTTTCATAAATGCTATTTGCCAAGTTCAAATTGGATTTTCGTGCTCTTAACTTTGCTTCTTTGAGCCTCTGCAACAAATTCAGTGGATTTATTAACCGTAGTGAACAAAAGCATTGTTCAATAAACAAATGTTGCAATTTAACTTGACTGCACAAAAGTACTGCATCAGACAAACGTGACAATTCAGGCCTCAGTAGTAATAGTTTGCCACCTAAGCAGTGGAGCCATCATTCAAGTTATTTGCATCTAAAACAAAGGTACCGTCCTTGCATAGTCTAAGAACCTAAATAAAAAACACTAAGATGAAATTGAAAGTAGGGCACATGGAATTTTATTAATTAAATGCAAAACTCTTAATGATTTCTGGATCCACATTTCTAGTTCAGTAGCTCATTAAAATGTTCGGGTAACATCATGAATATTTTAAATCATCATAGTGAAGAAAGCAACCAGCACACACCTGTTCTTCCTGAAACCTCTGTGCTTCATTAGGAAATGCAGCATTCACAAGCTGAATATCTTCATCAGTCAACAGAAAGCAGGACTTACCATCAGTGAGTACTTGTGGAATATCTGGCTCATCTAACAAGTCAGTAGATTCACAAATCACTGTAGCCACCTCCTCCTCATCTCTGTCCAAAATCACCACCACATCACTCTCCCCCTCCAATTCTGGCTTCTTGTTAGATGCACCATTGGAAATCATACCAAGAGTGGCTCTCTTCCATTTGACCAAGTAATAAGGGTGACCATGTCTTACCTTAATCCGTTGAATTGAATGGAATTCATATTGATCGTAAAGAAGCAATGATTTAGATGGAGATGAAGCCAACTCACGTAAATATATAGTCGATAGCATAGGAAGAATCTGTTGTCGAATATAAGATGGCTTCCAGTTCTGCTTAAAAGATAAGAAGTCAACCGAAGCCTCAACATTAGGCTTATTCCAACTCAGTAGAACACCATTTTCTGCAAACAGGACAATTCTCAGTCAGAAGATAGAGGGCAAAAATAAGATTTTGTTGTAAGAAAACAAGAGCAAAATGAAGAAATAACTAGCAAAAGTAGTAAGTTAAGAATCTTCATTCTTAAACTACAGGTGAAAGTGAGAAAAATGAAAAGCAGTGTTATTAAATTTCACCTTTATCCAAATTGTTATCACTTAGATACAATTTAATGATCTCCTCATTTGGAAATTTTGACTCCGCAGCTATTCTTTTGCAGACCTTGATTTGCCAATTTTCATGTCTCCTCTGCTCCTTCAGATAGCGTGCCTAACATTGATCACATCAAAGATAATATTAATATAGAGAGAAGGGTAAAAGAACCGGCATGACATAGTATCGCACGATTTGATTGAAACGAAGTTTGAGATGGATACAAGAGTAAGAGAACATAGTGTGAATATAACAAAAGAAGATGACGCTATCAAATAACTTTTGACAGGCTTAAACGGCGGATTTTCCGCCAAATCAGGCATTGTAAATTATATATTCTGTGTTCGCGAAATAAACTATATATTGTAAGTGTGCTTATAATGTGGATTACATGCAGCAATAAAATATTAAGAAAACTGTGAGTGTTTTTTAGAAAAGAATACAAAATCATGCTAACTATAGAGCAAACGAGATTACCTTCTCACAGCTAGGACATTCACATACAAACCCAGCTAGTTTTTCCATGCAATTTTCTAATGATTCCACCAAGCAATAATTGCACCCAACCTTGCTATGATTTTTCTTGCTGCCAGGGTGACCACAATGTGAGAAGTGCGGCGATCTCACAATTGGTAAGCTTTTCATGGAGGGTGATGGGAGATCATCAATACGGGGCATGTCAGATCCTTCTAGGAATGGATAGACCCCTTTACCAATTTCATATAATCTGGAGAAGTATAAATATGATTAGCTTCAGAAATGCAATGTTGGGCAGTTCATTCTGCTAAAAACTAACAAGAAGGTGGTGCGTAGGTGGGGGCACCGCGCGCGCGGGGATCGAGCCCCGATGGCGGTGCTGTGGGAGACGACCCAGAAGGAGAGGTCTACGGCGACGCGGCGGCCGCGGAAGTACCCCGCGCCCTCGTGGCGCGCGTACGGCCTGAGCAGGTCCCAGAAGCTGCCGCCCACGCCCATCTCTTCTCTTCGTCGGCGGAGGCGGAGGCTCCAGCCTTCAGGACGTTGGCTTTTTATTTTAAATGATACAATTTTTTATTCAAATTGCAAAAATATACGTCGATCGTAAAAAATTACAAAAATATACTTTTTATCGTCCGTATATAAGACGATCGCTCTATGCACGGACGATCGGTGCGGCTTTCAACGCGCGATATTTCCTCTGTCTGCGGTCATTCCTATAAAATCATAACTTTTTCATATGATGTCGGATGGAGATGAAATTTATATGAAAATTGTAGCTCTCGACGGGATATAAAACTTTTATATACAAGTTTTTTTCATTTGAATCTATTTAGATAGCCAAAAATAGGATAGAAGTTTCAGATCTAAAAACAGATCTGTTTTTAGATCTGAACATTCTATCCCATTTTTGACCATCTAAATGGATTCAAATTGAAAAAGTTTATATACAAAAGTTGTAGATCCTGTCGAGAGCTAAAATTTTCATATAAAGTTCATCTCCATCCGATATCATATGAAAAAGTTATGATTTTTTTTGAATCGATCGCATTACGAGGAAATATCGCACATATTCAGCGGCACCGATCGCCCGTATATGGGGCGATCGCCCCATATACGGGCGACAAAAGTATATTTTTGTAATCTTTCGAGATGAACGTATATTTTTGCAATTTGAATAAAAAATTATATTATTTAAAATAAAAATTCTCAGGACGTTCCGGTTCGTGCCCTCCATTGCAACTTGCGGGACTCGCGGCTAATGGGCTGCCTCTTCCTATTGGGTTGGATCTCCGTGCCTGAAATTATTACTGTAATAGCTTTTTGATGTTTTTATTTTTGAAAATGGTTATTGTCTCGATAAAATTGTGGAAATAGCCCTCATCAGCTGTATCAAGAGGTCGGCTACCGTTGAAAAAAAATTCATTTATTTTCAGCGGCCTTGCACCGTTGAAAATTTGTTTTTTTTCTATCGGCACATAGGCTAGATTCCACGGCCTAATTTTTTTCACTGACGAGATAAATTTCCAACAGAAGCCGCCGCTATTTCCAGCGGTATCCGATCGATCGCTGGAATTGGCGGACAGTGGAGAGCAAAATTTGATTGCTGTTTCGTGGCTTCGTGGACAGTGGTCAAGATTCAAAACTGTTTCGTGGCTTTGATTTAATTCAAACTTAAATATTTTTTGTATTTTTATCCAAGTTTAGTCAAACAAGTTTCTAAATTCATATAAAATCATGATCTTTCTGAATATCTAAAATATTTAATTTTTAACCTCTATTTTGATTTTAATTTAAAATTTGATTAGAACCTACTATATGTGCTATTACAAAATTTTGCACCCTAACTCAAAAATTGATGGGACAGTTGGTTCAGACGTTATTTCTCTTATTAGTACGTGCATGCAAGTACCAGTTAGGAAAACGATTAAGCTGTTGCTAATGCATGCATGCATGTTCATATAACCCGCACGCCGTTTGAAATGAACGAAAAAAAATTCGCACAATTTTTTAGCGCTTGGGCACCGCTGAAAATTGCCAAAAAAGAAAAATTCAACTGGCTCCAACAGCTAGATAATCAAGCGCTGCACGCCCGCTACATATTAAAATAACCTGCGCGTGGCGAAAAAAATAAAAAAATATTAAGCGGTCTAGCTCCGCTGCATATTAAAATAAAAAAAATTAAATGATCTGGCTCCGCTGCATAATAAAATAGCCTGCGCACGGTGGAAAAAATAAAACAAAATTATCAAGCGGTGCGGCACAGCTTAATATTAAAGAAACAATAAATTTTAAGGCTTGTCGCACAATTTGATATTACTGTGCGTGGCGAAAAAAAAAAAATCAGCGATACCAGGCTGCTTAAATTTGACGGGAAATGTTAAAAAAAATTACATCGCTCACCGGCCGCTGCTTTCGGCGTAAAAAAATGAGAAAAATTATTTAGCGTTTGCCGGCCACTGAAAATACGAGTTATGGAGTTAGATCCACAAAGTGCTCGTCACACGGGCTATTTTTGAAAAGGAAAAAATTCGGCCAAGAGGCCACTACAGTAAACAAAAATTCCCTAATGCTGGCAGCGACTCGCTGCCAATTCGTTGGAACGGTGACGACCTTGATGGTTGAGGTGGCAATGTGGCATCACAAATCTTCCCTTATGGTAAATCTTTTACTCGTTGCCTTTAATTTTCTTCTTTGTGTTCAGACATTTGGCTTTTTCTCGTGTCAAGAAGACATTTGTCTTTTTTCCACAAACACCAGACATACTGCTTCAATTCATTAGATATATTCCATTGCTCAGCCCATTAATACAATTACAGGGATCCCTTCTTGATCATTGCTATATTGCTAGAAAACAGTTGCCAACTAGCCACCCCACACAAATGTGATGGTTATGGGATCATAACTTTACGTTGTTACTTATTACATTTGGTAAGTAAACAGTTTTGATTTTGCACTATATTGTAATACATTTCTACGTAGATTGTCATTAACTATCTTTTGCTACTTGCTGCACTTGCAGGACCGAGTGCTACTTTGTGCGCCAGACTGCTATGGAGATGATTCATCTTGGATTTCAAAATCTGTGACAGACAGTAAAGAAAATGAACTGCTATTGTACGGTATAAGCGTTTGTTGTTTCGTGACAAAATTTGACGGTAAAGAAGATGTAAAATATTATCATATTTTTGTGGCTTACTGTTTCGTGGCTTTGATTCAATAACAAATTTTGATGAACTTTGTTGTTTTTGAATTAATGGCTAACAACAATCAGCGTTTGTTGTTATTAATGGCTACCGACTGATCGGTAAAGAAGATGAACTGCTATTGTACGGTATAAATGCAAGTACAATAGCAAAGTCAACTACTGATTAATAGTAAGCTAAAAGCCAGCTTGTACAATAATTGTCTCTAAATGTTGTCTCTAGATGTTGTGCAATAATTATCTTTTCTCTCTTGTACATAAATGATCTACCTATGCTCCCGTGCAAAGCTGGCTACTAAATAAGAGCCAGCTCTCTTCTCTTTCCTCTTTTCTCACTCCTCCACATAGATCAAAACTGATGTGTACAGATTAAGAGCCAGCTGACATAGTCTTATTGTACATGCCCTAAGTCGTCAAATTGTGCTCCCCACTGTCCCCCAATTCCAGCGGTAGGGTCTCGCTGGAAATAGCGGCGACCCCTGAGCCTGTCCCTCGATTCCAGCGCTGCACTTTCGCTGAAATTTACCTAGCGAGTGAAAAAAATTAGGCTGCGAAATCCAACCGCTGGAAAATAAAATACTAGTCTGTGTGCCGATAAACAAAAAAACAAATTTTCAACGGTGCGGGGCCACTGAAAATAAATGAATTTTTTTTCCAGCGGTAGCCGGCCGTTTGATTCGGCTGGTAAGGGCTATTTCCACAATTTTACCGAGACAACAACCATTTTCGGAAATAAAAACATCAACGAATCTACTACAGTAAAAAAATTTCCCATGCCTATGCAAGCGGGCCTAGCCTGTTTGGGGCTTTTTTAAACCCGCTTCAGCTTTTGAAATATCAGCGAGCCCTCTCCCTCAAAATAGCTCAGTTTTTAAATGGCTTTTGGTATAAGCTAGAAGCTATATATAACTGGCAAAAGCCAAAAGTTGAAAACTGGACTGGACTTATTTTTGCAGCTTATCGCTGAGGTAAATTAGCTATTTGTCAAATAGTCTCTTATAAAAAGCTACAACCATTCTTCAACTCAGAAAGTCAAAAGCAACTTTGCAAAAAATCTATAACTCCTCCAAACAGGCACTTACTACATGCTAGTATGCCTAGTCCTTTTCTTTAAGCTCTTTTTAACTCGCCCTAAATTTAATATGACCGTTCAATTCTTTGATTTAATATATCAGATTAGCTAGTATTTATTTATACTTTCTCTAATAATAGAGTAGTAAAAATATCCTTAACAAATAAATGACTAGATCTGATTTATACTACCCAATGTATTCTACCAGATTGTAAAATTTCTCTGTTTTTTTAATAGAGAGTATGAGTTGTGACTTGTGAGCAAGGATTGAAATCTTGTTTTCGCTCCAAATCTCATCTGTGGCCGGAGAACAAAATCTCGGCGAGATTTAGAAATTTTGGACAAATTACGGATGAAATACAAAAACAAAAATTCAAATCCGGATTTTTTTTTACCGAGAAAACCGAAATTTCTACCGTTTTTGTCGAGATCTCAATAAAATTGCACCGAGTGAAAAATTTCTGAAACTATGTCAAAAAAAATTGAAATTTTTTTCTTAGGTTCCTGACACATTAGTAATATTTTTATAAAAATTTCAGATAATTATCAAATCTGAGTAATTTTTAAAAATTCAAATATTACTACTGTCCTGATAAAACGTTGACCGACAAGTTTGAACTGAATGAAAAATGAAACAAACCACGTTAGAAATTTTTTATTTTTTTTCATGGTTATGATGAATCACTAATGTTCCCATAAAATTTTCAGATGATTATCAAGCTTCATGAATTTTTAAAATTTCGGATAGTGCTACTGTCGTGATAAAAACCATACTGGCAAACTTCAACCAACTGAAAAATAGTACAAACCACATTAGAAAATTTTGAAATTTTTTGTGTATGTTTCTGATGTATCATTAATGTTTATATAAAATTTTAAATTATGATTAAGCTTCAAGAAGTTCCAAAAATTCTGATAGTGCTGCGTCCTGATAAAAATCTGATGATCAATACATAGATTTGCTTTAATAATAAAAAAGGTTTATGTTTTTTGAAAATTTTGCATAAGGGTTATAAGGAAATTATTAAGATCTAATAAAAAGTTTGAATCAATATCACACTCCAGTGAATTTATAAAATTCTCACAAGTGCACGGTACCATTTATGTTCTTTCTGTTTTTGATTTTTGAAATATAACAAATGAAGTTCAATACATACATAGATTTGATTGAGCAAACAAAAAAAATTGATTTTTTTTGAAAATTTTAGATAATGGTACTGAGGCAATTATTAATCTCTCATAAAACTTGTGGATCATGATCACTCACGAGAAAATTTATAAAATTCTGACAAGATTACTGTCCTAATTATGTTCATTCGGTTTTTGATTTTTTAAAGATAACAAATAAAGTTAAAATTTTTTAAAATTTTTTATTTATGATCCTACACTTATTATTATAGTACTATAAAATTTTCACATCATGATAAATTATGTACAATTTTATAAAAAAATCCAACAGTGTTTCTGCAGTTTTTAAAAAATATCTCAAAATTTTGGTTTTTCAACAAATTTTCATAGGAGATGACTTCCTTAAGGGTTATTGGACCAAATCCGGACAAAAAAAATATTCAAAAATCGGTCAAAAAAAACTTGAGATCTCGACGAGATTTTCGAGATTACTGTAGCAATTAAATTTTTTTACCCCGACCTGCATTTTTAAACTCGTCCACGTCCGGTAAGCGAGATCTCACGAAATTTCGGTGAGATTTTAATCCTTGCTTGTGAGAGATTCTTCTTGCGAATATATGGAGATCGGATTAGGCGTAACGTGAAGCGATTGCGTTTACAGATGAGAGATCTAGCGTTCCGTCTGTTCACTCTCAAAAACTGTTCGCTCAGGGACAAACAATTGCGTTTTCGCAGGGACGTGTGTGCGGCGACAGGAAACATCAAGCGTGTGAAATGAAGCTTCAAGCCTAATGCTACTCGGGATCAGAATACCCATTTTTATTGGAGATTGACTCTTGTTTCCGAGAAATGCAAGTTCTGTTGAAGTAGTAGTGCCTTGTCTTCGTGTTCTGACTTTTGCAAGGGAGGTAATTTAAGAATCCTTCTTGTTGTTCAGAATGCGTGTGCTTGGTCTGAATTAATTCTGAAATAAAACTGGTCTTCGTAGTATTGAGATGTATCCTGCCAGGTAATGGCAGTTGCACAGGCACACTGAAATACCATTTCGCTCCAAACTGGATAAGGCAATAAGTGTGATGCATTGATTGCATGTCTTGCATCATGCTTAGTCTTAAAAAAAGAAAAATATGCATGATTCTTTTTCATTAAGAGGAAAGTGTTTAGCTTGATCCTGACTGTATTACCCGCTGTATATGTATTTCTGTTGTTCCTTGCAAAAGGAAGCAGCTGATTTTTGTTGTTTTCCTCCCCTGAAAATACTATTCTTGTCAACTCCACGAAATTAGGTGTGTGGAGAGGAGGCATGTCGTAGTCCTCCACATTATCCATTGTGGCCAAAGAAAAATCAAAAGAAACATATCTGTAATCTGTTTCTAGTTTCTTGATGATTAGTCAATGGAATCACACAAAGCATAAACAAACGATACTATCCGTTTGCAGTGATATGGTATTACTGTTCCAGACTTGCAGCATGCATATAAACTATATAGGCCAAAACTTGATGTCCTTGAAGAGGATGATCTCAATACTGTGTTACTTAGATGAAGTTAGATCTATTGTTTAACAAAAGTATGTACTGTTGTTGTTTGCTTCTGTTGCCACATCAAACGGCTTCTTTTTTTTTTGGGGGGAAGATCATCAAACGGAAATTGAGAATTTCAGGCTAATGCACTACTATACGGGCCATTGAAATGTGAAGCAGGCAAGCTCTTTGGCAAAAGGAACTCCTACAATACATTCCCATAAAACAATGCACAGAAGAACATTCCAGAATCATACAAACAGGTTTACATGTAAATGTATTATACACCTCGATCATATAATAGGACAAAAGTCAGACACGGAGATTTGCATTATTCTTTTATTTCTTATTAAGTACATGGATACGATTTAATCAAAAGAAAAGATAGATGGATATGGTCTTCGAAAAAAAAATTTATCAGATGTACAACTATGCATATCAAATTTGATTCCATCTTGTTCCGGCAACGTTTTTTTCAACCTTAATAATTATCTGTTTATTCAACCTGCTTAAGTCCTACCCCAAAGCAAAGCAATATATAATTAACAGATACCATCACATGACCCATCCATTTCACTACCACAAGCAATCACGTCAATAAAACCAAGAATCGGTCCAGGGAGGAGTCCAAGAACCAATCGGCTGTTCTTGTTGCATCCTGGTTCACCTCATTGCCCAAGTTTCTAGGTGCTTATATGATTCTTTTGTTTGTTCCTGACATCATGTTCTTTTTTGCACCAAGAAATTCTGAGCCTAATGCTTGGTATGATTAGTCGGAGTGTTTTCGTGTAGGTCATACAGTAGAAAGGAAAATGGTGAACTTCTCCAAGAACTAACAACTGACCAAATGCCAGGATGGGAGTATGGACACTTTCCTCACCTGTTAATCTACTTTGTTTTAATCCTACAATCACATTAACGGTTATTCTTCCGTACACCAGTTGTTTCATGATTATGGATCTAACTATCAGCTTCTTTTGAATATGATGCCAACCTCATTTGCTGCTTGTTGCAGGTACTACTTTAACTACAAGCTGTTGAAGGGAAGAGTAAAGGAAAGCACAGAGCAGACAAAGGAAGGCAATGGCGATCGAAGAATTCTGAAGGGCTTCTCAAAGTTGCTTGATGATGAGGTAAATTACAGGTGGCACAAGTCTGGAAGCAAGCGAAGGGGTAAGTAATCACTATCTAACTTTTATTCATATTTTAATATTTGTGCAATTGTCAAAAAGAAAAACATAGAAGCACCTCTCAAATTACAGTCCGAAATATTCCATTCAGTCTGGCCAACGGTTCTAAATAGTCCTTTCGGCCTCGCGCATCTTAAATTATGCATTTAGGATGATCGCGTGTAGTTTTCCTTTCTTTCAGATAAAAAAGACAGTGCTATTCATGATAGAACAGCAAGGACTAACTGCAGCAAGACTTGAAGATTTAGGGAAAGGAAGGGCAAGACTTCAAGACATTCCACTTCTCCAGGAGATAACTGAACTGAGAGAAGACTATAGGGCAGTTGGCCTGGATCTTGTAAAGCTTATAAAGTTTGTCGATCTTAATGCCAATGCAGTTGGGAAGATACTGAAGAAGTTTGATGAGCTCTCGAGATATAAATTTGCAGATTATTATGCCAGAAACAGATCGAAGGACCGAAAATGACGATCAGAAGGGGTGAATGATCACACAATAATTCCCCTCCCAAAGAAACCAATCAAAACTTTATAAGACTTCAGAAGAGTGGAAGAAGATCTCCTGAAAAATCAGTTCTGGAGCGGTACTATAGCGCTACAGAGGCCGATAGTACCAGGATAAACAGTAACCCCGGTACTACCAGGGTACTGTAGCGTTAGTGCCGGATGAACAGTACAAGGCATGACCAGTAAAATCAACACGAGTTCAAGACCAAAAAAATCATATAACTTTCGATCGGTTGATCCAAACCTTGTGAAAACTTTGTAGACACATTCCTATGTATGTCAGAAACCTATTCCAACAAAGTTCTAACTTTTTTTCCAAATCAAGTAAAAGTGCACAAAAACCAAGTTAAAATCCAAATCTTCATCCTGTGCTTGCTCGTGAGGATTTAATGGTCAAGATGACCTTAGATAGTCTCCCACATGTCACAGCAAGCAAAAACACTTAAGAAAAAAAATCTCTCAAATCAACAGGATCAAGATCTATCTTAAGAACTTCCTTCTCAACTAAAAAAACCGATTTCTTGAAGAAACTTGGTTGATCAAGAAGAAGCTTTCTAGATAATTGAGAAGATAATCTACAGAAGATACATCTATCAATCATACATCTTTGGCAACACGAGATCAAGCAAGAAAGAAATCACAAGAAAAAATCAAGAGCAAAGAAGAAGAATATCAAAACTTGAGGTAAACACTTAGCAAAGAGATGATTTGCATTCAGATCATGAAGAGAGTTTTACAAAGTCTCTCACCTGAGGGCAAAGCTTCCAAGGAGCACACACACCACACAAGAACATAAAATCTTGTGGGAAACTTAAAACTTCTAGTGACTAAGTCTAAAGTCTTAAGTCCTCCCTTCCCACTACATTTTCTTATATAGTGGAGGCAACCATAACTCTAAACTTGGACACTAAGGTGGATACAATCTACTCTTACAGGGGCTAATCCAAAACCCAACAATCTTAACGGGTTTTTTCACTTACACAAGCATGCTTATCAAAACGGCTATTACATTGACGTCAGATCCACTCCACGAGCCCGAATTTGCGTCCACAACCCACTTTGGCATGACCTAAACCACTTAGGCCACCGCCGCGGTTTTTCAAACCACCTCAACCATCGGTATTGGACAAATTACCAATTTACCTCAATGATCGATCTTCCTTCTCCTCGAAGCATTGTCATGCTTCGCGCTTTCCACGTGGCTCTAATGACTTGCCGCCAAGTCTCTCACACGTTCGGACTCTCTCGAACCGTCCTCGCTTGCAAACGGGCCAAGTCACTTGACCGCCACGTATCCTTGTTCGCTTCACCATGGCGGCACCGGCTTCTTTGACTGTTCTGGATCTCAACTCCTCCCTGAGCCTAGTCCCGATCCATGCCGTTGCCCGCCATATTCATCACCAATGCATCACGCTCCGGTTCCTTGTCTTCCCGGCTTGTAACCACTTCCTGGCCTCAATCATCTTCCGACATCCCTTGATCGTTTTGGACCTCAACTCTCCTACCCTAGTCAAGGTCTCACCTTCGTCTCACCATGACCTAGCCCTGGTGTCCTGCAACCAACACAGACAAGTGAACCACCTCATAGCACTATTCACAGTAAAGCCAGTAGTGGCGCTGCCTCTAAAATTGCCCGAGAGACCTTCTCTGGAAAATAACTACCGCGTATTTGGGCTGGTAGTGCTGCTCCCCCGGCACTACCGCTCCCAGATGGCCTGTAGTACCGCTTGCCCTGGACACACCCGAGAGATCCCTCTTTGGAAAAAGACTACGACTCACGACCAAGAGCATCGCAGGTTTGCAGATTATCACGCCGTCCAGTAGAGTACCGTCCGGCCGATACTACCACTCCCACAAGGCCAATAGTATCGCTCTTGACCACCTGACAGCCCTTAAATTACTTCAAATTCAAAATAGAATTCAAAACAAACTCAAACTTGAGCATCACATGCTCAGACACAGTCAATAACTCATCACCAACAAGGATAGACCTCCACATGGTCTTTCACAGATCAAACCATCCGTATTTTCAGCTCCAACAAGTTTTCAAGCATGTGGTGGGTTGGCGGATCTCAATCATGTTACTTTCACTGCTATACAAGTTGAGGTGTTTGAACAAATCTTGAACTGTGAATAAATAGGGTATTGGAGCTGTTGTGGGAGCATTGTCTCACAGTCTTGGTGATCTTCAGGAACGTGAAGGAAGTTATTTGAATATCTATGATAATCATCCACTGGCCATTCCAAAGGTTTAATCTTGTGCTTCTCTTGTCAGTAAAATAGAGTGTTTTTGTAGTTCTTATGTGGTTGACAGTGATGTTTCCATCTGGTGATATCTGAAGGGATCCCATAATTGATCTGGTAAAGGCAACGACAGACAAGCTGACGAACTCTAACGAGTTTTCTGCGCTTCTTAGGACCGCATGCTCTTATGGCATAAGAGGACACCACAGATTCAGAAGAAGAACACATTGAAGAAAACAAGTACCATTTCATCTCCCTTGTGCTGAATCTGGTGAACACTTTCCTTTACGTGGTCAACACATATATCATCGTCCCAACAGCCGATGACTACGCCACAAGCCTCGGCGCTGCTGCGACGGTATTCGGTGTTATCATCGGGTCCATGGCAGTGGAAGAAGTGTTCCTTGACTTGTTCCAGGTCCAGCTGCTGATCTACTTCGTACTCAAATATGCAATGGAGATCTTGCTCTCCAAATCAAGTGTTATAACTAGCTAAAACTTACTAGTACAAACCTTGTATTTCTGACAATTCTGGGGCTGACTGTTCTACCTATCAATGCCATTTTTGACACCAACAATTAGCAACACGTTTGAAGACAGATCGGTATGCTATACTCACCCTAAAGAAATGAGATATTGAGAATTTCATGCTTCAAGGTGCCTTTTCTGTTGGAATTTCTTCACAGACAAATCCTACTGAGCTTCTCTGTAGCAAGTAGTACACCGTGGCGCAGTACATCTGCTCGGCGCTCCTCACGTTTGCTTTTGCCAAGGTTCTCGAAGTCGAAGGTAAGCAACCAAGTGCAATCCCCAAACGCATCACAATCCTCTGACTAACTGCGACACATCCTGGCCTGTACCACGTGCCCCATCGCCACCGCCGACCGCCTCCCCACTTCTCCCCTCCGGATCTCACGCGCCCCGAACGCCCCCCGCGGGATCGGAGGAGGCGAGGATGGCGTCCGCAGCCGTGGTGGACGCCGGCGACGCGCCGGACCCGACGTTGCGGAACCTCCTGGAGCAGGACAGCCTCAAGTGGGTCTTCGTCGGCGGCAAGGGCGGCGTCGGCAAGACCACGTGCAGCTCCATCCTCTCCATCCTCCTCGCCTCCGTTCGCCAGTCCGTGCTCGTCATCTCCACCGACCCCGCCCACAACCTCAGCGACGCCTTCCAGCAGCGCTTCACCAAGTTCCCCACCCTCGTCCGCGGCTTCTCCAACCTCTACGCCATGGTAACGAAAATTTCCTCCTTTCCCCATCTCGTCGGTTCCAAATCCCAACCCACGGTTTTTTTTTTCCCGCGGCTGTCTCCTGATTCGGTCCAATTGGGTGGTATTTGAGAGGATTTGATGGATAGATTGCATGGCCATGGCCTGGTGATTGGATAGGATGGTAGTTTCACCGAATTTTGGGAGGGGAGGGTGGGACGATACAGTGGAAGAGGAGAGAAAGTATGCAAGTAGATAATTCGCACATTGCCCCTGTTTGTTATTATGTAAGAAAGTATAATAATATCTACACCACGGGCGCTCCTCCAGGTTATTCAAATTGGAAAGATCCCAATTTTGGATTGGTTTGGCTTTGTGGCTACTTCTGGTATGTGGGCAGTTTCTTAGCGATGGGACCTGTATGTTCATGAACCTTTCTGAATGGACATTTTTGCTTGTGCTTGAATAATATATGGTGGTGATTACTCTTGATATGTTCTGTTTAGGATGGCGGTTGAAGACAAGGTGGGTGAGCTGTACAACATAAGTATCTGTTGTTCAGCTTTTTTTTATATGTTCCGCTGAGGTTTAATAGAAAATAACGTGGCCAACTTGTAGAAAAGAAGTACCCACTGTCGAGCTATTTCCTTCATGATTCATATGAAAAATGCTGTTGTTTAGTGAATTCCTTATCGTGTGTTCAATTCCTTATTGTGTGTTCAATTGCTGTAACTTTTAATACATGCTAACAAGATGTTAGAAAGCCTTTATTTGTTAAAACAAGATTTTGTTAGAAAGCCTTTCCTAACAAAATATTCAGTCATTTATTGTAATGCACAATAAGCTAGGTAAAACAGGTTCTGGTCCAGTGTCATGATTTTCTTTTGCAGATTGTTGCTACCAATATGTTCTGCAACCTGCTGGCTTGATTTTTATCTTGTTTTTTACTTTCGTTATTTTACTATTTGAACTTGTCTGGTTTTTTACTTTCGTTATTTTACTATTTGAACTTGCTACTTTCGTCAGTCTTGATTCATTCCATAAAAGACAACTTGACTCCTTTGATTAGAAATGGTCTTTTGGCTCAACAACTTCTTCGATACTTAATTTGCAGGAAATTGACCCGAAGGTAGAAAATGATGATCTCTCAAAGGAAGGAATGGAAGGATTCCTTTCAGAACTAACAAATGCAATTCCAGGAGTTGATGAAGCTATGAGTTTTGCTGAAATGCTAAAGTAATTGTTGCCTCCATTCTGTTGTTTGTCATTCTTCCCCTTGCAAGCGACGTTTCTTATTCAACCCACTTCTCAATTTCTAGCAATTGTTTGAGCCTCATGTTTTCCCTTGCTGCAGATTAGTCCAAACAATGGATTACTCTGTTGTAGTTTTTGATACTGCTCCTACAGGGCATACTTTACGGTTGCTGCAGTTCCCATCAACACTTGAGAAAGGTCTAGAGAAAATGATGGCCTTGAAAAATAGATTTGGCGGTCTGTTGAATCAGGTATTTTTATACATTTCAAGCTAATGGAAAACTATAATTGTTGTAATGTCAGACACACTTGTATGCAGATGTCTGTGTTGCTTTTTTACTGATGTTAATTTGCTTTTCTGGGAAATAACATGTTATCATATCAGTTCATATCATCATGGCGATACCTTTTATAAATTATAACAAAGCAAACAACAGGGGAAACCTGTGTTCTGCTCCAGCATGATCCATCAAGCTGTAGAGGAACTAATGACATTCCAAATAAATAATGGTAGTTTAACTGTTTGAAAATGATACGATGAGTTCTCTTTCAAAGAAAAAAAATATGATGAATGGTAGTATGTACTTGATGTGTGCTTTCACATGTAGTCATGGACAAATTTGTAATTGGACTAACTGAGATGAAAACCAGCAAGTAGCTAATGCAACAATGTATGATTGTGTCAGGCCAGTCGATTGTTTGGTCTTGGCGATGAGCTGAACGAGGATGCAATGCTTGGGAGACTTGAAGGTATGAAGGACGTGATCGAGCAAGTGAACAGGCAATTTAAAGATCCGGTAAGATTACCAACCTTGTAGAGCAGCAGATATCTTTTATCTACTAAACAAGATAGGCTATTTATTATGTGATGTTAGATAACTCCCTATATGCTAAGGATATAAAAAGACATAGTAGGAACATGACCAAGTGCCACTGGCAGAACTATACTTATGAGTTATGCAAAAAAATATAGAACACATGGGAGAACTAGAAGGGACCTCTGGCACAACTCATGACTTTCTAATAATAATCAGCTATAGCCTATAGGAAATTATGGCTTGAGATTTGAAGTCATGACAATGTATTAGCATTCTTAAGTTTTGATCAAATTAGTTGGTAGAGGGTACAACTGTAACCTAAGGAAGTGCCCTGGCAATTGCAGCTTTTGGTGTCTCACAATATATACAATCAGCGTATCAGTTGCTTGCTGCGCAAGCCTCAGTTAAATGACTTCTTCACTTGTCCAGCTTAGATACATGATAGTACAACTGGATTAACATAAAAGTACCAACCATGCTGGATTATCTGATTATTTTGCCCTTGATTGCCTTTTCAATATTTCTCTGCATTATTTAAAGCACCTAATATTAAAGGTGTTATCCCCTTCTGTTTTTTCTTCTTCTCAGGATTTGACAACTTTTGTATGCGTTTGTATCCCTGAATTTCTTTCGTTATATGAAACGGAGAGATTGGTGCAAGAGTTAGCAAAGTTCGAGATTGATGCACACAATATTATTATCAATCAGGTTCTTTTTGATGAGGAAGGTTAGTGTCAAAACTATATATTTGGCAAATTTACTGTCTTGAAGCATTCTTGAAAATGTAAGTGCACCATATCCACCTTTGAATTTCATAAGCGCCTATTGTGCAAGCAAAGAATCATGTTCTCATGAACTTTGGCTGAAAATAGATTCTGTATTACAAAAGATGCCTTTTGAATACAGGACAAAACAGAAACTCTGCATATTGATTCATTTTGAACACCCTTCAATTCTTTTATGCATTTCAGTATACTCATGTCATTCCTTGCAGCTGTTGAGTCGAAGCTGCTAAAATCACGTATAAAAATGCAACAAAAATATATTGATCAGTTCCATTTGTTATATGATGACTTCAACATCACGAAGTTGCCCTTGCTTCCGGAGGAGGTAAGGAATCCGCCACTTCACCTGTTCAAGCTTCTATTATTTAATTTGATCTTGAAGATATGGCTTTGTAATTCTTCAGGTATGTGGTGTTCAAGCTCTGCAAAAATTTTCCCGGCACTTCCTTACTCCGTACAAGCCTGCTCTGAAAAGGGGTTCGGTGGAGGAACTAGAACAGAGAATATCTATACTGAAATCAGCAATGCAAGAAGCTGAGTCAGAACTAGATAGACTTAGGAAAGGGAAGCAATTAGCATGATCCCTTTTCACATGTCAAGGTGCATGGGACAAGGCCTAAACCATGTAGAGCATGGACCCAATTTTTCATCTCATTACATACTGTGTCTGATTTTCTGCAATTTCCTTTTTCCTCAATTGGATTTTTAGATTTGTCATAGCCGTTGGCAGAGAAGTGTGTTATTAGCACGGAATATAGTTGCCTTTTCACCCCATTTATTAGCGGGTCTGATATAAGGATCACTTGTCATAATCTAATCCCCTGATACTGCTTGGTCTAGGGATCTAAGGCCCCGTTTGGAATTATGGAATTTCACATGAAAAGTTCGATTCCCGTGTTCCAAATGGGACCCAAACTACTCCAGGTTTAGTTGGTGTGGGCGTTGGCCTAAACTATGGTTTTACACTATGCTGGCTGTATTATGCACTACCTAGGAACCCGTTTGTTCTTGGGTGCTATGTCTGGTGAAGTATAATTTTGGAAATCCAGGGTAATAATAAATCCAGAGCAATAAATGTAACCAAATTATGCAAAATCAACGGTTTGCATTGGGGGGAGTCGATTTAAATCGGTTGGCTGTTTGATTTTGGTCTCTCGGCTCTGGGGAAACTGTGAACTTAAAGCAACTTTGTTAGCGGCCTAATGCTTCTTGCTAGGCTGGCTCTTTTGACAGAGGGGTAAAACTTACATTTAACTACTGGAAACGTTGACTGAACCATTATTGAACTTAAGTCTTATGGGGTCAACTATTACATAGTTGCCTGTTTTTTTTTAAAAAAAATATCATAGTCAATTTTTTTGGACCGTTGGATTTTTATCCAACTATCCAGATCTCTCCCCCTCCCTCCCATATATACTGGCCTCCACCACTGAGGCCCTAAGTCTAATTCCCTTCACCCTCAGGCCTGTCGGGCAGCTCCTCCCTTAGCTGTTGCCCCTACCTCTCTACCTCCGACTCAGCCACCTCCTGTGTCGCCATTCTTCCTTCTCTTCAGCAATCCACTCTCGCGCGCCGCCTCCTTCCTCCTCTTCGGTGAGCCACCCATCTGCCACCGCCTAAAAACTCTATGCTTCTTGTTGCCCCCATCAACTGCCACCGCCTAAAAACTCTATGCTTCTTGTCGCCCCCATCAACTGCCACCGCCCACTCCATCCCGCAATGTCAATGGTTCTACATCTGCCTCGTCGTACCACTGTCATAACCCCCACCCCCAACCGCCCCCACGCATCTGCGTGTCTTCCCTCTAAGCTTGGAGGGCACCGGTGAACTTGAACCCTAAGTAGGTAAACCCCGACGGAGGCGAGAGACAGTGGCGCCGGAGAGGAGGAGGATGACCTACCAGAGCACGAATCTCCACGTCAAATCCAATGATGAGCAAATTCGATTGATTTTGCAAAGAGTAATGGTGCCACGCATACGTCTAATGCATGCGTTTTGCATTCGGTGCATTGACACTGCATGCCTCCCCTACTCTCTCAATCCAGTTTTTCCTCTCCCACATCTTCTCCATTATCCTCAACACCTCCCCACCTATACCCTAACTCCTTACTCCTCTCCCCCATCCCCTCCAGTGGCTCGCCGGATGGAGTACCGTCCCTCTCCCATGGGACCCCTCC
Organism: Otatea glauca; assembly: GCA_036346275.1. NCBI lineage: Eukaryota > Viridiplantae > Streptophyta > Magnoliopsida > Poales > Poaceae > Otatea > Otatea glauca. The sequence continues at coordinate 12,934,908 of CM070728.1, forward strand.
TCTCTCCCCCAGCATGGCTATGGTGAGCTCCGACCAAGCCGCTATATGAGTGGTCCATTCATTCTCGAGGGAGGCTTTCTGCTATGGCCGGAGAGCCCACCAGATCTGGAGAAGATGGGGTGTAGGCAACGAGCGGAAGACGAGCCGATTGATGGTGCTATGGGCCACATCTACACAGTTTGCTCACTGGTGATAGATCTAAGCACGTCGGAGATGGGGATGGTGGTGTGGGCCGGCCTCGTCCTCTTCCTCCTCTATGCTCATCTTGAAATGATACACTGGTAAGTCGAGTTGTTACAATATTTATTTTCAAATGTTGTAGCACAGAACATCAATTGTTGCAGATGTTTAATAGTTTCTTTGTTGTTGCAATAGGTTCTTGTATTTGTTGTCCCAATAGTTCAAATTTATTTCACAATTTTGTTTGTTGATTTTGTGTTTGTTGTATTCAAAGCAAAGATTTTGTTGCAAGCATATGAACTAATTGTTGCCCTTCTTGTTTTTTTTTGTTGCAACAGATCGAATTAGTTGTCTCATACTCATCCATTCAACCACCAAGCTACACCTTCCAACCCCGTTCTCACAATCCCATCTCGTCTCCCTCCGGTGGCTTGCCAGTCTCCAGCAACTGGAACTAGCCGCCATCACAGTGATGCTCCTCTCTAGACTGGTAAGGGTAGGGTGTTGCGGCTGCACAGTGTCCGATAGCTGGAGGAGCAAGGTGGCACAGCAGCTTCCTTGTTCTCCTGGTGCCGCCCTTGTTGTGCCATTATGGATGAGATCGATGAGGTAATACTTGAATGCACTCTGATTTATAAAGATATGATGGTGGTGAGGAGCATACGATGGGAAAGTTCCCATCATACGTCCAAGCGCTAGCAGAAACCAAAAATTTCATGTGCCTGAGAAATAGCAAAGACGTAGTTTTATAGTTCAGACCTCAGGAGGTTAAGTAGATACGACGTGAAAGTTCAGGGGTAAAAGAAGAAGCTTCAAGCTTCGATGTCGTGGTGTCTGGCATCACATGCCTTATTACATTAAAAATGCCAGGAACTTTCGGGTACCAATTTTCACAAATTATTTGGGTTAGCCAAGTAAGCCAACTACCAGAACAGCTACCTCAGAAGCCACCCCCATTAGGAGCTCCCAATAGCAGGCTTCGGACTTCCATCATTGCCTTGTCAACTAACAGCCCAGCAGCATTGTTCCATCCCCATGGCTGCCCAGCACCTGCACAAGTACATACCGAAGTTACAAGTAGTAGTCTGCAAGGTTCCGAAAATAGGGTTTTGATAAACATCATCCGGATGTTTTCTTAGAAAAAAAACATCTAAATTTTGGACCATTGGATCTGCGGTGAGATCCGTAAGACGTGAAGTGAGGTGGGATTGTGTTTTGATGGATGATTTGATACTTTGATCTAAAGGTCTAAAATTTGAATATTTGTAAGAAACAAAACATCCGGATGAAGGCTAGACACTCTCCCGAAAATATATGGCTCTGGCCTATGGAATAGATATATGTACCCTGCGTCTGCATGCACTGTGGTAGGAGCGGTCAGGAAACAGTTAGTCCTTCTTCTTCGGCAGGGCGTCGCTCAACAGTCAACACGCCGGCATGTGTGAGCAGCGCCCACAGGTGCGTGATGAACTCCCCTCCTCTCGGCAGAGCCTCCAGGTGCGCCCGGGCGTCGTTGGACGGCGCGACGTACAGCATCATCTCCGCCCAGAATTCAGAGAGGACCCTCCACCGTAGCGTCGGGTCTTGGATGTCTTCAACCAGCAGCTGCCTCGCAAGCCGAGCGCCCAGCACGACGAGGCGCTTGTCGTCAGGACCAGCGTCTCTGCCGATCCTCATCAGCTCGTCGTATTTCCGCTGCATCTTTGTGGCGCCTCCCAGTAACTTGGACGCTTCTTTAATGGATGCACTAAGTACCGATGCCGAAACGCTGCTGTGATCGGGCAAGAGGTTGGGCGCAAATGCAACCAGGTACGCACAGTATTGTGACAAACCGGAGGCCACCGAGGAGTTCCTCTTATCTTCTTCAGAGAGTGGCAGCGGACTGCGTCCGCCTCCTGCATCGGCTTCGTGCTTGCAAAGAGTTGTCGCAACGTGCCAAACCAGTATGGTGTAAGCTACCGGTTCATTGTTAGCTTGACACGCCCACGAGAGTTGCTCATGGACGCCATTTTTTTCCAGCGATCTTACCCCGTTCGTCAGATGGCCGTTGCTTCGGATGAGGGAATCTATGACTGCTTGCTTGACTTCTGTGGACAGCTTGACGAGCCTCCTTTTTTTGCGCCCCTTCTTGGCCTTGTCAACCAGGAACAGTGTCACGCAGTGAAGACAATTGCTAGGCTTGAAGTGGAACGCGTGGAGGAGAGAGTACTGCCCAAGCCTGTCCTCCCAAGGGTGAAAAGCCTTGAGGATCAAAAGAAGCCCGATGATCTTCTCAACGAAAGGGTTCTGCCACTGTTCTCTGGTGACGTAGCTCCGGATCAACGCCACCTTGAACCAACCTGAGGCCATGTACAGGTACAGCTGAAATGCCTCCAAGAATGTCAACATAGCCATTAGGAACAAGGTAGTCGTTATCGTCAGACAGGGACCACAGTTTTTGTGCTTCTGGTAACTCTTGGCCAGTTTGTAGGTGAGCCACGAGCAGAGGAGAACCATGACGACGGGCAGGTAGAGCGGGAAGTAGCGGCCCTTGTGGTAGAGGTAAGGGTACCTTGTGTAGTACAAGTCATGGACAAAAGCAAGCTCTTCCTCGATCACCCTGAACGGCCTCTCGTAACCGCGCGTGCCCTCGGCGAGCAGCCCTCGGAAGACGAAGTCACGGGTTTTCGCAAGCCCAGCCTCCGCGAGCTCAAAGCCGGCGAACCTTCGGTTCAGCATATTGGATAAAGCCATGGAGAGGCAGAAGTCCTTGAGCAGCAGGCCCCGCTCGGAGCTCAGCAGGCTCCCCTTGCACTTCCAAACATCCTCCACGGTGGTGATGTCGGGAGTCCTCACGCCGGCTTGTTCTTCATGATCTGGTTGCTTGACGCCGTAGTTCTTGAGCATGCGCTCGCCCACGACTACGTACTTGTAGCCTTCCATGGTCTTGGGGTTCCACCTGTTTGGCTCCTCAACGGGAGGCACCTGCATCTTCATGTAGTCGGCGATCCGCTTTACGTTCTTGCCTAGGTACTTCTTGCTCGCCATCCTGAAGGACGCGATTCGTGCGTAGGTCTTGATGGCGATGATGGCCAACATGGCCCAGACCGGGGCCTTGTAGTATGGTTCCGGGCCGTACCGCACGATTATCAAAACCACCCACGCTCCCAGGACGAGGTGCTTCACGTAGAAGCTCTTCCAGTTGTCGATGTCGTCGAGGCTGTACGCCGTGACGTAGTCGGTGCTGCCTAGGAACAGGAGCAGGCACACGGCCCACACGGGGAACTCGTCGACGTAGTACCTGGAGGATTTCATCAGCCCAAGGGTGTAGCCCACCAGCGTGTAGGAGAGCATGTAAACTCCCCGAACGATGGCGTGGAGGATGTTGTGGCTCGACCGCCGGCGTAAGGAGCCCAGCACGTGCAGGAGGAACAGGGCGAGCACGCCCACGATGACAAGAGCCCATATATATAGGAGCTTGTATATCTCATTGGTATTTTCTGTTTCAGTTGAACTGTTTGGAGAAGGAGAGGGACTGGAGGCCAGATTCATGTGAGCGACAACCATGGTTTCCTCCCACTCTCCGACTACGCGATGCTCGGCCACTCCTTACAGAACTGTCGCCTTTTCCAACTGTATGCTCCCTGTTCCGAAAAGTTGAGATCGACAATCATGTCATCCGTATAATGCACAGCTGAGATCGATAAGGGGTGTCTAGAGTACCAAAGTGTTTTCTGGTTAAATATCACCCAAATTTTAAGCATTCCAATTAATAGAATCAGTTTGACTTCTCTTCTCATGTTTGAGCACTCTATAGGTAAATAAAGCTTAGTGCTCACCAACCAAAAAAAACTCGAATATCACTTAGCAATTCCCTTAAATCAGATATGCCTACAAGAACGAATCACAAGAGAGATTTCTGTCTTCTGTAGTCCTAGTCTCTAATACGTGAAATTGTACATTGCTACGAGCACGCACCTTGTGTAGAGCTCTTCCGATGAACAGATAAAAAGCTTGTGGGTGTGGAGAAGCAATACCAACTAGATTAATTGACTGCACCCCTGTGCTATGGCCGACGGGTGTAGCTAGTAGCTACACTCACACATCCCACTGTCCGCCGTGCTTCGGCGCATCGACGTACGTAAGTGCTGGGTACTGCATCCACTCTCAGCATGGCTCGGGGACCATTTTCATATGCCAAAATCGTTGCTTTCTACACGCGGACTTAGGATTAGGGAATACTGTTCAGTGCGCCCCGATGGAATCCCATGCGTGTCTGCTTTTTCACGTGCATTTGAACTTTTTTTTCACCGATGCAACTTTTTTTTTTAATTCTAACCACAAGTGAACGTAATTGCAAAAATAGTTTCCCCCACCGCGGAAGCACCCGCAAGTAATACCTGCCACGCCTGTGGTCAACTAAGGGTGTGTTTGGTAGAGCTCCACCTTCATTAGATCCATAGATCTAGTAGAGCTGAGTATTCTTAGCTTCATCAGATCTGTGGAGCTGGAGCTGTGAGTACATTAAAAGTGTTTATATGGATCATCTTATTTACATTTTAGACCAAAAATATAAACTTAATTCACTTTATTTTAGCTTACAAGTTTCAGATCTCAGGTGAAGCTGGGATCTGGAGCTCTACCAAACAGGCCCTAAGTGTCGAGCACCACGGATACGGTAGCAAGGGTGTAATGGCAGCATGGCTCGATAGGAGCTGTTGCCGCGGCCGGCCAGCTCAAGCATGACAACAAGACCTTCTGCAGTGCCTGAACGCGGTAGTTTCCTGCTGCCCTGCCCTAACTTGATAGCACCTGTCGCGATATACGAGCACGGCTGATGCTTCCGTGGCAGGGATGTAGCTATTTTTACAATTGCGAACGCATAAGGTTATATTTGCTAAAAAGGGATGGGAGGGAGCTAGAAAAGGTTAGACACAAGCCCTGTTTTGCATGGCCGTAGCTTTTCTGAAAAGTAGCTTTTAGTTGGGTTGCATGGCTAAGGGCTGCACAGCTGAATGGCTGGGTGGAAGAGGGTTGGTGTTTCACAGTTTGCCTTTTAGTTTGGCTTTTAGGTGTGAGAGGTGCAGGTCGGGAATGAGCACTACTACACAAAAACCGTCAGTGATGACTATTTGGTAGTCATCACAAATGGTTTTAAACAAAAACCGTGAGTGATAGAAATTCATATCAATGATAGAAGCACTGACGCAATTCATCCCATCTACTAATCGTCGGAGCAGCTGTGCGTTCGCCCCTGAGATAGACGTAGACAGAAACCTTCCTGTCGATGACATCCAGGTAATATATATATTTATAATGCTCCATAGATAGATCTGTTGGACGTCTTAACTAATTGTATACTGTCATGTAGATGGCCACGCGGTGTAATCTCCAAGTGGGGCTTGTTAATAGCTCCGTTCCCTTGCAGGCTGTTTGGGGGCACACTTATCCATTTGTTCTAGAGACAATTGTTCACGATCGCCTGGTAGCGCTGGGTTATACGAAGGTAAATGTCGCCGGTGTACACGATATTTGCAAGGTCGTCACGCTGGAGATACCCAAAACGACGAGATCATGACACTAGGGAATACCATTGGCACATTCATCCAGTGGTCCAAGAGGGAATCTCATTCGACGATCGTCCTCCAGCACCGGAACTACACGCACAACATGAGCTACCTGCTTCGCTGGAGCTACCAGCACTACTGGAGCCACATGCTGCACTGAAGTAGACCACCAAAGCGGATAACGTGCCCCGTACGGCACAGGCCGGTACTTCACTTCAGGCTCAGTCGTCTCCCGTGAAGACGATCTATGATAGACAGCTGAAAGTTCAAATTCTATTAATTTGGTTTTGGTGTTAATGACAAATCTAATATTGAGACTAACTCTTTTGATAATCATAATATTGATTAGTCTCAATTGTTAATTCATGACAAATCTTTTTATGAGACTAACTCTTTTGTTGAGCTTAACTCTTATTAGTCTTTTTTGGATGAAAAAGATGAAAATATCAAATGTACGCATTTGAGTTCATATTATCATATCTTGTTGCATTCCTTGGATATAATATTCATGATCATATCGAATATGAGACTAACTCTTTTATTGAGAATACTTTCGTTTAGTCTCATCTAATTGAAAAATAAAAATCCCAAAGGTATGTATCCAATACAACTCTATTATTTCTAGATGCATTCATTGGATTCAAGATAAATGATGAACTTCACTGTAGTCTCAATCTTAAGATATGCATAATGATTTTAATTCCATATATACATGAATGCATACATTTAGGGGGAGTTCATGCTTAATCTTGAAGTTTCAATAGTATTAATCCATTTACATCTTTCCATTTATAAAGTATCATTACTTTGAAACAAACTCTTGAGTATATATATAAAACTTGTGTAGTTGTAGTATACTCATGTTAATATAAGATAAACTCCAAAGCAATCTTAAATTGAATATATGCATATTGGTTCAAGTTTAATTTTATATGTGCACATATTTATGGAAGTTTATTCTATATTTGATGGTTTAAATAGTATCGATCCATTTCCATCACTCTATATAAATTGGATCATTACTTTGAAACCCAGCGAATTGGGTATATAAAACTGGTGTAGTTGAAATATACTCATAACAATTTAAATTATGTTCGGTTGTTGTTCAATCATTAAAGAACTAGATCAATGGATCTAGGCTCTCCATCATGTGTTGATAGTGTTCCTAGTAAAAGGACAATCGAAAATACTTGAGTATGTGAAGCTTTAGTAGCACTAATATACTCAAGACATATATAGAATTTTATTCAATTGATTTGGGTTGTGGTCAATCATCAAAGGAGTAGATCAAAGAATCTTAGGGCATCCATTATGCATTAATGGAGTGCATTGATGATTGGGGTAATCATGTTTGTTGAACTAACTTTTTCAATGAGTTGTGAAATAGGTTAAATCCAAAGATGAAGATTTTGGATAACGTCATGTGTTGATGATCATCAAGTCAAAATTCGGGAAGAATGATGTCATCACGTGTTGATGTACAGACGAAGACCCGAGCTTGGAGAGATGATGATAGTCATCAAGCAAAAGCTCCAAGTGGTTGCATGAGGCAAAGGTATAACTGGCATAGGGCTAAGGATGTGTTCCAATCTTTTACCAGTCTCGATGTTTGCTTAGGAGATCGGGTTGCTAGTATAGGTTGTCGTACTATTAAGAAAGGTCAAATCTTATAGCTTGAGTTTTATCATGTGTTGATGGCTCGATCCCATGTGCACTAGCTCACCTCTTGATTTGGTTTTTGAATGGAGCAATTATTTGCGAATGTGCTTTGCAAATAATCGTAGCTCATGCTTGCTATCTTATTAACTTGATTCCTTGTATGGAGCTAAATATTTGCGAATGTATTTTGCAAATAATTGTAGCTCATGCTTGATGTTGATTTGTAAATGTGTTTTTGCAATTTGAGCTCAAGATGATCTATCTTTGAAGTATGTGAGTAGAGTTTGCAAATGTGTTTTGCAAACGGCTAAAGATCATGTGTTGATCATCACATGGCTCAAAGATGTGATCTTGATTGTTCTTTGTTGCATAATGGTATTTGCGAAATATGTTTTGCAAATAGATGTAGCTCATGCTTGCAATTTCACTGATGTGTTCTCAGCATGGAGCTTTGATTTGCACGTGTGCTTTGCAAATGGGAGAAGCTTATGCATGATGTTGTTTTGCAAAATATGTTGTGCAAAATGTTAAGGTTCATGTAAGTGCTCTTCTTCGCATGTGATTAGTGTTTGCAAATTGCTAGAGGTTATGTGTTGATCATCACATGACTATGTTTGAGTTCATGTGTGTTTCTTTGTGCCTTTATTTACATAGATTTGTTATTTGTAAATGTATTTTACAAATAAGCTGATGTTTAGGAATTTGGTTTTCGAGCATGTGACTAGGATTTGCAAATGTGTTTTGATCATGAGTTGATCAAAACATGGCTCAGGATTTAACCTTGTTGACTCTTGCTAGCTTGTAGTCACAGTCTTGATCAAGTCTATGTGAGGGATTATGAGAAAATCAGATTTTAGAGTTGAGTGGCTACATTGAAGTTTTTATGATATTTGAAAATATCTATGGTTGTTTAAATCTTGAAAAAGATGAAAATTCTAGCCCTCTTGATAATCTTTCCATAGAGTCTAAGATCATCTAAATCTGACTTTGGAGTAAAAAGTTTTAATCATTTTAGTTGTTGAAACAATGGTACTACCGATTTTGACAGTGGTACCGATTCTACATGGTCAGTAGTACCACCCCAGTGGTAGTACTGCTCCAGAAGTCTGGTATTTATTTTCCAGAAAGGTGTTTTTGAATTGTTTTGGGGTTTAAAGGCCGATACTATCGATCCTACTGTTGCAACGGCTAGTTTTAGTGTATTTAATGCACGAAACTAATCATTGAGCTTGGGGCCAGTGCTACTGGTCCTAGATGGGCGGTAACACCAGGTTTTGCATGAATTTTCTAATTTTACCCACAAACGGATAGTTTCTTTAAGAGGCTTTATAAGAGGCCGAATGGGGAGAGTTTTGGTACTGCTCTTGCACCCAGGCATACACTTGAGAGCAAAACCTATAGAGCTTATAGAGCCATATTTGAGTGATTTGAGAAGCTTTTGAACTGGATTTCTTGTTTGATGACTCTTGTTGTTCCATTTGTTTTCTCTTGAGCTAGTGCAAGCCTCTCCTCTCAATTGTGCATGTGTTACACCTTGTGAACAAGGAGAGAAGGTCTCTAGTTGCATGTGTTGCATCTAGAGAAGGATTGAGCATCCTTGTGCACATGTTGCACTTGGTGAGGATCAAGTGAGAGGCTTGACCTATTACTCTTTGTGTTTGTCGACACCCGACAACGTGGAGACGTCGTTGGTTCGGTAACCTTCTCAAAGAAGATTGTGAGAAGGCTCGACGAATTGTAAAGGTTGGAGCTCACCTACCCGAAGGGAAAGAGCTACCGCTAGTAGATTCGATGTGCTTGGCTTAATTCGTGGAGCTGATCCAATTCGTTTGGATTTACCTCAACGTGGATTAGGGGAGACCGGCATGTCTCCTAACACCACGGTAGAAATTGTGTGTCAATTGTGGTTTGCTTTCTATTGCTCATTTATATTCTTATAATTTACATTTGTAGAATTAAATTGTTTGCTTGTCAACATAGGATTGCAAACCTTGATTTAGTCTTAGATTGTTAGTGCACATAGTAGTCCTAGAGGATTTAAGCATTAATTGTCAAAACCATTTGATTTACACTTTCGCATTAATTCTAGGTTTTGGCCATAGTGATCTTTAGAGACAAATTTTTAAAACCGCCTATTCACCCTCTCTAGTCGGCATCCTTGATCTTACAATGGCGAGGCAGCGACAAGGGCTAATCGAAGCGGACCACGAAGGCCCTTGACTTTCCGTTGGCCGAAAATTAAAGCTAGGACAACTATTTGTACTAGAAGAGCGCCAACAAATGCTTTTAATAGCTTGCATTAGATTGCAAAATTGGTGCATGGAACAACCCAACAAGCCGGTGGCAGAACGGCTATCGAGTGTCTCGGTCAGGTTCAAAGAGGAGAATTTCTTCCACTAGTCATCGAGGGTTTCTTCATGGTCAGCTTCAACGACTTATTTGATCTCTACAACCTCGACGCCCTCAACGCCTCACTTATGAGATTTTGGACATTGCAAGTGTGTGCAATCACGGTCTACATTCATGTAATACCGATAAATATCATATATATATATATATATATTCGCATGCAAATACATAGGGGGTATTTCCCCTATGTATTTGCATGCGATTTTTTTTAAATTTTAAGATATTGAGTTTAACCAGTTTACTAACTAGTTCAAATAAGTTTAGACTAAAATTCAAACTAGTGTTTCCTTTTTTGATGATAGTTTGATTGTAGGTATGTGCTGATTTTATACATAAATCAACAAAGCATGTGATCTAAATTCGTTCAAATCTTTGAATTCGAGTATATTTTTTATAGGTATGTGTTTCATTTGAATTGTTATAGATGGGTATATAACCTAAAACTGAAAGTTTTAAAAAATATACCCGAATTTGGCTTGAATTTGCGTATTTAAAATCATGGTGCCTAGGCCCCATGGTGCCCCATCTCGTCATCATATATATGTATATATATATGCGTATATACATATATATATATGATCTTTGAAGCAAAAAAGAGAAAGAATTGGTGAGTTTCCTCGACCAACACATGGTGTCCAAGCAAATTATGGACGACAATTTACAAGTTGTCCAGGAGTATGTGGAAAGCATATTGTTGGCTCAACGCGATACAAAATACATACTTTTACTTCACAACACGGGGTAAGTGCTTCACTAGTTGTTAAACTTATTGATTTGTACTTTACACGCAACTCGGAGTTAGGTTGAATGATCATGGTGACATACCTGTGTAAGTTTCATTGGGTTATAATTGTAATTATACCAAGACAGGACCAGGCAATGTACCTTGATTCCTCAAAGGGCGGCACCCACAACTTGAAGCCTGTCCAAAAATTACTCGACGGGTTGTTTGAAGTGTACAAAGCTCGTAGAGGGACATCCAAGTACAGGTCGAAGCTGAAGCACGATTATAAGTTCCCGGTATCCGCTAGTACATAATAATCTTATATCACATTCCGTAATAATGCTTCTGGAACTAACCAATTCTATTTTGACAGTGTCACCAGCAGCCAAAGGGACTAACCAATGCAGATTCTACGTTTGCGACAACATGCAACTGATCATGGGTAAAAATACTACTAATGACCTAGAGGTTAGTCAATCTTGCAATTATTTTTTCATACTTATCAATTTATATACATGCAAGATCTTAGTCTTCTCATCGATAGGTTTGAAAATGTACTACAACTGTGTTGGAACATGCCAATCTATTAGAAATTTGAGGACAACTATGTTCCTACTTACTGCGTGAGGTCATAGATCCAAAAGGCAAATGGCACATGCCTAAGTTGTGAATTACCACTTAAGTTAATTTGTGAACCTTGTGCTCGGAATTTGTGAATTGAAGTTATGCATTCTATTGGTTAATATATATGAGTTGATTTTTGAAATGGGTGTGCTCTACGTGGTGTAATATGAGTTAATGTCTGAAATAGATGTAATAATATGCTTGTGATGTAATATGTAATCTGGTTATTTCAGATGGCATGGCTAGCATTTTCTGAGGCTAGCCAATAAACAAAAAAAGCATCATCAATTTAATGTAAGAACTGTCTGTGATATTGCTCACATCATAGACGGAACTGTCTGTGATATAGAGTACATCACAAATGGATAGCTGTAACATTACAGACGGTTTCTATTAAGAACCGTCTATGATGTGTCGTTGTTATCACTGACACATAGTCACAGATGATTCACAAAATCGTCTGTGATGACGTTTTTGAACCGTCTGTGATATGATTTTCTGTACTAATGAAGGGTGAGAGAGGTGGGGTTTGAGATTTTATACTTGGTAAGAGGAAATAATTTTTTTCAACTCTAGTGGCAAAGATAGAAAGAACCCCAACCCACTGAAGTGTTGTGAGAAGCTACCTCATATCCATTTTCGATTTTCAGCTTCTCCTGGTCATATAGGTAGGGCACATCCGGTTCGATCCTAACTAGTAGGGATGGCAATCGGGTGGGTACCTCCAGGTACCACTACCTGAAACCCGAACCCAAACCACGTGCCACCCACCCGAACTCAAAAACCTTCATGGGCACAAATCTGTGTCCACGCCCGAACCCAATGAGCACCCATGGGTAGTGCGTGATACAAGGAAATTTAGGCTATTCTTTGAGGTGGGATTTTGGATATTGTAACATCACTAACAATCATTAATCCTGCAAAAGTGCATTGTCTTTGAGCGACGACTATTTAGAAGCTAATGTATTGATGCCCTTTTAACCCGATAACATGACTATGGTAAATAAAGATTGATATAATTGACTAACCGTTAAGAACCCAATATAAATGGACTGCCATGGACTACAATTTTTGAACTATAAAATGATATGTCTAGTCTCTACAAAAGGATGAACAGATCATCACCTCAACTGACAAATAGCATTACCGGTCATCCTTTGGCAGCACAAGATGCATTCGATATTAGCGGAGACCAAACACATACAAAAATATGATAAACCAAAATCAACTATGGCAGTAATGTTGTATAGAAGGCTGCAAACATTTCCTATTGTAGATAACTGAATGTATTGCCCATTCTAGATAAAATGAATGATCTCCATGAGAAGAAGCACAACAGACTTTATATGGAAAAATCTCAACCAAGGATCAATGGCCTAATGTATCTCTTAACCAAATATGTAATAGGTGAATAGGAATGAGAATATACCAAGCATGGGCGATGGTGCCCGGCTCCGGGCAGGCACGAAATTCCATGGCGCAATGCTGCGTTCGATGTGGTGCTAGCAAAGGCGTAGGCCATGGTCATCTCACGACCGTGGTAGTCATGGCACGACCGCGGCAGTCGGGGTAGCCGAGCTTAGCCGAAGTGCGGAAGTCGGTGCAGAGGGTGGTGACGACGCTGGTTTCGAGGAAGGCACCAATACAGGAGAAGATGACCAGATCTGGTGGATTCGACGGAAACCTCCATAGTCTTGGCGGTGATCCAATGGCACAGGCGATGGCGGGGCAAGCCAGGGGTGGTAGGAGGAATGAAGAGTGAGCTAGGGAGATGGCTGGCGGCTCCAGGGACCGCAAGGTCGAGCGGATCTAGGTGGCGATGCGATCCAGATCCGATAGCACAGGTGGCAGCGGGGCTAGCCATGGGTGGTAGAAGGTAGGAGGAATCAAGAGTGAGCTAAGGAGGTGCCTGCCGGCTCCAGGGACCGTTAGACCGGGTGGATCTAGGCGACGGGGCGATCTAGAGCCACATCCGACGGATCCAGGCGGCCGCCGTGGCAGAGGCGGCACAATGTAAAGGCGGTGACGGCGAGATTGAATGGCGATCTGCGCCACCGACGGATGGAATGTGAGGGGAGGATGCGATGCAAATTGCAGAGGCGGAGGGCGAGCGGAGGACACGAGGAGACAATGGAGGAACGCGAGGGGGGGGCACTCCTCGAGGGATTGACATTGGGGAATTGGGTGCCTGGAGGACCGACCGACCAAGTAGATAGACTGAGTGTTAGGGTTTTGAGTGGGGCCCACATATCATAGGATACCCATCGGGTATCTATCGATATAAATTGTCACCCACGCCCCTCCATGACTTTATCGGATACCCGAACCCAAAAACCCACGAGTCTTAAGTACTATCCGTATCCATTTTTATCGGATCGGGTACCCACGAGTTAAAACTGCCATCCTACTAGCTAGGTTGCTGTTCCACCCTCTCCTCAGCAACTCCCGTGCGTGGCTGTCCCGTCCTGCCCACCTTGAGGCCAAGGATCATGGGTTCACGGGGCAGTGCACGGGCAAAAGACGTGGCCGTTGTGCGGTGCGTTGAGGCTGGCGTCCTTGTCACCGATGGGAATGGCGTGGACGTGCGGCAATAGGAATCCGCCGCGTCCCCCTACACCACCGCCGGTGTTTCCCGGAGCAGCCTATATACAGTCGTTCTGTTCTTAAGCGCAGGTCTTACATTTGGACTTGTATTGGGACTGGGATTCTCCCTTTTGGATCTAGACTGGAGAGTGGAGATAGATAAAAGGAATAAGTTCATTTTCAGATAACCCATAAATTATAAAACCGATTATTTAACACTCTCATCTTCTAATACCACACTAGATCATGCCCTGGAGCAGTTTTCCTTAGCTATTTTGCATCTTCTATATATAATTAAGGCAAAAGGTGATTCAGAATTTTTGAAATATTTTTTGTATGATCCTAAAGCAATACTTATATTCCCATAAAAATTTTAGACCATGATCACACTTGTACAATTTTATGAAATTCTGATAAAGTCACTATCTCAATTAAGGATTTTCTGATTTTGATTTTCTTGAGATATAAATTATGTTTAATTCATTTGGTAATTTTTTGTGTGATCTTAGGGGTTTAAAGATGACACTATAAAATTTTTAGATAATGACCAAACCTGTACATCTTTATAAAAATTTGATAGTGTTATTATTGATTTTTATTTTCTAAATATATTAAATACTTTCAAATTTCCCTCAGACTTTTTGTTAACATTATAAAGGTAGATTAGGGTTTAATTAAATTTTCTCTAAATTTTATTTCTGCATGATTTTGAACTTCAAAGATTACAAATCCAAGCTTTTATTGTTGAATCTTTGATTTGTAATTTTTATAGTTCAAAATATGCAAGAATAAAATTTGAATAAATTTTAGTTAAATTCTAATTCACCTTCAGAATGTTTCCAAAAAGTCTCAGTGAAATTTGAAAGAATTTAATACATTTAGAAAATAAAAAATAGCAATAACACTTTCAGAATTTTATAAAAATATAAAAGTTTGATCATCATCTGAAAAATTTATGATGATATCTAGAGACCACTAGGATCACACAAAAAAATTCACAAATGAATTTAACTTAATTTGATATCTCAGAAAAAAAATCTAAATATGAAAACCCTTAATTGAGATAGTGACCTTGTCATAATTTCATAAAATTGTAAAAGTGTGATCATGGTCTGAAATATTTACGAGAGCATAAGTATTGTCTTAGAATCATACAAAAAAAGTTTCAAAAATTTTGAATCACTTTTGGTCTTAATTATATATAGGAGATGCAAAACATCCAAGGAAAACCGCCCTAGGATGTGATTTAGTCTGTATTAGAAGATGATAGTGTTAAATAACCAGTTTTATAGTTTAAGTTGTTATCTGGATTTTTTTTGTAGTTCGAGAGTGTAAAATGAATTCATTCCTAGATAAAACGAAAAAAATTTGTACTCCGACCTGTCTTAGACAAGACCATGCCCTATTAGCACTCGTTGTTATAACTCTTCTGGACATGGAATGCATCTGTATATCCTCTTTAAAACACGAAATGAATAGTTATAAAAAAACCAAAACAAATTAAAGGTATGTTTGTTTTAGCTTTTGATTCTGAATTTTGGCCCCAAAAGTAGAATAAAAAACAAATAGTCCGATTCTAGAATCCGATTATCACAATCCAGTCCACCCATATACATTAGAATCCACAATCCACTTCATATGTGTTTTTGGATTCCAGCTTTTGGAGAATCAACTTCTCTACAACCACAATCCGGAATCAGCTTTTAGAAAATCCAAAGATAAAACAAACATTCCCTAACAATATTGACACAAAATCAATCTATCATGACACAAAATTTCGAATATAAATTTAATCTACACATGCAGAAACAAAAAAACACAAATCCAGCTGAAATGAATCCAAAAATAAAAGAAAAGGAAAAATCTACTATTCACCTTTTTTTGTTTCTCCTAATGTATGCTGCATTTTTAGTTGATTTTTTTTGCAGGATGCTTGATTGTATCATAATTTATCTAAACAAGTGTCGGGGATCGGCCATCCTGACACATGTCCGTACCCCCCGCGGGGGGGCCTTAAGCGGTCCTCCCCTGACCTCGACGGCCCGAAGTAATGAACGGACTGCTCCAAGCCCGCCTCCGACCAAAGACCCCGCGAGGCCACGAAGGACACTCATCCCCCGACCTAACCGACTGCTCCGAGCTCGTCCCGACCAAGTAGGACGTCTGACCTCCCTCGCGGGTCGGACTCCCCCGACCTCCGACCAGTCTGAGGAGATCCCTACCAAAGGCCAGGTATCGGGCCCTTCGCCGGCCACTAGCCACGTGCCCTGTGACCACGACTGTTTGAAGTGACCACACGGGAGCAGGTCGCTCCTTCCCTAGGCAGTGCGAAGGTTGCCAAAGTCAGAGCTCCGGTCCTATCGTCCAGTCACGCGCAGTATGAGGGTACGCTCTCTCCCGAGACGGAGCCAGGACCACGCATTGCAACGTCAGCATCTGATAGGTCCACAGAGGGCAGGTACGATGTTTCCCAAGAAAACGGCAGACTACTCTGCTCGGTGAGTCTACCAACCCGGCGTGGACGAAACAGGACGGCGACCAGTCATCAAGACGGAGGACTGGGGTTCCTGGGACAATATCCATCCTTCCCTCTCCCAATTCTCCATGTAACCTGCCCCCACCGGCTGTATAAAAGAGGGCAAGGCTCTCCCTTTTGAGAGGGAGAGGAGAGGGGGCTAGAGAAACCGGCAGTAAGACTTGTACACCCCTTGTTCACCGAGCTCTCCTGGATCATCGCTCCCGGGCGATCCTGAGGACGAGCTTCCCCTTGTACCCCTCCCTAGCGGAGCTTTTAGTTCTCTTTCGCCTACGGGCAAGACTGGAGTAGAGCTATTACCCGACCTAGGGGGCTCGAACCAGTATAGACTTCGTGTCCCCTGTTTGCTCGTGCTTTTTTCCGGTGCTGCACGCCCCCTAACCCTTCTTCCCGGACGAACGCGACTCTGGGCCTCGCCCCTTTGCACGATCCTTCCCCCCTTCTTCTGCGGTCGATGGTCCCGATCGTCGACAGCTGGCGCTCACCGTGGGGCCCGAAGTTTTGTTCGTCCAGAGTTCGTTATCTCGACGGCATCAGCACTTCTAGCTCCACCGCCGGCATGTCGCAAACAGCAAGCCTGAGGTCGGACGCTGTCCCCGAGTGCCAAGGCTCTACATCCATGCTCTCGCCCTCCTTGCCGCCTCGCGAACACTGGGCCTTCGTGGTCGGCGACGCGAGGCGACTCCGGCGGCGATACGCTCAAGACTCCTCGAGGCGACCGCTCGCCAGTTGCCATCAACCGAGCCATCGCCGCTATCCGGCGAGAAGAGCGTGGCATGGCCCGCTCCTTGTCTGGCCAGCTCAGCCCTTCCCGTTCGGTCGAGCTCGCCAAGAACGCTGCGGCCATCGCTAGGTCATGGCCGACCCGCCCGGGCCGGCTCGGCCCTCTTCCGACGATCCTTGGCGAAGAACTCAACAAGGCGGCCGACGGCCGCACCGACGGCAACAGCGAGCTCATCTGGCTCGGTCTCGCCCATGGCGGCTGGCCGCCCGCCCGCGTGATCACCGGCCGTTCCACCGGCAGACTCCTCGCTCGCGGGCTCGCACTTAACGCTGCTCTCCTCCGCCTCGCCGTCGGGACGAGGCGGAGCGCGGAACCGTCCGTCGTCAGTGGCGTAATAGCGATGCTCTCTCGAGCAGCCACACTTCCGGTGACCTCTCCCCGGACGTTTCACCCAGGCGCCGGAAGGTCCATTACCACCCGCGCCATCACCGTAACAATGCTCCTGCCGACCGACGTGGTCGGCGCAGGGTGCGCCACCGGCTCAAATTCCCCCTATCGGCTGATGACGACTCTGACGCCAGCAGCGGCAGCGGTAGCCTTCCGGCCTACGGCTGCCCGGCGTACTCGAGTGACCTCCGTCGGGTGCGCTGGCCGGCCCGGTTCAAACCGGCAATGATGGAATGGTTCGACGGGACCAAGAACCCCGTGGAATCCCTCTCCATTTACTCCACCGCCGTCTTGGCGGCCGGTGGGGACGAGGCCGCGATGGCCAACTATCTCCCCACCGTCTGGATGGGTTCGCCGCGACTGCTCTTCAACCAGCGCCGGCACCTTCCGGTCATGGCGCCCGCCATGCGAGCGCCCTCCATTCCAACTTCCGAGCTGCTATGAGCGCCCGGACGAAAGGACTCGGACCGTGTTATCGAGGAAAGGGAGCACTGCGAGACTTCGTGCGCCGGTTCACCCGCGCGCGGAACTCGATTCCCAACATATCCGATGAAATCGTCATCAAGGCCTTCAAATTCGGTGTCCGAGACAGACGCCTCACGGAGGACCTCGAAATCGCTACGAGGCTCACTGTCAACAAACTATTTCGCATGGCGGAACGATATGTAGACGCGGACGACGCCGTCCGCTGGAAGCACGACTACGATCGGGGCAAGCTCGGCCTCGCCTTCGGCGAGGCAAGGCCGTTCGGCTTTAGGGAACGAGACCCGGCTCTGCGCAACAAGAGGCGAGGAAAAGACCGCGGCGAGGCGGGCGGCTCGCGTGGTCGCCACGGCCGACAACAGCGCGAGGGGCGAGGCACGCCACCGACGCGTCGCCCCGGCCCAGCAGAACCGCCAGCAGAAGAATAGCGCCGCGCCCGCCGCAGGGCAGGCGGCCGGCGAGCCCCTCATGCAAACATCCGACCCTGGGGCAATGAGGAACTGCCCGGCTCCGACGCCAATAAATTTTGTCTGTTCCACAAGATCCACGATCACGATCTGCGAGGCTGCAGGACGTGGCTATTCAAGCTGGACGCCTATTATAGGGGGGCTGGAGAGATGCCCGCGCTCCCGAAAGGCGACGAACAGCACTGGCGGGTCGGCCCTCGCACGCTCAAGCGAGCCCCGACTGAATTCCAGCAGGACGATCGCCGTGTGGATACGATCTTCGGTGGCTCTTCAGCATACCGATCCCGGCGCGAGTTGAAGGATGCCGCGCGCACCGTCTACCAAGCCACCGCCGGGAAGCCCACCGACCAATCCTGCAGGTGGGATGGCGTCCCCATCACCTTTTCTCGGGACAACGCTCCTCCGGGGATGTCCCGAGACTTCAAAACCGCTCTGGTCGTCGCCCCCACCATAAGTTACACCATCACGGAGGACCTCGAAATCGCTACGAGAGCTCGGTCTGGAGGGTACAAGTGTTACGGCGCCGGGCTCGAGTCCAAGCCCGAGAAGCGCATGCTCGAGCCCGTTCGTACGAGCTCGAGGCCGGGGACGCGCGCCTCAGACTCGAGAGAGACGGATTTGAGTCCGAGGGGTACTCACTCGCGCCGAGGCTACCAATCCCCGACAAGCTTGTTTTTCAATTCTTCTTGCTGCTCTACTCCAGGATTGATCAAAAGTCTGAACTCTGATGTGTAGTTCCATAAGTCTTTTTTGGCAAAATTCAGTTTGGACACATATCTGAACTAACGCTTACTTCTTTGTTTTTTTGCACACTGCATTGCAGATGATTTATGGATAGTTTGGACTGGAGATGACATAGTGGCATCAATCAAACAGGCAGGTATAAATAGCTTATCAAACAAAATCATAGTTACCAATTTATAAAAACACTATGCTAAAATCACAGCACCACTTCTTGGGCTCTGGTAATTCTCCCAATCCAGGTTGCAGGAAAGGCATTACTCAAGGCACTAGTAAACAAAGTCTTTAGTTATGATACATGTCTGTTGAGATCTAGCACCAAGGGTGAACATGCTATAGGCTAGTTGAAACTTTTTTTAGGCATGCTATTACATTATCAACTTATCATGAGAGTCTTGTGTTTATTTCTTTGTGTGCTTTAACTTCAGGTCTGCAACTGTTGATTCAAGCCTATTTGCACGATACTTTGGAGATTGCCCTGTAATTAGTGTTGAAGGAAGGACACATCCGATTTCAACTCACTACCTTGAGGATGTTTATGAGAAAATGGAGTACTATCTTGCTTTGGATTCTCCTGCATCAGGAGCATACTTCTCACAGCATGGAGAAAATGTTTCCCTTGCTTAGTTCTCATTCTCAAAAGAGTAAATATCATGCAACAGTAAAACCATTGGAGCCCTGTGAGGCTGTGACTATTACTATTATATCTATATTACTATATCTTGCAGATATCCCCATTTTTCTCATCACATTAGTGTGGAATATGTCTTAGGGGTAGTAAAACATTTATTCTATTTATGAAGTCCATGCATCACTATCTTGATTCTTGAGTAAACAATGCTATAGGCTAGTTGAAATTTTTTTAGGCATGCTGTTACATTATCAACTTCAAAATACTCATCCTGCAAAGCCAACATGAAAGCAATCACCAATGACAATTCATTCTCAATGCATATAACAGCAATGCAGAAAAATGTTTCAGCATGTCACCTCACATGGATATATAAATTCTTTAGGCATGCTATTACATTTACACGTATAAGCTGGCACTATGACTTGCACATAAACTTAGTTAGTGTAAGTAATTAGACAAAAGAGTTATCTAATATGCTGCAAATATTTGAGTGCCATCTTTCCTAGACATATAAGCCACATTATGTGTAGAACCATTCTTGTAGAACTGTCTGTGATGTGTAATCATCACAGACAGTTCTAAACAAGAATAGTCTGTGATGACTACATATCACAGACAGTTCTAAACAAGAATAGTCTGTGATGACTACATATCACAGACTATTCTAGTAACAAGAACAGCTTGTGATGTGTAGTCATCACAGACTGTTTTGTTTAGAATCGTCTGTGATGACTACACATCACAGACGGTTCTAAACAAGAACCGTCTTTATGTCTCCTTTCATAGGCAGTTCAAAAACCGTCAGTGATGTGCCCTTACATCACTGACAGTTTGGTACAGACGGTTCACGAAACCGTCTGTAATAAGGTTTGTGAACCGTCTATGATGAGGGTTTGTGCAGTAGTGTTTGTCGCTTATTTTAGCGACACCAATGCAATGTCAGTATGTATGTCAATGATTTAAGTGGTTTTGATTATCACAATACATGATTTTATAAGTAATGTTTCAATAGTGAAATTGTGTATTACAAATATTGAAATCAATCAAATAATTGAAACAAGTATTAAAATAACTTATGTAAGTAATCAAGTTATTCAAACAAGTACAAAAGATAATGAAATCCACAAGAATAACATTTATGCCTGTCATGCGGGTATTTGTTCTGTAACTTAACTTATAAAGGATTAAGTAAATAAAAAATAAACATATAAGGGTAAATTGGAAAAACAAGTAACTTGTGGAGGCGTTTATAGATTTTTTTCGTACTAAACTAGCTTTGCCTTTCTCCCATGCATATTATTATTAGAGGTCCTCCTAGAAGCCCTCACGTTAATCAGAAAATACTAGAAATTCCCACGTTAATATATAAAAAGTAAACTTATAGAAAATCCCACATTATTCTAAAAAGAGGAAATCTTGGTCGTCCAATCTCTTTAATCATTTTTATCCACGTTAGATCTATTTATAAGAGATATTTGGTAAATCAGAGGAGTACCATATGTAAGGGAAGCTTTGCTTTCCTTATCTACTCGCTATCTTCAAGCGCCTAATAAAGGAGCAATGGCCTGAAGATAGAAAAGAAGATAAGAAGATATTATTGCATGGTTTCGATCTATTCATATATTCATAAGAAATATATAGTAAATAAAAAATACCATACGGAAGAGAAGCTTATTTGCTTTTCTTATTTACTCGCCATAAAAAGGAAAATTTGCTAAAAAAATCCCACATTATTCAAGAAAAAGAGAATCCTGGTTGTCCAATCTCCTTAATCATTTTCATCCACGTCTTAGATTTATTTATCTATTCATAAGAGAAATATGGTAAATCAAAGGAGTATTATATGGAAGGGAAGCTTTGCAAGCTTTCCTTATTTACTCACTATCTTCAAGCGCCTAATAAAGAAGTAATGACCTGGAAATAGAAAAGATGAGAAGATATTGTTGCATGTGTTACGGATTAGATCTATTTATAGAAATTGCTAGCCGTGTAGGCGCACGGGTCAACGACTAGTGGTCTTGATTGTGGTCGATCGATTGTAACAACCATCATTTTTGCAAAAAAAATACTAAAATGAGAATCTATGTGCATAAAATACTAGTCACATGATCAGTGGCTAGCACACATATTTACAACAATTGATATCACATCTATACTCATTATTACATATGATAATAGAAGTTTATACATTAAGATCTTACAAAACAGAGTATATTACAGCGAAAGAAGCAAAAATTTTGTAGTGTGCACATTCTACCCTCAGGCAACTGACAAGATATAAACCCTAGAAAAATTCGATAACAATATTCCTGCAACATGCATCAAGGAACATGTCGTCTGGGGGTTCACTATCTTCACCTAAACCAATAAATAAGCAAAGGTGAGTACTTTCGTTCTCAGCAAGACTTAAGGTGGTATTTACAAAATGCAGTAATGCAGACTTATGTCAAAGGAGGCTTCTACGGTTAATTTGCATAAAGCAAAATTATATTTAGAAATCAAGTAGTATTTACAAACGAAATTTGTAAAAGCAAGATTGAATGATATAAAAATAACAAGTATGTAAAGCATAATTAACAACTCATAGTCCTCCACTACGTGAACTTCGAATCGTTCATTGCCATCACATGGCATATATCCAGTCCTTGCCAACACATATTGACGAATACTCATACCAGGGGTACCCCAATGGCCCAGGGTAACAAGCAGGACTACCTCAAGCCCATCACCGACCAAAGGACCCGTGGGACCACAAAGGACGCCCCTCCCCGACCGATCAGGACTAGCGTCCCCGACCAAGTAAGGCTCCCGACCCCCGCGGCGGGTCGGGATCCTCCGACTCCGACCAAATTAAGGCAACCTCCGTCAAGGGCCACTTGTCAAAGCCTCCGATCACGCCACGCGTGCCTGCGGGACGGGGACAATCGAAGTGATTATACCGAGCGGTGGCTCTTTCCCAAGATGGCATAAATGGCTGCTGAAGTCAAGCTTCCAATCCCATCAACCAGTCACGTACAATACGAAGGCACGCTCCCTCCCGAGGCAGTACCAACGTTACGACCGCAACATCAACCATCGTCGAGTTCACGTAAGCGGTCGCCATTTCGGCAAAGGTGATTGCCACGACCACCAAGACTACCGACCAGCGTGGGCAAACCGCAACGACCCATCACCAAAACGAAAGACTAATGCTCCGGCGTGGTTTTCTCTCGCCTCTCCCAACTTCCCATGTAACCCGCCTCCCGGTTGTATAAAGGGGCGGGGCCTCTGAGTGGGGCGCTGAAAGATCTCCTCTCTCGCTAGGCCTTTGCGAACACTCTTGTGCTCAAACTCTGCTCTCATTTGTAAAGCGTTGTGCGACCATACGCACCTAAGGCAATACAACACCACCGAACGAATGGAGTAGGGACATTCGCCCGAACCAAGATACACCTTGGCTCTCGAGTCTAACCATTCGAGAACAGGAACGCGTGGCCTCTTTGACTTACAAATTTACTTGCCGGTGCTCGAAACGCCGACAGTTAGCGCGCCAGGTAGGGGCTTCGCGCGTCTTCATCGACATCTCCGGATTCCCTTTTCATCTCCCTGATGGCTTTCTTCACCGGCGACGCGTGTCACGTCGGGGACGAATCCGGCTCGCCTCGACTTTATCGCCACTCCAACGGGTGAGCTCGCGCTCAGTCCCGTCGCCGTCAGAGACTAGAAGCCCGCTGGAAGCCAGGGCTCCATCTCCGACAACCTCGCCGGCCTCCGGCTTGAGGCCCCCCTGCAGGCCTCCAGGCCGGAGCCCAACGAGCGCCCCGCCGTCTTTGGCGGTGGCACCGAGGGCTCGGGAGGGCGACCACGTCGCCTCCCACAAGCTCACGATTCGTGGCTATGGTGGCTATATACCGGCCTCGCCCACGAGCCTTGGAAGATTCTTCCACCACGACTCGGCTCAACACGAGCAAACCCCCGCATGACGACACTCTCGTGAGTGCAACATGGCGCACGGCCAACTCCGCCAGTAACCCCGCGCCACGGGGCTCCCATCCAGCGCAGACCGAGGCGCAGGAGGAGGAATACCAGCCGCGAACGCGGCTGAAGCGCTCAAGCTCACGCGCCGAAGTTCCTCCCGGCGAAAGAGTGGAGGATCAAGGCCGAAGCTCGATAAGCTCCGAGCCGACCGAGCGAGATGAGCCCGAGCCCCATCGTTGCTTGGCGGCGCTTGCGAAGCGCGCGCGCACGCCGTACGCCACAAGGTGGTGGAGGAATCGATGGCCCTCGTTCTTCCCACGCAAGTCGAACGCGGGCTGCGGTGCGATGTCGCTCGAGGCCTTCCCGAGCCGGACGACTGGAGGCCAAAGCCACGCACGTAATCTCGGGTGGCGGAGCGAGGCCAGACAAAGACATGCAAGCCTCCGGCCCTCCGCTCGGGCGCCACCTGGCGCGCGAACCCGCACCACCTTGGGCGGCGGCCGTCCGGCAAAGGTGGCGGACATCAAGAATAACCCCAGCCTCGCGACCTCGGCAGCGCCTCGGAGATGACTACGACGTCCGCGCCACCCTCGAGGCGCGAAGAAAAGCGGTGGATGAAGCCGCCCATTTGCGTGTTGCGGACAGAGGGCACCGCCACAATCGCAGCCTCAAGCTCCGATGGTCCGACCACGAAGCTTTCTGTCAAGGATCCGCCACGCGATTTCCCGCCGATTCGTGGCACCAACCAACATAGCCAAATACACCGCTACTACGAACCCCACAGATGGCTCAAGACTACCGGCTTGCATGTCGGGCGGGAGGAGCGACGATGACCTCTTCATCATCCAATACCTCCTATCTACCTTGCGGACTCGGCCGAGCACGGCTCGAGTACTTGCCCGCAAAGACCATCGAGAACTGGGCCGACCAAGACCCTTTTGTTCCAGAATTTCCAAGGCACTTATAAACGCCCGAAACTCACTCGACTCAAGAGCCGCAAGCAAGCACCGGAGAAACTCTCGGGATTACATCCGCGATTCTCCTTCAATGCAACGAAGCTCCCGACATCTCCGACGCCACGCCGTGGGGCGTTCATTTACGCACTCCCGCAAGGCCTTAGTGCACAAAGCGGGCGCGCAAGCCCGTAACCACCATGGACCTTCCGACATCGCCACCAACCACGCCCGTGAGGAGGTGTGGGGCCATCTTCAAGATGGCAAGACTAAGCAAGAACCTGTGGTTTGAGCGGGTCCCTTCCGATCGCTCGACAAACTAAGCGGCACGGAAGCGTGTCGCGAGGCCCAGTGGTCGCGCGCCGCCGATCATCGCTAAGCAAAGAAGCGGCGGCCGTTGTTCCCGACCACTAAAAATTGATGGACGGCCGTGCTCACACCACGGATTCCCGTCAAACACAAGTACCGGATCGCGAGGTCCTATGCGTCTCTCCAAGACACCCACGACGCCGCGAGGCAAAGGAAGAAAGCGGCCCGCCCCACTGCCGTGGAGAAGATGGTCGACGACGAGTTCCCGAACCCGACGATCGCCTCATGATCTTTGGCGACCGGCATGCTACGCCGACAAGCGCCGGCCAAGCTCGCCTACCGCGAGGTTCATACCGCCACACCACCGCCCTCCAATATCTTGGTGGTCGGAGTCCCCGATCACCTTCGATCGGACTGACCACCCCGACCACGTCCCGCAGCCGGGGAGATACCCGCTTGTGGTCGACCCCATTGTGGGGAAGAAGCGCCTCACAAAGGTGCTAATGGACGGTGGCAGTGGTCTCAACATCCTTTATGTTGAGACGCTCGACGCCATGGGGGTCCCTCGCTCGGGTCTCCGACCGAGCAAGGCGCCTTTCCACGGCGTCATCCCTGGCCAGCAGGCCCAACCGCTCGGGCAGGTCGACCTGCCCGTCACCTTTGGAGGACCGGAAAATTTCCGCACCGAGACCCTCACCTTCGAGGTCGTGGATTTTCCCGGATCCTACCACGCCATCTTGGGGAGGCCGTGCTACGCCAAGTTCATGGCGGTCCCCAGCTACACCTATCTTAAGCTGAAGATGCCCGGGCCGCGAGGAGTCATCACCGTGGCTTCGTCCTTCCAGCTTGCTTACAACTGCGAGCGAAGCAGTTGCGAGTTAGCATCGGCAGTCATCGCGTCCGCCGAGCTCGCCAACCTTCGGAGGGAAGCATCCGAGTCCGCCCCTGAGTCTAGCAAGTCGGGGGCGGGATCCTTCAAGTCCGCCGAGGACACGAAGAAGGTTGCGGTTGATCCCGGTGATCTGACCAAGACCGTGCGGGTTGGAGCCACGCTCCCCGCCAAATAGGAAAGCGCACTCGTCGACTTCCTCCGCGCCAATAACGATGTCTTTGCATGGAAGTCCTCCGACATGCCAGAATTCCTGGAGGTCGTCAAGCACTCCTTGAGCATCCGACCTGTGCTCAAAGTTTGTCGCCCATCCATCGCGCCGCCGACGAAGAGAAGCGCAGGATCATAGGGAGGAGATTGCCAAGCTTTTGGTGCGCAGGTTTGTAAAAGAGGTGCGCCACCCCGAGTGGCTCGCCAACCCTGTACTTGTAAAGAAGAAGAGTGGGCAATGGAGAATGTGCATTGACTATACGAGTCTCAACAAGGCGTGTCCCAAGGACCCGTTCCCCTTGCCCCACATCGACCAAGTCATAGACTCCACCGCAGGGTGCGAGTCCCTCTCCTTTCTGGATGCCTACTTGGGCTACCACCAGATAGCGCTGAGGGAGTCCGACCAGCTCGCGACCTCCTTCATCACTCCATTTGGCTCGTTCTGCTACATAACAATGTCGTTCGGTCTAAAAAATGCGGGCGCTACATACCAGCATGTATGCAAACGTGTTTCAACGACCAGATCGGTCGCAACATTGAGGTGTACGTCGACGACATCGTCGTGAAAACCAAGAAGGCCGACGACCTCATTGCCGACCTAGGAGAGACTTTCGCGAATCTCCGGCGGTTCCGCATAAAGCTCAACCCCGAGAAGTGCGTCTTCGGGGTCCCCAAGGGGAAACTCCTCGGCTTCATCGTCTCCGAGCGCGGCATCGAGGCCAATCAGGAGAAAATCTCGACGATCGCAAGGATGGGCCCGGTTGGCAACCTCAAAGGGGTCCAGAGGCTAACCGGATACCTTGCAGCCTTGAGCCGTTTTGTGTCTCGCCTTGGCGAGCGCGGAATGCCACTCACTGGCCGCTTAAGAACCGACCGCTTTGTTTGGACTCGGGAGGCTCGGAGGCCCTCACCCGCTCGAAGGCCTTCTTGTCCTCACCCCTGGCCCTGGTTGCTCCCCGGACCAGCGAACCGCTACTCCTCTACATCGCAGCCATTGCCCAAGTCGTCAGTGCGACCCTCGTGGTGGAACGAGCGAAAGAAGGCCGTGAACTCAAGGTACAGCGGCGATCTACTTCATCACGAGGTGCTTTCCGAGTCCAAGGCTCGGCACCGCAGTGCGTAGGCCGCTCACGCAGCGATGCTCATCGCAAAAAGGAAGTTGGTCCATTACGCACGAAAGACCCCATCACCGTGGTGACCACATCGCCACTCGGCGAGATCGTCCACAACCGCGACGCCTCAGGTAGGATAGCCAAGTGGGCGCTCGAGCTTAATGGTCACGGCAAATCATACGTTCCTCGAACGGCGGTCAAGTCACGAGCCCGGCGCCGACTTCGCCGAGTGGACCCGATCGAAGCTCAGCGCCACCGGCCAAGACCAATCATCGGACGATGTACTTCGATGGGTCCTACACCAAGAATGGCGCGGCGCAGAGTTGTTATTGTTTCCCGCCGAGAACGGACTTCAATACGTGATCGCCGCTTCGATCGACCAACAACATCGCCGAGTCACGAGGCTCGCCAACGGTCTCGGATCGCCGACCTCGGCGCTCGCCGACTTACGCTCACGGGACTCAAGCTTGTTGTCGACTGTGTCATGAAGGTGCGGAGCCCGAGACACCGGATGGCGCGTCGTGTCGAAGTGCGCAAGCTCGAGGAACGGTTCAAGGGCTTCGAGCTCCACCATAGCTACAGAGCGCTACAACGGTGAGGCCGATTACCTAGCCAATCTTGCCTCGGCGAGAGGCGATCCGCCGGGATCTTCGTCTGCGACCTTCACCACCCTCCGTCGGCTGGACCTAGTGGCCGAAAGCGGTCTTCCGACCGCCGGCGTGGCTACCCGACACCATACGGCCGGCGTAGATCCGGCCGGTCGGACGCAGCGTGTTAACGACTTAATCCGATCGAGAAGCACTTCACCGGCCGTCGACGGACGGGTCGCTTCTCCGACCGACCGAGGCGGCGCCTTGCGTCGGCGAAATCCTTCGTCTGATCGGCCGGACCTTTATAAAGGAGTCCTCCGGAATCCTCCGAGGTGTATTCGGCGACCAATGGAAACAACCATCGCCGATATTCATGGCGAGTCTGCGGTTACCATGCCGCGCCCGGTCCCCGGTAGGAAAAGCCTTCGACAAGGTTTCTATCGCCGACCGCCGTGTCCGACGCCGAAAGCGATTGTACTTTGTGAAGGATGCCAATTCTTCGCCCGGCAGACACATTTGCCAGCTCAGGCCTTACAGACGATTCCCATCACATGGCCATTTGCAGTATGGGGACTCGATCTGGTCGGGCCCTTCAAGAAAGCGCCCGGGGGCTTTACTCATCTCCTTGTCGCGGTGGACAAGTTCACCAAGTGGATAGAGGCCAAGCCGGTTGTGAGCGTCACGTCGATGCAGGCGGCCACCTTCTTCCGCGACATCGTCTTTCGGTTTGGAGTCCCTAACTCTATCATCACCGACAACGGGACGCAGTTCACGGGGAAGGAATTCCTCGAGTTCTGCGACGACTTCAACATCCGCGTCGATTGGGCAGCTGTGGCCCATCTGCGGACTAACGCCGTCGAACGCGCGAGCGGCATGATCCTCCAGGGCTCAAGCGCGGATCTTGATCATTGGAGCATTTTGCGAGGCGATGGGTGGCCAAGTTACCCCGTCCTCCGAGCTGCGGACCACGCCAACTCTCGAGCGGCCGGTTTACCGTTCTTCATGGTGTTCGGTCTTGATGGTATCCCGCCAACCGACACGAATACGGCGCCCAAGACTACAAGCCTCGACGAGGCTCGGGGCTCGCCCGCAACAAGGCGCCATCGACCCGGCTCGGCGGCGCACGATGTGGCCATCCTACGATCACCAAATATCAACAAGCTCGCAGCGTTACCACGGTACGTCGCCGTTCGAGGCGATCCTTGGTAACCGGCGACTTGGTCTGCGCCGGTCGGACCAAGAAAAGCAGCACAAGCTCTCGCCGCCCTGGGAAGGTCCTTCACCGTCGTGGAGGTTCTTCGACCCGGCACCTTTCGACTCAAGGACGCGGATGGTCACGTCCTTCCCAATGCATGGAACATAGAAAAGTTAAGGCGATTCTATCCCTAAGTTCTTTTCTTATTTCTTGCATCGTCTTTACCCTTCCTTCCAAGCACCCGGTCGCCGTGCGATGCTCGGGGCTGCCCGTTGGCGCCCCCCGTTCAGAGCCGCTTCCGGTCAGCGCTCATCGGGTAGGTGACCCGATCGACCACGAGGTCCTTCCGGAGCGGTAACCCTCTCGACCCAAGTGCTACGGCCTCGCCCGGCGGCTATGGTTGCAGTAGCACTCGCGAAGAAGGAAGTGCCCAAGCGGTGCGGCCCTTGGTGCGTCAGAACACTCCTCACCGCGCAAACCACGACTAACTAACGCCTCATGCGGTCGGTGACCCAGCCGCCATGAGGTCCTTCCCGAGCGGTAACCCTCTCGACCCAAGTACTACGACTACGCCCGGTGCTATGGTTGCAGTAGCACTTAGCGGAAGAAGGAAGTGCCCGGGCGGAGCGATCTTTGGCCGGTCGGGAACACTCCTATCCCTCACGAGTGCGTGAGAATGCTGCGCAGCCAAAGTTCCCATCCTTTTTGCCCTTCCAAAAATGACCCGACCTACGCATAAGCGACCCCAGCGGTCCTTAAGGCTATGGCCGGTCAAGCGTACACCATAACGTAAACGAGGGCAAGAGGCATGCTGGAACTTTCTAAGTCTTAAGATTATTTACGAACAATAGTCTTTACAATAAAAGGGGGATGTATCTAACTTCTCTTTATTCTTATTGGAGGGCACTCCGCGGCGAGATGTGGCTGGCAATCTCTCGAGCGTGCGGCTCGACTTGGAGCTCGAGCCTGTCGATCTCGTCGTCGGTCCGATTTCCGGCGACACCGCTGCTCACCACCGCGAGGTCGATGCCGTCGTAATGGGAGATGGTGTTGACCAACGCCGAGGAAGCCCCGAGTGCCGCGCCCACGATCACCGCGCTTTCGACGTGCCCGCAAGCTCGAGCCAAGATGGCGGCGAAGCGCTTCGGACCGCCACGGTTCCAAGAACCCGATGGCGAGACATCTTGGACGACCGCGAAGGGCCTCGGCTCTGCGGCGGCGGCTTTCGGCCACCCCTGCTTCTTCGCCAGCGCGCTGCGCCCCGCCGCGTGACCGCCTCATCACTTGCCGCCAGGCGTCCTTCCGCGCCTCCGCGGCGCCACCAAGGTTCTCTACGCAACTCAGATCGGTCGAGTGAAACGCGAAGCGCGAATCTGGCTGCGTCTGAGAATCGACATAAGAATCGAGCTCTTACCGCTCGCGAGCTATCAAATCGCGAGATCGCCTCCGACGGCGGATCCGTTAGGCGGCGTTGCGCTCGCCGCTTAGCTCGGCGCCTCTCGAGCTCGACCAACTCAACACGAAGGTTGGCGCCTCGACCGCGGCGGCCGCCTCCCGCCACGACCGGTCCTTGGCGTCGCTTCGCCCCGCTAAGAGGGATTCGAGCTCGGCCACCGCGCAGCCTAAAGATCGCTCGTCTGGCGCCTCGAGCAAGGCCCTACGACCGGCTCTGGCGGGCTTCCTCCGTACTTTTTGCTCACGGCCCGAGGACTCCGGCGTTGCGCAACTTCGAGGCCAAGACGGTCCGCGCCTCTTCGGCTAATTTATAGCGTGCACGCCATGATGAACGCGACTTGTCCCCGGCGAACGCGCAAGTGCTACAAGGCGCAACACTCTGTTAGCTCACGACGAATCTGCCGAAAGTTATGAGAGCGGGCCCGACGACTTACCAAGCTAGCAGGAAGAATTTTTCGGCAGCGCGCGTCAGGCCCGCCTTTTGCGGAGCTCTCGAAGGCACGACCAGCTCCTCTGGATCCGCTTGGTCTCCTCCGTGGCGCACTTAATCTTGTCCGGGCGGCCCATCGCGACCCTCCGCCGGTCGTCCATCGAGATGGTCGGCCGCCGGATTGGCGCCACCGACCAAGTCATCGTCGGGGCGGCAGATCCGAGGCTGCCAGGCCGCCCGGGCTTGCACCAAGGGAAGGCCACTCGGCACCTCCCCCTGCGACTCCAGGAGGATCGGCTCGGATTCTTGGACCGCCTCCCTCGGTGGTCCCGGCGGAGTCACCATCGCCGGGAAGCGCCGCATCTGCCGGCGAGCTCCCTAGCGGCGGCGGCGGCAATTCCACCTGACCTCCCTCGCCAAGGACGGTCGAAGCCGTCTCGCCCTCCGCCCCGACCGCCGGCCCGGAAACCATCGTCTGCTCCGCGGCGACCCGCTGTCGCCGTGGAACCGTCCCGGTCGAACCGACCAGGGCCTCACCGACCTGCGCTCCGCCTTCCTCGGTCGGTCGCGCTAATGCTATGCTCGGGGCTGCAGTTGCGACCGCCCCTGAGTAAACACTGCGCGCCACAAACAATCAATAATTTGCTCAGACTACCCTACCGTTACCAGTCAAAAAGGGGACACTTACTGCGCTGATCGGACGCGCAGCAGCCGCTCCCTCTTCGTTGGTCCTCCTTGCGGGGGCGAGTCGGCCTTCCGCTTCCCCGAGGACGATTCCACCGGGGACATCTCCACTTGGGGCACAGCGTCGGCCGCGCCTATGTGCTCGCCCCCCGCCGAACCTCCGACCGGGTTGCCCCCAGCCAGCGAATCGGACAGATACCCGTGGTATGGGTGTCCGCCTCGGTTTTCGCTATTGTTGGAAGAGGTCGATACCGCGGAAGTGGTCTCCGATGCGTCCTCGCCGTGCGCGGCTCTTGCAGCGCGTTCCTTCTCCCGCCGCTTCCTGTTCTCCTCTTTGTGTTTCTTGCGCGCGGCCTCAATTTGCGCAGACTTCGCGCGGGCCTCAGCCCTCAGCTTCTTCTCCCCTGGCAGCAGCGCCCGGGAGACCATCCTGGCAAGCCCCTGGGGAACGTAAAGACCACGATCAGGCAGAGCGCCAACGCCGAGGGAGAAAAGAAAAAAGGAGAAAGAAAGCTACACTCAAATTACGTGTTCGGCAGATTAGGGCGAAAATGGCTCGGGGTGGTGCGTCGCCTCGATCGCGCATCCGCCCGTAACGGCGGATACCCGCGCCCGGACCTCCGACGAGGGGAGCTCCTCCGCCATCATCCTCGCCGGGTCGATCGGCCCCTCAAATTTGAATATGGGGAAAGGCCGATCCATAAGAGGCTGCACGCGCATCTTCATGAACGCGCGCACAACAACGTCGCCTGTAAGCCCTCGTTCCTTTTGGACCTTGATCTGGTCCGTTATCACCTCCACTCGGTTCCTCTCCCTCTTCTCGGCGCCCCAGCCCCACGAGGGCTTCATCTCCAGGAGCCGACCGGAGTAGCCGAGAGCGCTGTCCCCCAAGTTCGTGGCGTAGAGCCACTTGGAGTGCCACCCCCGGTTGGACGACGGCAGATTCATCTCAATGTAATCCGGCGCATGCGCCCGCAGCACTGAAAGCCACACCTCCGACAGGCACCGCCGCGTCCGAGGACTTGTCTTTCCTCAGCCGGGCCTAGAAGAAATGCCTCCACAAAGCCCAATGGGGCTCGATCCCCAGAAAAGCTTCACAGAGCGTGATAAAGATGGCGATATGAAGGACCCCGTTGGGATTAAGGTGGTGCACCTCCGCCTCGTAATGAAGAAGAAGCCCGCGCACGAACGGGTGCAGCGGGAGCCCGAACCTGCGCTCGTAAAACGAGGCGGGTACGACGACCTCGCCGACCCCCGGCGCGGGGAAGGCGGCCCCAGACGGCACTCTCCACCCTGAGACCTCCTCCGGAGGCAAGAACCCTTTCTTCACCAGCCCGAGCGCGCGGCTGGCCTGGATGGAGCACGCTGGCCATGACATCTCTGAGAGAATGGGGAGAAGGTGAGAAAGGGAGAAGTTGGAGTTTTTTCTTTCTTGCTCTCGCGGTCTTTCTTCTTGTCTCAGGCAAGCGCAGGAAGATGAGGAAGCAAAGGCGAGAGGTTTGCTCGAGCACCCCCTCACCCTATTTATAAGGGGCAAGCGGGCGCCAGCCGAACAGACGCCTCCTCGAGCGAAACGTCGCCCACATCCTCATCCGCCGTGTTAACTGCCGAGCGAGCGTTTGACCAAGCGGGCGCCAGCCGAACAGAAGCCCCCTCGAACGAAGCGTCGCGCACGTCCTCGTCTGCCGCGTCAGGCGCCTGGTAACGCCCAGTTTCCAATTCCACTCTGCATTTAATCCTGACAAGACAGCAGGAGCCGTAAAGACACCGCCTCGGGCCGCGCGTCCTGAGACCTCTCGGTCTCCGCCCTGGGGCGCGTCCTGAGACTGAGACCGCAGCGGCCCAGCTACGACGTAAAACGAGCACTTGGGTACCAGAACCTCGCGAAGAGGCATCCGGTCGTCCCTGCCGACCAAAGCACGGTCTAGCTACGACGTTAAACGAGAACTTGGGTACCAGAACCTCGCGAAGAGGCATCCAGTCGCCCCTGCCGACCAAGGCACGGCCTAAACCTCGCGAAGAGGCATCCGGTCGTCCCTGTCGACCAAGGCACGGTCCAGCTGTTAGTGTTATGCCCTTGAGGCAATCATTTAAATGATTGTAACATGACTATGTTTATAAATAATAATATGATTATTGGTCCAATGAATGTATATCATTGTATTGAACAACAAGTATGTGACTTGCTTATGAAGCTCTTTACTTAATGATGTAATTCGATAAATATCTCTAATCGGATATCATCGTATAGGACAACGATGAATAGATCAGCACATGTAGTGATCGATGATCATGCTTCATAGATCATGGGATATGGAGATATCATCTATACATTGTGGACGCATGTTGAAGAACATGGGTTAGATAGACCGCAATGGGACAACTGCGAGAATGTTTCATTCTTATGTGTCATCGATGTATCTCATACCTAGTAGATGTATGATCCTTAGACACGAGATTATCATATTCCCTACATGTGTAATAGTTTTCCTTGGGGCTATCAAACACTACTTCCTAACCGGATAGTTATAAAGGTAGCTTTCATGTTTACTATGAAGCGTGCAGAGGAAGTGGCAGTCAAAATTGAATTTGCCACTCCAATGAAACGGAGATATATGACAAGGTCACTCGTGTGATATGATTAAGGAAGTGCATGGCCATGCCGTGATTGAGGAGTCAATCACAACTTATTAATATATCACGGATACGAGAGATGGATTGAATCATCAAAGGATGACATGCTTCTGCCTTGAGATCAATCTTCATATACTTGGCAAAGGGATTATTATATGAGTACTTTTGATAGGGTTCTGTCCAATTTGATCATAGTATGTTTGGGAGTTGGCATACTTTGCAAGAAGCCACTACCAACTATTGGATTGAAAAGGAGTTTTCCGAATCCACGTCCAAACGTACGTGAACCTGCAGAGTCACACACTTAATGGGCTGGGACACATTAATTTGGATTGGATCCGTAATTAATAAACCTCGTGGGCTTAGCATGCTGATGGGCCCTAGTTTAGGGTTTCATCTCGTGGCTATATAAGGAGGAGGAGGAGAGGCGCAGGTGTGCTTTCCCACGGTTTAGGAGTGATTCACTCGAAACCCTAGCCTACTCCTCTCGCTGCCCTTGCAGAGCGACCAGGTGCTTGCACACCGACGCATGGCGTTCCATCTCTGGACGTGTGGACTACTGCGGTGACGCTGCTGCGATTGCAGCGTGGGAGGACGATCCACGGCAAGGCGAGGACAATCCACTACATCGACGCAACGAATGCGGCGAGGACGATCCACTACATCGACGCGCGAAGGATTCCGCAACTGCGCGTCTAGTGGTAATCTTATCTATGATCCCCTTCTTGCGAGTAGCTTTCTGGTTACGCGGTAGATTTTTTTTTTGTGCTAGCGTAGCATACCGCGTTCCTCTTCACCAGCTACGACGTTAAACGAGCACTTGGGTACCAAAACCTCGCGAAGAGGCATCCGGTCGCCCCTGCCGACCAAGGCACGACCTAAACCTCGCGAAGAGGCATCCGGTCGTCCCTGTCGACCAAGGCACGGCCTAAACCTCGCGAAGAGGCATCCGGTCATCCCTGTCGACCAAGGCACGGCCTAGCTACGACGTTAAAACGAGCATTTGGGTACCAGAACCTCGCGAAGAGGCATCCGGTCGTCCCTGCCGACCGAGGCACCGTCTAGCGTGCACTCGAACACCCCCTAAACAAGCATTCATGAGTTCGCACGTCCGACTGCTCGCGTCCAGAAAGAAGCGATCACCTGCCGATTGTCGATTCTCGAGGACCGAGTTAAGGAACAACCGAAGCAAGCTCATCGCAAAGATATTTGTAAAGGAAAATGAGATTTCGTTATAGGCCAACAGGCTCAAACTTTACACAATGTTACATGAAGCGCCCTGCAGGCTCAAAAGCTACGCAGAGCTACAAGATATGGTGGAGATATTTCTGCCCCAAGTATCATATCTTGAGCATCAATGCGGCGTCAATGCACTCACCAACGGCGACGCACTTCACGAGTGCAATGACGCCGCCGCGCCGGCCGATCGCAATCGCCGATCGGTTTCTACGCCGCCGCACTGGCAGCTACCGATCGCGCCATCGCCTCCAAGAGGGCCCTCCTTACCACCTTGAGCCTTGGAACAGCCACAAGCAGCGCGTCAACGGCGGCGATACCTCGGGCCACAGTTTATTCCTCCTCCCCGAGCTCAGCCATCGCCTGGTCGCACTCAGCCCAGAACTCGGCCATGGGATCTTTTTCCTCTACCTCGACATCATCGCCAAAGCTGAAGATCAGTGGATGCCTCGAAGCCATTTCGAGGATTACGAAAGAGGACTTAGGGACAATTGTTCTGGTAAACAGTCGTACCCTTATATACCCAGACGGAGGGAGATCAAACGTCTTCAAAATAAATGCGAGCACAGGAAAACGAAGCGCCCTTCACCAGAACCCGAGGCAGCCAAGAAGGCGTACGGTCAAGGCGCGCCAAGCCATACGCGGCGCAATTAAAAGCTTCCGACGGTTCGAATGCCCCCAGCCAGGCTCCGGGGCAGCCGTCGGATGCGTTGGGGCACACCTGGTGGAAACTCGCCGACCCAGTCGGTCGGACCGACCAGTCGGGCCTGGTTACCTTTCACAAACCAAGATCAACCCCCAACCGTATCTGACGAACTCGCTCGGGGGTTCGGGGGCTACTGACGAATACTCATACCAGGGGTACCCCAACGGCCCAGGGTAACAAGCAGGACTACCTCAAGCCCATCACCGACCAAAGGACCCGTGGGACCACAAAGGACGCCCCTCCCTGACCGATCAGGACTAGCGTCCCCGACCAAGTAAGGCTCGACCCCGGCGGTCGGGATCCTCCGACCGACCAAATTAAGGCAACCTCCGCCAAGGGCCACTTGTCAAAGCCTCCGCCAGTCTACAGCCACGTGCCCTGCGGACGGGGACAATCGAAGTGATTGTACGGGAGCAGGTGGCTCTTTCCCAAGATGGCATAAATGGCTGCTGAAGCCAAGCTTCCGATCCATCAACCGACCACGTACAATACGAAGGCACGCTCTCCTCCGGCGGTACCAGCGTTACGCCACCGCAACGTCAACCATCGTCGAGTTCACGTAGCGGTGCGCCATTTCAAGCGGCGGTGATTGCCACGACCACCAAGACTACCGACCAGTGGGCAAGCGCAACGACCCATCACCAAAGCGAAAGACTAATGCTCCGGCGTGAGGGTTTCTCTCCGCCTCTCCCAACTTCCCATGTAACCCGCCTCCCGGTTGTATAAAGAGGCGGGGCCTCGGGAGTGGGCGCTGAAAGATCTCCTCTTCTCGCTAGGCCTTTGCGAACACTCTTGTGCTCAAACTCTCTGCTCTCATTTGTAAAACGTTGTGCAGCCATCTGCACCTAAGGCAATACAACACTACCGAACGAACTGGAGTAGGGACATTCGGCCCGAACTAGTATACACCTTGGGCTCTCGAGTCTAACCATCAGGGACAGGGAACACGTGGCCCCTTTGACTTACAAATTTACTTGCCGGTGCTCGAAACGCCGACACATATCATAACAACTAATACCAATACTTGCCAACACATGGTATAGTATTGAATCATCTGAAGTGTAAGCTTTGGAAAACATACCATTTTGAAAACAATGAAACAACTAATTAGTGTCAGTTCACCAAGTCTCGCATAACTGTGGGCACGACTTTTCGAAAAGATTTGCACTCTATAGAGATGTACAACTTTACCCACAAGAAATGATCAACTATTTGTACAAGCTATTAGCATACTTCCTTTGGTGTGCCGTAGTGAGATTATAACATAATCGTTATATTACATAGACTTGACCTTGCACCAGCCTGGTGATGTTAAACCCCTACTATGGCGGTAGAAAGATACACCCAAAACAAGACAGTCTATCCCTGCCATTCACACAATAAATCAGACAGTCCATCCATGCCTTCAACTCTGGCAGTCCATCCCTGCCAAAACGTTTCTCCCCGTAATAAGGGATACACCGTTGTATTGATATGTATTACCCATACCACTGTGTGAAAGCCCTACGAGTAAACCTAACCGAAGAGCCCGTACTACTCCAGTCTTACAATGCGCAAGGTCAAATCTAAGTAACTTCATAGGTTAAGACCGTCCCATACCAGTGCTTGTGGTTGTACAGATATTTCTTGGATCATACAACACTACGTTCGGTCCTTAATTTGATACGATCGATAATCTCCCCTACACTACGCGCAACATATGCACCTCCAGCTATGCTAATAATTATCCGTGTCAAAATCATAGTTTTGTTTTCAGTTTTAGTCGAAATACCAACATCTTACAATGCCACATCCAACCTTTTTAAATTCTCAAGAAATAGTTTGATCTGATTATTTCAATTTTCGTTGCTAACGCATAGTAAGCATGTTTAACATGTAATCGCATATACATATGTTGACATTATATATTGTCTAACATTATTCTAGGGTTATCAAGGTTCATATGTCCATACTTATCAATGAAGTTACATGAAATCACAGGAGTGTCTACCAGTACCACAATATGGCAAATTTATAGAAAATAGCGCATGCATAAATTGATTTGATAAAAGAAAATGAAAAATAAAATATTGGGATCAATATGATCAAAGGGGTGCTTGCCTTATTGATTATCGTTGTAGTCGAAGTCATAGTTGACGTAGTCGACAATGGAATTAGCGATGTCGAGTTCTACACGTCGTTTAATGGAAATATAGCAAATTTATATAAGCTATCGTAGATAAAAGTATATCTACGATAGCTTTTATATATAATTCAAATTAGATCTTTTTGTCGACTAATATGATTGTCTTTAGGAATGTTTTGAGATTAGCTCGACATGATCTAATATTTAATTATGTCATTTTATTTGTATTTGTTTGTTTATATTTTAAAATTCTCAAGTATATCTATTATGTGAAGCATATCTCGATCGAGAGCCTAAGTGCAAACTATGACCTATTGTAGTGTTTTTTGCTATATTAGGTGGTATGTTCATATAAGATATTTAGGGAACTAGTTTTTCATGTGTTAGCATCTATTTATGACATTTTCTTCATATACTATTCTTGTGTACAGCAACTAGTTATTTGTATCCTTGATTCAAACTAAGTCAAACATTAAATATTTTTTTTTCAAATTTGAGTTTTTTGTGGCTCTAGTGATTTTCAGGAATTTATTTAATATTTTTTAATAAACCAAATGTTATTTCTACTATTGTTGCAATGTTTAACATATTGGAAAGTATCTTATTTACAAATTTAGTTCAATTTAAATCAAATGTGAAATATTTTTGCACAAACAGGGTTTTATGGTATTACTAAAACCTAGGAATTAGTTTTACCAAGATTAGAATTTATTTGCACTAGTCTTAAATTTTTATGCATTGAAATATGGTCTGTTTACAAACTTATTCAAACTAAGTTCAAATCTAAACTTTTTTGCATATTTGGAATATTCACGACCTCAAAAACTTTTTAAAATTTATTTCATGATTTAATAAGTTATGGTTTATATATCTTTAATAGTAACTATATTAGGGTTTATTAAAGTTTTAATTTAAATAATTCAAAATAAGTTTAAAAATTAAATATTTTTTGCACAGATGGGTTTCTTAGGGTCTCAGGAGCATTTTAAATTTATTTCATACTTTTAAGAGTTATATTGTTTTATATTGTCATTTGTGCCATATTAGAGTTTATATCATTTTTAATTCAAACAAATCAACTATGTTTCAAAAATTAAATATTTTTCTATTCTAAAACTACATCATTAATCATGAATTTATAAATTTTCCTCACTGGATTTGGACTTAAAATGTGAAAGATATTAATGTTTGAATTGGGCTCGGGTTGGAAATTGAAGCAAAATATTAAAATGCGTTTCTATTTTAGAAAGCTTATTCCTTCGTTTTGAGCTACTTCCCGTCCGGTTCTGTGTGGCTGACCTGCCGGTCACACAGGTAGCGACAGAGAAACAGAGGAGAGCATAGGGCTTGTTTAGGGGGCTGTGCTTCAGCTTTGGATCAAAAGCTCCCCCAAACAGCATGACTGCAAAGCAGCTGGGAAGCTAAGCCATAGCAGAAGCACCCCAAAAGCTGCAGCCGCTGAGGGAGAGTTTTTCAGCTGTGACTTCGCTTGACCGTCTCCCATCTCGCTCACTCCGCCTCCTCGACCTCCACCACCCTACCTCGCCACCTTCACATCACCTCTCCACTCGTCCGCCGTTGTGCTTCGCTAGGTTACTGCCTTCCTGCTCGGTTGCTCTCCAAAAACTACAGCTGCAGCAGTCAGTTTGCCAAACGGTATAACAAGAAAAGTCACAACCGCCAGCTACAGCTGATTTACAGCCCAACAAACCAAAAGCAGCTTTTCAGCCTAACCGCAGCCCCAAATGGGGTCTTAGCTGGGCTTGCCACCGGCGAGGTGAGGCCAGCGACCTGCGGCCTATAGCACAGTGAGCATCACCAGGGCGGCGCGCACTCAGGGCACTGATCGGTGGGGGTGGAGTGAGGCCGTAGTGAGCCGGCGCCGGTGAGGTCTGGCAGTGAGGTTGGCGGGTGGCCGTGGAGGTGGAAGACGAGGTTTTGGCTTGGAAGAGTATGGGGCTTAGCATCAATAGGCCAGGAGAGTTCCATTTTTCTGCTTAAT
Source organism: Otatea glauca (assembly GCA_036346275.1). Taxonomy (NCBI): domain Eukaryota; kingdom Viridiplantae; phylum Streptophyta; class Magnoliopsida; order Poales; family Poaceae; genus Otatea; species Otatea glauca. Next base: position 12,975,152 of record CM070728.1, read on the forward strand.
TTGGTTGTAGATTGGTCGTTGTGAGCTGCCACCGTTGGTTGGCTTTGGAGAAGAAGAACAGTGGCGCAAAGGTCGCTGTCGCTGGTGGGGGAGCTGCTGCGCCGGTTGGCGAGGATTGTATCAGCAAGAGGAGCTCGTGGCGTACCTAGGAGGCTAGCCGGCGGCGGTGGAGCGTGTCCCGAAGTGGTTGCCGACAGTGAGGTGCGGCGGTGCGAGTTGGAGCTCAACGGCAGAGCTCAGTCGGTGTGGGAAGCTTCAAACAAAGTAAGGAATGAGTTCAAGGGATAGTAGGGGTACTAAATCCGGGCCTAATTGAAGTTTCCTCACCGTGGTGCGAATCCATTCTTTCTTCGGTTTCCGTCGGCAATGGAGAAGACGGGAAGAATAATTGAGCTCAACTCAGCTCAGGGAGGTCCAGGGGTGTGCGAAGAGCTTGGTTCCGAGTCCTGGGGTATTTGGCGGCTACTTATGGGGAAGCAATGGCAAGGAAGTGCCGCAATTTGGTGTGAACGGTGCTAGAGCCTAGAAGTTGCCGCGGCTGTGCGGAATCTCCATGCCGTGGCAACGCAAAACGTGGAAAAAGACTGCCGTGTCAGAGTTGAGGCGGCGCGATGGCTGGCTTGATGTTTGAAGCTTCGTGGAAGGTCACTTGCCGTGGCAGAGGATGAGCTGGCTCTTCATTGCCGTGACAAATTGCCGACACATCAGGCAGCGTCGGGCTGAGCTGAAAAAGAAGACAGGGGCAGAGACTGCCAGGTGGGGCTGTGTTGACGTGGGTCCCATTGGTCAGTGAGACAACCGGAGAACCTACTTATCTAGTGTTTGGTCAGGATAAGGTCAAAAACAATGAATGAGCTACCAAATCATGTCTAGTATTTTTTATAATTTTTGTGAACAATCAGAGATAGTTTTTACCCTAAAAAATTTCAGCTTAAAATATTTTCTGTGCAAATTATTAAAATTCTGACAAGACTGCTTACCAAAATTCTATTTTCTGATTTTTATTTTTATTAGATAAAAAATAAGCTTTTATATAAAACTTTTTTTTGTGTGATACTAATGTTTATTGGGATTTACCATAAAAATTTCAGCTTAATATGAATTGTATTTTTTATAAAATTCTGATATTGCTATTATTGATTTATTGAAATTTCTATTTTTGATTTTATTAAGTGGTCAAATCAATTTTATTATTTTTAATATTTTCCTACAAGTTATCCTGGTGCTTTAGGTGACGCGGTAAAATTTTCAAGATAAGATATGATCTGCACAAAATTAAATAATTCTGGCATTGAATTGTGATATTAGTCTCATGCCACAGTTTTTGATTTTTTTTTTCAGCATTAAATTAGTTCAAACTGGTTTGAATTTTTTTTAAATGTCCTGGAGATGTTTTAGGATTTATATAAAATTTTCCAGATTTTATTTCTTAATGGATTTTGGGTTTTGCATTTTAAAGGAGAGGAAAACAATTAATATAAAAGATTTTCTGAAAAACAAAAATTCAAAAAAAATCATAAAATATGAAAAATTCAAAATAAAATTTCATTTCAAACTTATTTTCGTAATTTGTTCATTTTAGAAGAATTTTCTATATTGCTACTTATTCCTTTCGTAAGACTTAAAATTCAAGCAAATATGGAAAAATATAATATTTTAAAACAAAACCTCGATTTCAATTAAATTTTTTATTCAATTTCATTTTTAAATTTTATTTTCCTATTTTTGAAATTTTTGTAATGTTACATCGATCTACTGATCTAGAGTTGATAATTATATACTCCCTCTATTGACTTTTATAAGGTGTTCACGTATTTCGGAATCTACGTTATAAACTTTGACCAATAATTAGTTTAATAATATATAAATTATATGACATAAAAAGTGAAACCAATAGATTTGTATTTGAAATTATTTTTTTATGGTTATGATTTTATAACTATAAACAAAGCATTATAAAAGAAATTAACAATTAAAGTTTAACTCTGAAGATTACACCCAGTTAAAACCGTGCCTTATAAAAATTAAAGGAGTGAGTACAAGACAACACATGGCTATCGATCTCGGTCTCAGCAGCTGAGCTGTGCATGCGTGCATATGACTTCACTTGATTACGACCTTACTACCTATATAGCTTGTCGGAACTGCAGTCATTTTATTTCAAAATTAAGTTACTACTGAACAAAGAAAAATTATCATTATATTACAGAGGACAAAATCAATTCGAAAAGTATCTCAGTTTTTTCGCTCCTAAATAGTGCTCAAATTTTGATATCTCGAGATCCTATGGATGAAATCACTTTATCTTGTCCATCTCATTTGAGAAATATTTTATTGATGAATACTCAATTATTTAGATATTGGATGCATATCGGCCTACTTCCACTAGTTTGCTCATTAGTTATTATCATTATATGTGATACATCGAGGAATGCTCTAATATAGATTATTCTTTTTTGCATGACCTGTTTACATTAATTATATACTAGTTTTACATAAATTAAATTATGTAAAAAAAATGATATGACAGTTATAAAAAAAGAGGAACAAAATAAACTATAAGAAACACAACCAAAACTAAACATTGTTCATCTATGGTACGGCTCCCGATGATACTAAACAAATTGATTACTCCTTATCAAACTATTTACCCAGAGAAACAAATCACAAAATCAAAACCATAAGGCATAACGTGGATCACTAAGCAACATTCATGAAAAAAAAAGTACTCACAGACAAAAAAAAAACAATCGAATACCATAGCAATTTTTTTATTCTAACAAACCGAATTGCTTTGGTCTAATTTAGGACATTCCACTCGAACTTTATGTTACCTAATTCTAGCAGGTGGAAGGAAATTAACCATGGCTACCGCCCACGCTACGTACTATCCACCTGAAACATACAAGGTGAGGCTCATCTGGGCTCTCGTCGTGGTGGGCGTGCTCGCCTTGTCCCTCCTGCACGTACTGGGCTCCTTCCGCCGGCGGTCGAGCCACGCGCTCCTCCACGCCATCGTGTGGGGATCCTACTCGGTCTCCTACTCGCTGGTGAGCTACACCGTCGGGCTGATGCAGTCTTCCAAGTACTACGTCAACGAGTTCCCCGTGTGGGCCGCCTGCCTGCTCCTGCTCCTCGGCAGCACCGACTGCCTCACGGCGTACAGCCTAGACGACGTCGACAACTGGAAGAGCATCTGCGTGAACCACATTTTACAGGGAGTGTGGGTGGTCGATTTTTTTTAAAAAATAATATATTTTATAATTCAAATTGCAAAACTATACCACAAAATTTTTTTTCGCAAAAATATACCCCTGTCGCCCGTTGGTTGAGCGATAGAGGCTACTCGCTCTAGGGCTTGACGACAACTGCCACGTGACACGCCGACAGGTGCACGTCGCCCTCCCAACGGGCGACAAGGGCAAACTCGCCCTCCCAACGAGCGACAGTACCAAAATCGATGCACGGTTGGGCGACAAGGGCGCGGGCGGCCTCCTGTCGCCCAATCAGAGGGCGACTTGAGCCCAAATGAAAGCGCACGCTCGGCCGAACGGCAGGGAGAAGAGAAGAGGGTGAAGAGAGAAAAGAGAAGGGAGGAAGAGAAGAAAAGAAGGGGGAGAAGAGTGACGGCTTCGCAGGTAATTTTTTTACGCTCTATTTTATGTAGTTTAGGGTTAGAGTTAGGGTTAGAATTAATTAGTTTCGCGGTTTTTTTTGTTTAGTGTTTAGAAAGGGTTAGGGTTAGATGTAAATATTTTCACGATTTATTTTGTTTAGTGTTTAGGGTTAGATGTAGTTAAATGTAGTGTTCATATTTTTAGTAATTTAGTGTTTAGGGTAAGGATGGCCCATGAACAAACACCGCTCCAAAACATGAGTAATAAACATACGATTATCTGCGTTGTACATACAGTCAGTTGATCTAGTTATTTTCGCGGTTTATTTTGTGTAGTGTTTAGGGTTAGATCTAGTTAAATGTAGTATTTATTTTGTTTAGTGTTTAGGGTTGATCTAGTTAAATGTAGTGTTTATTTTGTTTAGTGTTTAGGGTTGCATTCCTGTAGCGGCTGTAGTAGCATCCGATTTGTTTAGTGTGTAGTAAGAAATCATGGTAGTGTTTAGCAACAAAATGTAGTTGAATCTAGTTATATTTTTAGTAATTTAGTCGGTTTGTGGAAATGCATGTACATAGTTGTTTTTACGAATAATAATATGTTGTTACGGTTTTTAGAGATAGATGTTGATAGATATGTTTTTTTACACATAGAAGTGCACGTATATATATTGTTAGGGTTGTAGATGTTTCTTAGAAATACAAGTGCAAAGATGAATATTTTTAGTAATGTAGATATTTTTCGCAAGTGTAGATATACGTACGTAAAGTTTATAGTACTTTTTACGAAGAGTAATTAATTCGTATGCTAATGAATAGGTTTGCAGATATGTCAGAACGAGTTTCATTTAGAATCTTTTATGGAGAAGGGGTTGTAATGTATGGTTCGGAGGGTGCGGATCTGAGTAACTTTCAGTATGTGGATAGAAGTTTAAGTAGGGTAGAAGAGCGTACATTTGCTGCTGTGTTGAATTGGTTGTATTATACGTTTCGCATGGAACAAGAGAAGTGCCAGCTGAAGTTATCTTGCCTTTGCACCATGCGAGATGATCCTGTTTATTGGAAGTTAGTTGAGCTGAAGGGAACTGCAGCTTGGAGGTCATATGTGAGGGGGGCGAATCAACGTGGATGGTGTCGGGTGCTTTTAGTGCAAGCGTATGAAAGGGTTGTTGCCCAGCAGCACCCGTTGGACGCCGGTGAGTGTAGTGAGCCTCAAAATGAATTCACTTATGGCGACACTGAAATTGGAGAGTCTAGACGGAGCCGCATGTTCGTGGTTGCAATGAGGATATTGGCTACGAGTAGTGAGCAAGTTGAGATTGGGGAGGATGATGGAAACATTGGGCAAGATCTTGCGGCAAGTAGACGAAGGTGAGGAAATTGAGGAAGTAATAGCACAGATGGAAGAGGAAGACCTTGAATATGAACAAGTAGAAGTGGAAGGCAGCGATAACTCGGATGAGGAAGATGAAGATGTTGAGCCACTTGTGCCGCAGATTGAGCACGCATCAATTTAATAACACGGTTGTAAATGAAGGCAATGATACACCTTGGCAGTATAACGACAATGAGGTGAGACCTAATAGCATGTACCCCACAAAAGAGGCAGTGCAGGATGCTATCAAAGATTGGGCCTTATCACTAAGAAGAACTTTCAGGGTTAAGAAGTCCGCCCCAACCTGCTACGACGTGGTGTGCGAGATGCAAGGGTGCCCCTGGAGAGTGCACGCGTACAAGCCCAAATGGGGCACTCACTGGCTATGTTCGAAGGTTGAACAACATAGTTGTATGACTGAGGAAACCCTGGTGGCTCACAGGAACCTGTCGTCCGGGTATATCGCGAGTGTCATGTACCCAGAGTTAGTTGAGAACCTGAATTTTGAGCCCTGTGCTATTATCCGAGCAATTGAGAACAGATTTCAGTACACAATTAGCTACAAGAAGGCATGGTGGGCGAAGCAGAAGGCCTTGATAATGAGATTTGGGAAATTTAAAGACTCGTACCATAATCTGCCCGCCTTTGCTCGGTTGCATTTGTGGAAGAAATCACGGTACTTTTATGATTATCGGATCGTCCGTCAAGGAAGTGGCCGAACAAGAGGCATCTAAAGAGAGTTTTCTTCGCATTCGGAGCTTGCATTAGGGCGTTCTATCACTGCCGTCCATTGTTGTGTGTGGACGGCACATTCCTGACCGAAAAATACAAAGGACAAATAATGGCAAATTTGTGGCGTCGCGAACAACCGATTACGCTGTTGCCTTTGCCTTCGTGGAAAGCGAGAACTATGAGAGTTGGCTATGGTTTCAGCGGAACTTGAAGATCGGGGTGAGGGACACGTATCCCCGCCATACGGACTCGGTTCTGCACGGTGCGGTAAGTTTTGTCTAATGTACGATATATTTTTGTATGGCATTTTCCAGAGTAATGTGTTAGGTTAATTCGTAATGTATTTTTCAGACTGATGTGCTAGCCCGGTACTACGAGGAGTCCGGGAGCTTCCTGTCTCGTCTGTCTCGTGGGGTAGACGTGACCAGAGAGGACGTGACCTCCTTCTTCGCGAGGTTCAGGGAGAGTGCCAGACGCACCCTCGAGTTGGCAGGATGCCGCATGCCCCGTGATGTGGCTGACGACGCTCGCGGCGTGCCGCTTACTACAGGGAGGAGTGCTCCAGGTACATCTTCACACGCCACGTCCTCCTGTCCCACCGTCACGCCGACTTACGCGACAGGGCAAGCTTCTGGACACGCTGCTCTAGCACCTCACGTCGGAGGTGAGTACTTCGGCACACTTCGTATGTTGTCTAATTATTTTTTGAATGTCACCAACAATTCTTCACTTCTTACAGGCTCACAGGCACAGTGGTTCTCCTCTGTAGCTTCACCTACCCCTGACGACTACGAGGGGCAGTTTGATGATGCAGCCCATGCGGATTACGACCTCGACGATAGTGACGTGTCGAGATACCGTTGGTCGGATGTGCGGATCATCGCAATTGCGAGGAGCACCACCACCGACGCAGCCTTCCCGGGCGACGCTACACCTCCGGCTAGACCACGAGGGCCCACCACCCACCGGTGCGGTTGGCGTACTCGCGGGCAGGTTCGTAGGAGGCCCGCCCGGCGAGGAGGCGCCGTAAACGGGGCGTCGAGAGTTTGTTATGTTATTTTAGCTTATGTATTTAGATGTATACGATATATTTTGTTATGTTAGTAACCTCTTACTTTTGGTTATGAAATATTGTTATTCCGTATACTGTAGCCCTACTTTCAAGTATGACCAATCGACGCGCGCAGACTTTTCGAGCGAATAGCCTACTCACGGGAGTGCAGCCTTGTCAGGCCGAGTAGACAAGTCACATGCATCAGCTTTGTCAGCCTTGTCGGCCGGATGAGACAAGTCACATGCATCAGCTTTGTCAGTCTTGTCAGGCCAAGTAGACAAGTCACATGCATCAGCTTTGTCAGCCTTATCAGGCCGATTAGACAAGTCACGTGCATCAGCTTTCTCAGCCTTATCAGGCCGATTAGACAAGTCACATGCATCATCTTTGTCAGCCTTGTCGTGCAGCTTTGATGATGGGTGACACGTCGTGCGCCCATCAGTGCTGTAGTTGTGTAAGGCAACCCCTCACCACCACTATAAAACCGGCCGAGGGGTAGACATCCAACACCGCAAACAAGCAATACACGCCAGCTGAATCTACACAAATTAGGGCACGATGTCGTTCTACCGTCGCCTCTTCAGCAAGCAGAAGTCATCCCGCCCCAAGTACCCGGATACTAGTAGCGTTGACGCCCCAGTTCTACCGGAGTTGCCCCGACCCAATTGCGACTGCAACCTTCCGGCGAAGATGATGCAATCTACCACGAGAGATCTGACGCGCTCACTCTGTTGTGCAGCTCCGCTTACACGGATAAACTCTTTGGTGTCCATACAATCTGAGTAACATTACCATTTCATGCATCGTTCTTTCTTTTCTCAAAGACAACGACCGGTGTTGCTTCTTCCAATGGATCGACGGGCGGAACGAGCGTGACTACGAATTTGTCTACAATCGCCACGACGCCGACCCCGCTTCACCCGAGAACTTCAACCGGGGAGAGGCCGCCAGATACGTCCCGTTCTAGAGCGACGAGTTTAGGGCGGTGGACAAGAGGCCAACCAATCGGTGAGTTTCATGCGGCGAACTCATGCTTCACTCACAAAGTAGTAATTCTAAACCAGTTCATCGCATACAGGAGTTCAAAAAGAAAATTGCGAAATTTTCTCGAGTTAAAGGAGAAACCTCCTCAGGGGCCACCCGAAAGCCCGGACTTTTGCGAACACGGTCTTCAGGCAGCAGTTGATTCCTGCCACGATGAACTAGCGGACCGGAGATTCTACCGGTGCCCCTTGGCCGAGGATGAATGGTGCGGCTACTTCAACTGGGTGGACTCGGAGACGTACCACCCACATCTCAAACTTCCCGTATGGGAAAACTGGGGGGAGCAACCCTCCCCGTGGTGCTACTACCGCCCAGAAAAGCCAGACCCCGAGTACGCCTACGGTGTTATTCAACGACCACAGCGGGCATACTATATTGACTACAGGGCACGCCTCCGGTTGTACAAGGACAAGCCCAACACACACCTCCTGCACCATATAGTGGAGTGCGAGCCGAAACAGAGCAGGCGTCTCGGCAAGTCTCCGCCAATGGCCAACGCAACAGAGGTGCAAGAGGGTACCTCCCAGGGTTCACAAAACCGAATTTCGAAATTCGCGTCAAAATTCGCGGTACGAAAACCGCAAAAATCGCTCGGAATACCGCCCAAAAACCGTCAAAAACCGAAGGGTTAATAAATCAAATTTTTTCTGAAAAATTCAAAAAAAATATAGAAAAACTGCTCGGTTTTTGCGAAGAACCGTTGCCAACTAGATGTTCATCGCAAAACGGTTTTTGTGAGCGGTTTTTGACGAAAACCACGATTTTTGGCGAAAAACCGAGCGCATAAATTTTTTCAAAATTTTTAAAAATTTAATTTTTTTTTGAATGGACCGGTTTACCGAACGGTTTTTTATTTCGAACCTCAGCGGTACGCTCGAAAACCGCGATTTTCGAGCGGTTTTCGTCGGTTTTGTGAACCCTGGTACCTCCTCTCGAAGAGGAAGGGACAAGGGGAAGCAGCCGGCCGAGGTTCTCACCACGCAACCAATCCTTGACTCGCTACGCAGACCATCCGGGAACCCGGGTGGTATTAACATAGGGGACACCGGGAATCGAGATGACCAAAAAATTGTGTCTTACACACCCGAGACGTACGGCATAGGCCACCCATTCGGCTACACCTGGGAGCACTGCGGATCCCCATGGAGTTCTTTCATAGTAGGGGTTGAGCGGTGTCCGCGTACAAATCTCAAAATTTACACGGGTCAGGTAATATGCAGAAAATGCGGGACATCATTCATTTGTACCGGATAGGCGAACGATCATCTGTTCCACCATGACAAACAATGCTTTCGTTAGTTAGTTAGTCAAGCAATTTACGTCACATTGTTGTAATGCCCTTGTAATATAATCTAATCTATTGCTTATTTTATCATCGAACTTTTTGCATCCGCCCTTATGTATGTTCAACAAATAGTTTAAGTGCTACGTACGAAATATTCATAACATGAGTTGTCGTCGATTATAATAATTATGGGTTATTGCACTAGTGGAAAATACATGCAAAGCAAGGTGTAAATTTATTCACATGCAATAACGCGATTTGTTCACATGCAATAACGCGATTTTGTCCACATGCAATAACGCACAAGGCTACGAATTGTTCACATGCAAAAACGCGATTTTGTCCACATGGAATCACGCAGAATGCTGCGAATTGTTGACATGCAATAAGCGTCTCATTTACAATTGTTAGAGTTAATTAATCCTGTAACAAGAGAGGAGTCCGAACTGAAATAGAAAAGAAAAGAGTTTGATCTTGGTTTAGTTTTGAATGCGTTTCTGATTCTTCGAACTGCTGGTTAAGAGTATAAATTCCTAGGTAGTCCTGAAATTTATAAGCAAGTGAGTAAGAGAACAGCAAAATGTGATAGTTGTGTTATACTATAAATATTATTCTCTATGTGCAATTGTGTTATTCCTTGTGTCCATGTGTGTTTATAATCCATGTGTTGTACCATAAATAATTTACTTGAATCCTAAATCTGTTTATCCAAATATTTTCACCTTTTTTGAAGTCTCTCAGAATTTTTTAAAAAAATTTGAAAATTTTCTCCCATGTCGCCCTTTCATTGGTCGATTTCTTCATGTCGCCCTACCATTGGGCGACATGATCCCATGTCGCCCTACCATAGGGCGACTTGTACACGTGTCGCCCTACTGTTGGGCGACTTCTCCTCTCGCCCAACTGCAGTGCGAATAAGAAGTCCACCTCACTGCCCAGTCAGCAAGTCGCCCTATGGTAGAGCGACAGTAGCACATTTTTGCAATTTTTTGATTTCGTGGTATATTTTTGAAATTTGAATTATAAAATATATTATTTAAAATTTAATTTCGTGGGTGGTCGCCAAGTACGGACAGCACTGGGGCTCCCCGTGCTCGGGCGCCCCCGGCTCGGACTTGGAGGCCCCGCTCTGGGGCATCTTGGCCGTCATCGTCATCAAGTCCTACGTACGGATCGCGTCCTTCAGAATGACGAGCAAGTCCTGCCTGCTCTGTAAGAACTTTTGTTAGTTTAATCTTGTAGTTTGTTTCAGATGTCAGAGTCAGAGTTGTTTTAGTCGTTGTATGCAGTTAAGTTTGTTAATCTGCGTTTAGTTGTCGGACATGCTACAGTGTCCGTATCGTTAAAGCGCAGGTTTAGTTGTTTTTTGATTCGGTTTTGTTTTGCTGGATAACTATCCAAACTCTTGTAATCTTGAGTATATAATAGAGAAGAAAACCAGAAAAGACGTGTGCAGTTTTTCACGTCTCAAAAGCTTACTGCTGTTTTTCCCACCATTGTCATAGTTTAGCTGAGTTCAGAGTTTTTCTCAATTGCTCTGCGTTGCTAAGTTGTATCAGACAGAGGTATTGCTTTGCATTGTCGTGCGGTTTTCAGATCCTGTCTCTGGCAGTTTCAACAAGAACGTGAAGAGGATCGCCGACTCTACATGCAGCGCGAGCACGAGCTGACTGCCGCTGGGGAGCCGAACTCCGTGATCACCTTTGTTAGGGTTAGCAGCACGATAAAATAACAGGAGACAAGATTTAACGTGAAAAAACCCTTGCGAAAAAAACCCACGGGAAACAATCCACTATAATGCTTCAAGATTACAAGTACAGGGGTTGGCTTATATAGCCAAAGAGTCCTAGTTGTAAAAAATTTGACTCCTAACAAACTATAGATATAACCAAAAGATATGATAAGTTGAGATATTGAGTTATTGAGAGTATTTAAGCTCCCTATTTGTATAAATTATGCTTATAATATAGGTTTTGGTGTTGATAATGTTGATGACTAAAAATGATACTCAGTGAAAACCGACAATAGTCAGATTTGATGATCAAAGCTAAGTTGTTTTTCTAGTTTTGGCTTGGGAGTTGATTCAAGTCATATAGTTAAAATCACCGTACTATTAAGAGGGATTATACATAAGAAATGATCCTAGTTCATATGCAAAATCATTAAGATTACTTGGAGCATAACTGCATAAGACTTTTCATTTTTCTCACTCAAAAATCCAGAGCTTTATCTTGATAGCCAAAATAATTCTCTCTGGATCAAACTTCATTTTTCACAAACGCTCAAAGATCCTAAGTTCAAAATTCTAACCGAGCGTACAACATGTACATCGGACCGATATTTTCGGTCCGGCGCTGAGAATTATCTTCACCGAGCATACTCCATGTACGCCGGACCGACTTTTTCAGTCCGGCGTTGAGAATTCTCCTTTGATTCTTCCTCAACCAAATATAACTATGTTCGTCGGACCAATCTAAATTCTTTCTTATAATTAGTCCGGCATAAGTTATATTTTCACTCTAAATATAATTCTAGTCTGTGTTAAAATTCATTTTAACCAGAAATATGAAGTCTGATGCAGGCCAGAATTCCTTGTGTACGTCGGACCAATTTTTCCGGTCCGGCGCAAACTTATTTTACTCTGATAAAACCAGTCGTTTTCTCATGTACGCAAGACCAACTTTTTCGGTCCGGCGCAAACGTTATTTACTAGTACTCAAAAGAAACAATATCATGTGTACACAGGACCAACTTTTTCGGTTCGGCGCAAACGTTATTTGCTGGTACTCAAAAGAAACAATATCATGTGTACGCAGGACCAACTTTTTCGGTCTGGCGATATCAAAATGAAGCAATGCATATGTACTACGGACCGATATTTTCGGTCCGATGTAAATGAGTCTCTCTAAGTTCAACAATGCTTCTCAATACTATGTACCCCGAACTAAAATTTTCGGTCCGACGTGTGTGTAGTTTGACTTATGGTTCATACACCATAGATTTCTTGCAAAAAGGTAGCAGTTGACATACCCCATCTAACCTACTAACCCCCAACGGGCAAATGGCAGGTGTAATGGTTATCTCTGTTCAGGATCTATATATATAGAATGCCTGGGTTCACAAACTGAGACACACAGAGCTTTGCACATTCACATTTTTGATATCCTGAACATCTTTGATATCATTCAGATCATATACAACTCTTGATCTTTAGAATTCCTGAGCTTCATTTTCATCAAGAGTTTGAGCTTCAACTCAGAAATCACAAACATTCTTTCTGAACTTTTAGAGTGCTTGCTCCAAGCTAAGTCTAGTTTGCATCTAGCTACTGAATCAAGAGACAGGGCTTGTGGATAGTCTATTACTCTTGGAACTAGCTGTTCCTAGACGGTTGGAGAATTTGTTGGTGCAACCTATCCAACAGTGATTGTGGAAGGCCACCATTGCTGTGAAAGGTTGAGACTCACCTCACTGGAGTAGTGAAAGAGTCAAGATAGTGAAAAACCAAAAACTATTGAGATTGGCTGTTTGGTGGAGCAATACTTCTGAGGAAGTGCTCTAACGGGGACGTAAGAGTGATCTCTGAACCTCGGTGGAAAATCATTTTGTTCTTCTGTGTTTGTTTTTATTGCTCATTATTCTCTTATAGTTTCTCATTCGAAATACCCTTTTCTTACAAAATTTTCTTGAATAAGTGTTGTTCTGAACTTTTATACTAGTTGCTTCCGTTTCTGCTTTTTATTGAGAAAAGTTTTTTTCGTAATAATTAAAAAGTCTTAAAGTTGCCTATTCACCCCCCTCTAGGTCTACTTGGTCCTTACAAGTGGTATCAGAGCAAGGTTACCCCTTTAAAGCTTAACAGCTTGGGTAAAATGGCCAAGAGAATAGGATCAGCTACAGTAAGTGTAGGAAGGGTTTCTGTTTTTGATGGCACAAGTTATGCTTATTGAAAAATTAGAATGAGATGTTATCTTGAGGCCTTAAGTTATGATGTGTGGAGGGTTACAGAAAGACCTTTGCCTCCACGGGTCATACCAGAAGGGCAATCCTCATGCTCAGAACCTACACCTAGAGAGATAAGGAATTTGCATTTTGATGCTCAGGCTAGAAATGCTATCTTTTCATGCCTCAGTGTCGAAGTTTTTGATGAGTCAGTAATTTTTGGTTGTGGGTTATTTGCACTGATCATTCAATATGAAATTTTCAGGATTGAAATCCTTGATATATGGACGACTCTTCAAAAAATTCATGAGGGTACCTCTGATATAAAAGAGGAAAGATATTTTGTTGTCAGGGAAAAATTTGATTAGTTCAAAATGCTCCCTCATGAAAATACTAATGATATGTTCTCTAGATTAAACCCTATTATAAATAAGCTTAAAGGTTTAGGAACTAAAATTGAAAATGTTGAAGTATGCAGAAAAATGATCAGAGTTCTAACTCGAGCCTATCATAGCCTAATCACTTATCTATCCAATAGTGGTGATTTGAAGAAGCTCACACCCATTGAACTATTGGGCAAGATATCAGCTCATGAGCTTACCTTGGGTGATGAATTTGAAATCAAGAAAAAATCTATTGCTCTCAAGGCCAAAGAAAAGATTAAGACTCTTCTGATGATAAAGAAGAAGAAGATACATGCTATTAAGAGGATGAAGATGTAAGAAAAGTGGCTTCCAGATTTATTTCAAGTCCGGACCTGAGATTCGTTTCAAGTCCAGACACCAGATCAAAGAGCTTCAACCGGTCATGTTGCTCCTTTACGGGTGGAGCGCCGCGCCGAAGGCCGGAGCGGTGGTGCCGGCGCACGCGAGGCCAGAAGCGCGAAGGCGGTCGGCGAGGCAGCACAGGCGTTCGCTGCCGGAGATTCAAGCCGCAAAGATGGCGAAGTAAATAGGCTGCTTCATCTTAATCAGATGCATGTGCGTATGCCCCTGATGCATGGCTACTCGGTGCACAAGGCTTGATCCGGTCATCCTCATAGTTGATCCATCAACTAGAAAAGACAGCAAAGACGGCAAGGGAACCAAGTCAGCAAGCTCCATTGACTAGAAAAGAGATCCCAGGTGTTAGGCGGCGCAGATCCACGGCTCCACGCAGGTCGACCGGACGCACGCGACCTCGAACCTCAGCCGTGCCAACTGACGACTGCAGCGTCGCCGGCCCGCGAAGCAGATCGCGCTGATCAAAATCCGGGAGAAGCCGGCGGGCGGTGGCAGCCGGATGAAGATGGATGACGGCGTTGACAGCCGGAGGGCAACGGCACGTGCTGCTAAAGGTCACGGGCCGGAAGGAGCAAGCCGGAGGGGCGGCGGCGTCAGGGAACGCGAAGGACGCCCGCGGATCCGATGGTGCCGACGGCTGACGGTGACAAAACCGGGGTGCAGGCACCGCGAGGACCCGCGGGGATGGCGGCACGGAGCAACTGATGCTGGCCCGGCTGGAGGCGGGGCAGCGGCGTGAACGGCGGTGAGCAGCCGCGACGGGCCATGGAGGAAGCAACGACCGATGCGGGAGCGGATGGCCATGGTCCCGACGTGGCGGGGCGTAGGCAGATGAAGGACGGCGGTGATGTAGATCGGGAACAGCCGTGTTGGAACGGTGACTCTGATACCACTGGTTAGGGTTAGCAGCACGATAAAATAACTAGATACAGGATTTAACATGAAGAAATCATTGCGGGAAAAAACAACGAGAAATAATCCACTATAATGCTTAAAGATTACAAGTACAGAGGGTTGAATTATATAGGCAAAGAGTTTTAATTGTAGAAAACTTTCCTAACAAACTATGTATAGAACCAAAAGATATGGTAAATTGAGATAATTATCTCCAGCAATCCATTTTCAAAAAAAAAAATATCCCCTGCATGCTACCGGTACGTGGTCTCGGGCGAGCGTACGCTCAAGTACCTACCGCGTCAGGCAATCAGAAGAGCGAGCCGGCGTACGTGAGGATACCCGACATCACCACCGTGGAGGATGTTTGGAAGTGCACGGGGTCCCTGCTGAGCACCCAGCGGGGCCTGCAGCTCAAAGGACTTCTGCCTCTCCATAGCCCTATCCAAGATGCTGAACTGAAGGTTCGCCGGCTTTGAGCTCGCGGATGCGAAGCTTCCGAAAACCCATGACTTCGTGTTCCAAGGGCTGCTCGCCGATGGCAAGGGCTGTTACTGTCAGGAAACTTTTTATTGGCCTACGCAACTGCTCAATTTTTTTTTATTTTTCATTAATATTTATACTAGAGGTGACATGCTGACTTGATAGCAATCCGAACTCCTAATCTTAACAAACTCAAATAAAACTTGCAGAGTTTTAACCTTCTAAAACTGAAACTCATTCTTATCTCTTTAACTAATGCATGTCAAGATTATCTCTAACATTTCCCCTCCTAATTTTGACACACCGACTCTTACTGATTGCGGCAATCGGTCTCAACTATGATTTGCCCAACACAAAACTCGATACAGGATCGTGAACGCATCTCCAAGGAGTTACGTCTTCTTCTTGCTGACCATACCACTGGTGACGCACCTCGTCGACGATTACGACCTTTTGCCTCAGCTCCAATTGTCTTTTCACCAGTAACACAACTTGACGGTGACGCAAACTCGCATTAGAGCTTACTCATGAGAGAACTTAGACACAACTACAAAAAAACTCTCATGCACACACATATGCTAGATCAATGATGACAATTCCTCAACATCCTAAACTCGACTTACTTAGGGCCTATTTGTCTTAGTTTAGGATTCTCTAAGAGCTGATTCTGGATTGTGATTGTAGAAAAACTGATTCTCTAAAAATTGGAATTCAAAAGCACATATGAAGTGGATTGTGGATTCTAGTGTATATGGGTAAGCTGGATTGTGAGAATCGAATTGTTTATTTTTTATTCTGCTTTTGAGACTAGAATCCAGATTCAAAAGTTAAAACAAACAGGCCCTTAGCTGATTGATAACGACAGTACATTTTTCCAATATTTTGAACTCAACTTACGATAACTAGACTCAGCTCTATTTTCCTACACCGCTAGCACTGCAGCCACCACTTGCTTTGGCGTCCCCTCTTCTCTATATTTGTTTTTTATTCACTTCCGTTGCTTGCATGTTGCTGTGCTGTACAACACCTGGCTGCCGTACGTGACGCACGTTCCTTCACAAGCAGCCACACCAGAAGGGAAGGGAGTCGGTTGCTGCTGCTTGATCTCCTGCAGCGCCCTTCGCTACCTCCGTGACGTCGATCCCTTGTTCCATCGTACAGATCCCTTGTGAAACAATATGACGGGAGTGCCGCCCCTGCTTCTGCCTTGTTCCTGCACCGATGCCCTGAAGTGCGTGCCCACGCGACAGCTTGCTTCTACACCAGCGGCGGTGGCGGGCGTGACCGCTCGTTCTCACGCCCGAGGCAACCTGAGATGGCCGCCCCCGGGAGTCTCCTCTCAGAGGCGGCGGCTTGATCTAAAAACCTTAAGCTCTGATATCAATTGTTGGAACAATCAGGAAACTTTTTGTTGGCCTACTCAACTGCTCAGTTTTTTCTGGTTTTTTATTGCTATTTATACTAGAGATTACATGCTAACTAAATAGCAACCCGAACTTCTAATCTTAATAAAATCAAACAAAATTTGTAGAGTTTTAACCTTCTAAAATTGAAATTCGATCTTACCTCATTAACTAATACATGTCAAGATTATCTCTAACAGTTACGAGCTGCCGTTCAGGGTCATCAAAGTAGAGCCTGCTTTTGTCCCCGACTTGTACTGCACAAGGTACCCTTACATCTACCATAAGAGCCTCTACCTCACGCTCTGCTTGCCCGTAGCCATGCTTCTCCTCTGCTTGTGGCTCAGCTACCTGCTCTTCAAGTGCTTCGAGGCACACAAGGACTACATCTTTACCACTTTGTTCTCAATGACACTGTTGACGTTCTCGGAGGGATTCTAGCTGTACCTGTGCATGGCCTCAGACTGGCCTCAGACTGGTTCAAGGTGGCGTTGATCCGGAGCTACGTCACCAGAGTTGAGTGGCAGAGGAACCGTTTCGCTCAGAAGATCGTCGGGCTTCTTTTGAGCCTCAAGCTCTTGGGAGGACAAGCTTGGGCAGTACTATCTCCTCCACGCGTTCGACTCCACGCCCTGTGTGTCGCTGTGCCTGGTTGACAAGTCCAAGAAGGGGCGCCAGAAAGGGAAGCTCGTCAAGCTGCCAGCCAAGTCAAGCGGGCGTGTGAAGCCACCAATGAAACTACAGTGACTCACACCATCCCGATATGGTACATTGCTACAACTCTTTGCAAGAACAGGTTGGACGGCACAGCACAACTCCCCGAGGTGGAGGAGGCCTCCTCGGTGGCCTCCACTTTGTCCCAATACTGTGCGTATCTGGTCGTTTACGCGCCGAACCTCTTGCCTGACCACAGCTGCTTCTCGGCATCGACACTCGACGCGTCCACCAAAGAAGCGCGTGGGTTACTGACAACCCCCAAGTACAAGACGATGGAGAGCAAGTGCGACGAACTGATGAAGAAGAGCGCCGATGAGATTGAATTTGACGGTCGTTACACGCCCGTCGTCATGCTGGGGCGCTCGGCTTGCGAGGCAGCTGCTGGCTGGAGACATCCAGGACTGTCTACGGTGGAAGGTCCTCTCTGAATTCTGGGCGGAGATGGTGCTGTACGTCGCGCCGTCCAACGACGCCCGGGCGCATCTGGAGGCTCTGCCGAGAGGAGGGGAGTTCATCACGCACCTGGCAAGTTGAAGCCGAGTCCGACTTTGTGTATGAGACAATCTACCATATAAGTAGAGCTTGTGTAATAGCAAACATAAGTGGAGAAAAAGAATCAATGTAAGTCACAAGAGTTTTGTTGCTTAGTTGGTTCTTCCGTTGCTCTTGAGAACACAAGTCGCGAGTTCAAGTCCTGAGGCTGCAGAATCGACAGATTCTTGATCCGTTGCCGAGATGATGCCGCACTCTTCGGGAAGTGGTGTCACTGGTGATGAGGCGACGTCGGTTTTCCCGGATACGGGCTAGCCGAATTCGGATAATTCGGGATACGGATACGGGTCGGATATATGGCGAATTTGGATCGAAAACAGATAGAGATATACGGATAACACACGCATACATTTAGTAATATATGGTGAATCAAATCACATAAATAAATGCCTTACTATCATTTAATGGTATCTTTTGTTGTTTACAGAAAACATCAAGCAACTCTGATGACAAACACACAAGGAAAACAATTACCAACAGATCTGTGAGAATTAAGAATGGAAACATGTGATTTACAAATTAGAATGTGTTCTGTACCTACATACCTATATACAAAGGAGGGCAACTTGAACAATCAAGATTTGGTAGTTCTACAGTAATTCTACCAACAAAAGAAGGTGGTATTACTGCATATATAGTCCACACACAACAAACCCTATGCTGACATGAAAAGAAGAACACTGAAATTCACAAAAGCACATGAATAATCATAAAAGTTTTCATTGGCCTATACAACACACATAGAGGATCTACCTGTAATCCTGCATGAACTATATTTCCTGTACCAAGCAAGAACACACTGATTAATTGAACAAAAGTTTACAAAGTGAATAAAATTCATCCAGTTGAACTCTTGTAAGATGAGATTTTGAGTTGAACTTCCAATGCCATGTTGGATATGATCAACTGATAACAGATTGCAGATGAGTTGTATTACAAAAATGTACCACCAGTATCAAAACAAGAATGCTTATGGTATGGTTGAACTAGAACCTTGTCACTTGGGCGTAGGGAGGCATTCAGGCGGAGGCGCAGTTGGGGGGTGGAGACGCTCGGCCAGGGGCGGAGACACGACTGCGAGGGAGGCCCTCTGGTTGAGTTGCTCGGTCGGGAGGAGGCGCTTGGGCGGAGGGAAGCGCAGTCGGGGGGCGAAGACGACGCTCGGCCAGGGGTGAGTGACTCGGTTGGGGGCGGAGACGCGGTCGCAAGAGCGGGGAAGTGGCCGGAGGCGAGGGAGACGCAACTGGGGGGCGGAGACGACGCTCGGCAGGGGCGAAGACACAGCCGCAAGAGCAGGGATGCGACCGGGGGCGGAGGAGATCTGTCGGGGGTGTGGAGTCGGCCAGAGGGTGGAGCCGCGGAGGAGATCGAGGGGGTTGTGGGGGGCTGACTGGCGCCTGGCGGAGTGGCTACGTGGGGAAGACCGGAAAACGGGAAGGGTAGCCATTTAGCCAATCACAGCAATCCGGATATCCGAATAGACAATTATCCGATATTCGTTTCCCATCCTAGATTATCCGGATATCGATCGCTCTGGATCCGATCCGGTATCCGGATTACATTATCTAGATTCGTATCCGTATCCGACCGGATAGTTTAATTTCTTCCCGAATCGAGTTCCATCTGGATCCGGATCGGGCGAAATTATCCGACCCGTTTTCACCCCTAGTGGGATGCGATTGTGGACGGCAACGTCAATGTGCGCAAGGATCAGATGGCCTTGGCAGCCATCTATGGAGGCATCTCGGAGGAAACGCTCTTCCTACTGGCCAAAAAGGAGACGGTCAAAGCTGCGTGGGAGGCGTTGAAGACGATGCATTTTGGCGCCGATTGTATCAAAGAGGCAAAGATACAGACCCTCAAAGCTGAGTTCGAGGGGTTGCACATGACGGAGATGGAGTCGATCGATGGAAACGCTCTTCCTGCTGGTCGAAAAGGAGACGACTAAAGCTATGTGGGAGGTGTTGAAGACGATGCATCCTGGTGCCGATTGTGTCAAGGAGGCAAAGTTATAGACGCTCAAAACTGAGTTAGAGGGGCTGCGCATGATGGAGACGGAGTCGGTTGACGATTTTGCCATCCGGTTGACAACATTTGTCAACAAAATCAAAGGGCTTAGCGACAAGATGGAGGAAAGCTATGTGGTAAGAAAATTCCCTCGTGCAGTCCCTGGCAGGTTCATGCAAATCGTCTCCACCATTGAACAGTTTGGTGACCTCAAGGTGATGACGATCAAGGAGGTGATCGGTTGATTGAAGGCACACGAGGAACGAATTAGGGGATCCGGCAGGAGGAGCTCTAAGTGATGACGAACTAGCAGTACTTTGACGATGTGTCAAGTAAGAGAGTTGAGTTCAGAACATTGAAGAGATGTGTTCGTCATCCTATGTAGAGTTCTGAAGTCGTGAGGGTGCAGAATTTTTAGTTGATTTTTTTTTTATGTTCCAACAGGCGCTGCTCACGCACGCCGGCTTGTTGAAGCGAGGCCCTACTGGGCCACAGGCTGCTGTCTGATCGCTCCGATCACCAATGCTTGCATGCAGCTGGTTATGTAGTATGTACTACTATCTATATCTAGAGGCCTGCGGCCTGCCTGTGGCCATGCATGTAGTAGTACCCTATCGTTTGTCCTAGGCAGGTGTACTATATAGTACTATATATATTGTGTGGCTAGCTCTTCTGGTAGTTGTCTACGTACTGTTGGGAAACCCAGATGGCCCATTGAAGGCCCATGCTGGTCCCTTAGTCTAAACCCTGGATGAGCGCTATAAAAGGAGGAGGGGGGTCCCCCTAATATACAAGCAATCATTAGCAATAAAGAATTTCCGCTATTGCTCTCCCTAAACACGTCTCTCTCTCTTTCTGTTCTCCAATTCAGATCTGTTCGGGAACCCCGGACTATTCGATAGCGAGGTTCCTTAACACGTTATCAGCACGAAGCTCTACCGGAGATCAGAATTGAAAAGGTGAGAAGAGGTGAGAATCGGCGATTGATTCTAATCGTTGTTGATCCTATGCATGCATCTACTGTTCGCATCTGTTTTATGTTTGCATCACGTGGCACGAAGCTACAGGCAACATCAGTACATGCATCATCCACAGAAAAAAAGGAAACATGCGTTTCGGCTTCCGCGCTCGTAGCGCGCCGCGTCACTGCCTCGGTTCGCGTGCACGACAAGAAGTCACCGAAGCACCACGCGTAACCCCGGTTTCCCGCGCTCACCGGCTGGAAGCCCGGCCAGCCGTCGCACGACCAGCTCTGCCAGCACGCGCACAAAGCCGCGCGCATCGCCTTTGGTCTCGCGCGATGCCGTCGCCGACCGCCCACGACGGCTTCGACCGAGTGCCGCGACGCCTCGGCTTCCGCGCGCACGAAGCGTCTCCGGCCTTGCCTCGTCTTCACCGGCCATAGCTCGAAGCCGTGCTCGCCGCACCTCGGTCGCCCTTTGCTCGAATCGGCGGCGACGCTTGAGGCAGCGCCCAAAGAAGCGGCGCCGAGCTGCGGCGGCGCTTCGCCCTACGCTCGGCGGCGGCGACGCTTGAGGCGCGCCAAGAAGCGGCGCCAAAGAAGCCGCCCCGCTTGGCTCGGTCGCGTGCCGCCGCGCGCCGCCGCCGTGGCCGCCTCGGCGTTCGTCGAGCCGCCGCAGCCCCACCGCCGTGCTCGTCCGCGCGCCTTAGCGCCGCCGAGACACCGCAAGCCGCGCCTCGCCGGCGGCGCCTGCCGACGCCGACGCCTCGACCGTGTGCCGTCCCCTCGGCCGTGCGCCGGGTGCTATCGCCGTCGGCGTGTGCGCGTAAACCGCCGCCCGCGCGTGAGCTCGACCTCGCCGTCGCCGCCCGACCCACGCCCTCGGCTTGAAGCCATCGACCTTGCCTCATCGTCTTCTCTGCGGCGTGCGTGCGAGGCCTGAGAATGGGAGGCGCGCGCGAGGCGAAGAAGGAGCAAAGCGCGCAGGCGCGAGGCGCAGAGGCGAGGTGGAGAGGGCGCGCGCATAGGTGCAAGGAAAACCTAGCCGCCGCTTTTTATGGGATGAGCTGTGAGCTAAAGGCCCAAAGGGCCGGGAAGAAGAAAGTGGCCCAAAGGCCACTCGGCTGAAAAAGAAAAAGAAAAGAAAAAGAAGAGAAGGGAAAAAAATTGCAGAAAATTTTGAAAAATTGCCAGAAAATCAAGAAGATTTATTTGGCTCTGTTTTTAACTTTTCTGGCTTTATTTCTCTGTTTTATAAATATTCTTTATGAATTTTGAATCCGTTGCTTTATTTTATATAATGCAATGCATATGATTTTATTTTCTGCACTTTATGCTTTTGCAACCATTTTTCTATCAGATTATACGCAGTAATCTAAATCAGAATTTTGAAATCATGCGGATGTCGGCATTGTGAATCGTGAGTTTGAAGAAGCGCCCCGCGCAGTCGTAACTACCTCACTTGGGCATCGGACGTAAAGATCGTCCTTGGGGCAAGCTCCACTCCGCGATTGGTCTAGGGTCCTCGCAGGACGCAAAACCTACCGCTGAGCAGAACGATCAAGCCCTGTATTTTCTCAGGCACCACCTCTCAGCCACTCTGAAGAATGAATACATGGCTGAAGAGAGTGCGCATGAGTTTTGGACTGCACTTCAGGAGCGGTTCGAAAAGCTCAAGTACACCATCTTGCCCCAAGCACGGCAAGATTGGGTGCGCTGAGGTTTCTGACTTTAGAACGATGGCGAGTACAATTACGCCTTGCATGTAATTTGTACCAATCTCTCTCTATGTGGCAAGAAGATCAGCGATGAAGAGAAGATTGAAAACTCTCTCTACCTTCCACCCTAATACTATCTAGAGTGCACGCTATCATCGGGACGCATACAAGGAGTATAGCGAATCGATTGATGTAATGCAAGTCTTGGAATCGCAAGACGATGTTCTACGCAAGAACTATGTCTCGCACCCACAGACGAGGCAATCGACACGAAGTCAATGCCAATAGCTACAAGGTGAGAAAGCCCACTCATAGAAAGAAGGGCAAGCAGGGTGGAAAAGAGAGGCCCCAGGCCAAAGGAAAGTCCAAAGCCCCTGTGAAGAGGGATGACAAAGAAATCGCGCACGCCAAGCCGTATGGACAGCAGAACCAAACGTGCTTCAAGTGTGGCACTTGGGGACATTGGTCGAAGATATGTCGGGAATCCAAAGAAGTGATCAACGCATATCAGGCTAAGAGAATGGCAAAAGAAAACGCCCCCGCAGAAGCACACTTCACCAACATCGGTGATGATGATGTCATGGATGTAGACACCCCACTTGCCTCATCCTCATAGAATAACCTGAACATTGATGCTGCAGCCATTATTATGGCAAATGAAGAGAAAACTTCTGTCGATGACATAGAAGCAGAAATTAATGCATATTTTACAGATTCTGTTTAATGCATTTTTTTAGATTATGGTTGTTAGCTTTTCTTTTGAATAATGGATTGTAAGCTCTAGAAGAGCATACTTCTTTCATGAATAAATACGCAATTTATTCTTTATTCGATATTCTTCAATTTTGCAAGTAATATTTGGATTGTTTTGCCTCTATCGATTAGAATTATATTTCTTTTATCTAGAAATCGTGTAGCGCCCAAATGGAAGAGATATGCATTGTTGATAGTGGCACAACAAATACCATCTTAAGAGAGTCTAAGTATTTCGATCGATCACGAAGAGCGTTGGAAAGATTACTACGATCGCGAAGCGACTCATATGTAATCGGCTCGGGAAGAGCTACTATTATATTGCCTATGGGTACAACTTTGGTAATTGAAGAAGCCCTTTGTACCTGAATCAACGCGCACTCTCTTAAGCTTTAAAGACATCCGCCAATGGTTTTCACGTAGAAACCAATGAAGAAAATGGCAAAGAATGCTTGTGCATTGTGAAGCACGCGGTATGTGGGAAAATGGTATTAGAAAAATATCCCTCATATGAATCTGGGTTGTACTGCACGAATATTCATGCCCCCGAAATGTATACTTCCTTGAAGACTGTTTTTAGAAGCTCTGAGTTATTTTCTTTATGGAATGGTAGATTAGGCCATCCTAGTCTTAGAATGATGAGAAATATAGTGAACAACTCACAAGGTCATGGTATTAATGTTAAAAATT
Organism: Otatea glauca; assembly: GCA_036346275.1. NCBI lineage: Eukaryota > Viridiplantae > Streptophyta > Magnoliopsida > Poales > Poaceae > Otatea > Otatea glauca. The sequence continues at coordinate 12,999,157 of CM070728.1, forward strand.
TCCTGAACCATGAAGATTTTGTGTGCCCTGCATGTGCCACCGGGAAATTAATAACTAGACCCTCTGTCATGAAAGTGCAAAGTGAAATCCCTGCATTCCTGGAACGCATCCAGGGGGATATTTGCGGTCCGATTCAGCCCCTGTCAGGGCCATTTCGATACTTTATGGTGCTCATCGATGCTTCCTCGAAATGGTCGCATGTATGCTTGTTGTCAACAAGAAACCATGCTTTTGCAAAGCTGATCTCGCAGATCATAAGAATTAAGAATGCTTTCCCTGATCATCGTGTGAAGTCCATTAGAATGGACAATGCCGGAGAATTTACTTCAAAGGCATTTGATGATTATTGCACAGCAACAGGGATAGCAGTTGAGCACTCTGTACCACACGTCCATACGCAGAATGGACTAGCAGAAGCACTAATAAAGAGGATTAAGTTCATTGCCAGACCGCTTTTGCAGAGTTGTAACTTGCCCAACACTTGTTGGGGACACGCAGTCCTGCACGCAGCAGCTCTTATCAATTTCAGACCGTCGGCCTACAACATCCATTCTCCTATGCAGCTTGTGCACGGGATCATCCCGAAGATCTCCCATCTTAGAAAATTTGGGTGTATGGTATATGTACCTATACCACCCCCTCAGCGGACTGCAATGGGCCCTCTCCGCAAGTCTGGGATATACGTTGGTTATGAGAGTGCATCTATAATCAGGTATTTGGAACCCATATTTGGAGACTTGCATCTGACCGATTCACGATTGCATCTTTGGCGAGAATCGTTTCCGTCATTAGGGAGAAATCAACCTTTGGATGAAAAATACCGGAAATCATATAGCATTCCACTGGGATCCCGCACATGACCCCGAACTAATGAAGCAAATCAAGAAGTCCGAAGATAATTGATTTGCGAATTTAGCAAATGAATCGCTCGATCATTTTATGATCCGAAGGCGTGGTTAAGTCGCATGTACCGCAAGGAATGCACGAGAGAGGTGGAAATACCAAAGAAAATAGAAGGTATCCCTCAACCTGTCAGAGGCCTCAAAGAAAAAGAACAGAAATCGGCTCCTCAAACCCAAAGTACCCGGAGGCGCCCGAGAAAATGGCGAGAGGACTTATCACAACCAATCACGAAAATGCCCCAAGGAAAGAAGGGAGCAGTTGAGACACAGCACTGGAAAGAAGCCAACAGAAAAGCAATTCCGGACTTGAATCTTCCCTTGAAAGAAGCCGTCGGAAATAATGTGTGCGCACACATAGGCGATGAAAAGCTAAAGGAACTTGCTCTGCGATAGGGAATAGCAATGAAGAGCAAGTAGAAGTGCATGAAGCACCCCATGAAGAAATGGCCATAAACTTTGTAATAACGGAGAATCCTGAATAGAGCAACGACCAGCGTTGATGCATACTTTGCAAAGAAGATTGCCTCGATCATTGATCATGATCCGAGCCTGCATCTCTCGCAGAGTGCAAGAAAAGGCTAGATTGGGAAGAATGGAAAAAGGCAATCAACTGCGAGTTAGTCTCTCTGAACAAGAGAGAGGTGTTTGCTCGTATGCCGCACACCTCCCCATATAAACCCGTAGGTCACAAATGGGTCTTTGTTCTAAGAGAAATAAAACAACGAAGTTGTAAGGTACAAAGCAAGGCTTGTAGCTCAAGGTTTCACTCAACGTCCCGGAGTTGATTATGAAGAAACCTATTCTCCGGTCATGGGAGGAATTACCTTTAGATATTTGATCTCAATGGCGATCAACTTGAAGTTGAGAATGAAGCTAATGGATGTTGTCACGACATATTTGTATGGAAACTTGGATTCGGAGATATACATGAAAGTACGGAAGGAATCCTATCCGAACCAAGACGGAGCAAATAGAAACACATGCATAAATGTGAAATTGGAGAAATCATTGTATGAAATTTGAAGCGATCGGGAAGAATGTGGTACAATCGCTGAGTGACTTTCTCTATAAGAAAGGCTACACAAACAATGAAGATTGTCCATGTGTGTTTATCAATGATCCCGAATGGATTTCAGTATAATCTCCGTCTATGTAGATGACTTGAACATCATTGGGACGGATGAAGAAATTGAAGAGGCATGCTCATACTTGAAGTCTGAGTTTGAAATGAAAGATTTGGGTAAAACCAAGTTTTGTTTAGGCTTGCAGCTTGAACATGTCCAAGGAGGAATCTTGGTACATCAATCAACCTGCACGTAGAAAGTGTTGGAAAGGTTTGGATTTGAAAAAGCATATCCTGCGAAGACTCCAATGGTCGGAAGGTCACTCTAAGCAGACCTAGACCCATACAAGCCTAAAGAAGAGGGGGAGGAAGTAGGGGTGCAAACGGAGCGGATACGGACGGATTTTGCTCATCCCGTATCCTATTCCAAATTTTTTCTCGGATACAGAATCGGATACGGACAAAGGTGCGGATTCGAATATGAATCTGGATTACTTGGTCACGAATACGGAGCGAATCTGATTATTTGGATACGATTAGTCTCGGTCACGAATAGTTAGTCGGATAATGCGTGAAAGCGAAATCATATATGTCGCGCATATTGGGATCAATCAACCATACACAAAACTTTACTAGAACCTTGAGACATATAAGTGTTTCAAATTCAATAATAGTTGCCTTCACTCTGAGAAGAATAATATGCAAGCAAGTACAATTCTAATCAACATATGCACTTATATGATGTAGCACATCCAACCGCAATCAAGCGTTTTTATTTTTCAAAAACCATATGTCAAACATTCCACGTTTCATTAACACTACGAGGTAGTAACTAGACTGCATATTCAAACGTAATCAAGCTACAGTGCCACAGTGGTAGCTGGTCTCACATAGTGTATTGTATATGCAATCTGAGTGATTAGTTCTTACACAAGCTATGATTGTGAATCCTAGGAAGCATCGCAGATATAAGAAAAGTGTATCTAGGGCAAAAAGGTGGCCTAAAAAATGATAAGGGTCTGCACACCAAGAGACATGCAAAAGTTCCAATGGCCTCTTCGCAGATCTGAAAAAGAAGTATCAACAATGAAGCACCAAGTATAAAGTGGAAACTATGTAAGAAAGTCTTAGTGTTGGCAACAAAAAAGCGTACCATTGGCTTAACATTCACGGGCCAATCACCAACATATCATCCGCATTCATCTTGTCATCCTATGGAAAATATTTTGATTGACACAAAAAATGGTGTAAAGGAACTCAAAATAAAAACAAAGACTAAGTCCAACTACAAATTGACAATTAGCAAACCTCCTCGTTCATGCATGTTGTAGCACATTCTTTATCCTCTGGGTGCAAATCCAACTCATCAGTAAGTGATGCTATCTTCTCCTTTGAACCTGTAATTTAAAAATGTCATGAAGATAGTAAACAAAAGTTGAAAGTGGTGTAAACTATGAACTTAATTAGTTATTATTACCTTTCCTAGATGAAGATGCCCAATCCTTAGTACAAATTAGAGCTTCAACCACCTCAGGCACGAGGCGACTATGAAATGGATCAACAACACGTCCACCAGCACTAAAAGCCGACTCTGAAGCTACAGTTGATACTTGAATAGCTAACACATCACGGGCTAGTCGTGAGAGAACAGGAAATGTCCCTTGATGTGTGTTCCACCATGACAATATATCAAACCGTGCATCCTTACCACTAGGATCAACCCACCGAAGTGGTTTTTCTTTCATGTATACCTCCAATTCATTTATACCACTATGTGTTGTCAAAGCTGCATCCTCATACAAGAACTGTTCAATGTCAAAGTCGGCATCACCAAGTGGCTGAGAAGGTCCTTCTTCAGGATTAGACTTTGATGTTTTAGGTGTGTTGGATTGGTAAGCTTCGAATATTTTTTTGACAACATCAATAAAGTGATTAACTTCATGGACTGCTCTCTCATGATAAATCCTCCCCATAAAATATTCAACTAGCCTTTTCTTGTATCTAGGATCAAGAAAGCATGCAACAGCAAGAGCTATGTTGGACTTGTCCCAATACTTGTTATATTTGGCTTTCATAGCCTCTGCCATAGAAGATATATTATCATCAACACTATCACACCATTCTGCAAGTGCAATCTTAATCTCACAAAATTTCCACCAAAATAAGTTTGATGTTGGATATTGATTTCCAGAAAATATAGGAGTAACATCATTGAATTTTTGCAAACACTTGCATAGTAATTCTGCCATATCCCATTCTTCATATGTTGGAGCACACTTCTCATATTTACCCTTGTTCAAGTACAATAGCCTATCAAAAGCCCTCCTATAGTAAATAGCTTGCCTTAACATTTCATATGTTGAGTTCCATCTTGTAGGCACATCCAAAGGAAGACCAGATTTGTTGTCTAAATCACATTCTGATGCACACTTCTGAAATTCCTCCCATTGTAATGGAGAATTCTTCACAATTGCAATAGTAGCTCTAATATTTTGAACTGAAGATGCAATTACTTTCAAACCATCTTGGGCAACAAGGTTTAGTATGTGGCAGAAACATCTCACATGAAAAAAGGCCCCATCACAAATCAAGGGAGAATGCTTATTAAGCTCGGTCACAACTTCTCTAACACATTTATCATTGGAGGATGCATTGTCTAGAGTGAGAGCAAATAACTTCTTCTCAATGTTCATAGACATGACACCCTTGACAAATTCATTTGCTAGATTAGTTCCTGTATGGCTCCCTTTGACATGACTGAATTTAACTATTCTTTTTTGCATATGCCAATTATCATCAATCCAATGCACAGTGATGCACATATAGCCTTTATTTTGATTAGATGTCCACATGTCCATAGTGGCAGAAAATCGGCATGAAAGAGTTTTGAATTGTTCATACAACTTCTTCTTTTCATCCACAAACATTTCCAATATATCTTTTCTAGTGGTTGTACGTGACTTGAATGAAAAACCAGGACGAAGAGACTTGATGAAATCAATAAAGTACTTATGCTCAACCATAGCAAAGGGATATTCATGCATAACTATTGCCAAATAGAACTTCCTTAGGCTAGCTTCAGCATCATACCTGTAAGTCTGAACAAGTGCACTATTTTCTTCACCTTCACCCTTCTCAAGTTGGAGTTGTTGCTGGCCTTGCTTTACGGCGTGCTTGAATTCCAAATGATTCTACAAGGCTTTCGTGCCCCTTGAGGTTTCACCTCTAGCTTTGTCTGAACATTTTTGCATTTCACCCAAACTTGTTTCTCTTCCCCACCATCTTTTGTCTTAGCTATCACCTCATACTTAGTGTAGTGTTCCAAACCTTGGAGGTACACTTCTTTTGCTTTTTCAGAGCAGGCTCAACTTCTCCGGTGCAAGTCTTGGAGTCATATGCCACCAATGCACTTGCATTCGGTGGTGCTGGTGGTGGCGCCGAATGACCCGTACCAATTGCTGTGGCAGTAGTAGCAGGGGAGGCTCCTGTGCTTCCACAAATGCTCGCACTTGCACTTGCAGCATCCATCTCAAATTCTTAATACCCTATAGGTTACAAATAGTAACAAAACAAACATCAAGAATGTACATCCAAAATAGCAAGGCAAAATCAATATTCTAAGATATGTGGATTTGTGATAATTATAAATGTTCACTAAACAGGAATATATGCTTGCTGATGGAAAACACAGGGACAATAAAAATAAAAAACAGGATGACAGTATCTGGTTGAAGGAAAAAGGGAAATTGGAGAGGTGTGGACTGTGGAATACTTACATCTTACTCTCTTAGGCATCTCTATGGTTTTATTTTTCAAAAAGTCTGCTCATCGACAATTGTTATTCCTGATATAGTATAGTCTAGTCTTGACTACTAGTAGGCAAGCGCACACAAGACATTACTGATCGCAAATTTGAGAACAATTGCATTGCACGCAGATAAATCACACGATTTCTAAATAGGCATAGTTGCACACAGAGAAGTGTATTTATCTTTTGTCGATATTGAGCACATATATATTTCTCATGTCCTGATGCTTAGGCATTTTTTTACATTGATCAGAACAATCGATCAACACAATCTAACATATGTTTTTGTAGAGATCACGAAAGGCACTGAGTAGAACCGAAACAATCAGCATTCAACACCAAGAACAGTCACACACTCGTGCAATTCAAGATAAATGGTGAGCAATACGGTATGATATAGAGAAAACCTCACCTTAGAAAACGAAGAGCCACCGAGATGACAAGAACCAACGACAATGCGATTCCTACTCCGTTAGCCCTTAAACCAATCAAAAGGAGCGATCAAGTAGGTAAGTGAAGGACCAAAGGATTAGGAAGTAGCAGCATACAAACTGAAATACAGTTGAAAGAACAAACGCAGGAGATCTATCAAGGGCACAACAACTATGATGGACAAGGTGGAATTGTATCCCCCATCAAACCAAAAGAAACCAGAGAAAATAGAGAATTTTAGCTACCATTTGCTGGCGCAAACTTGATTTTACCAAGGCGCCTACAAAATAAGTTAGGTAATGCAGTGTGATAAGGCCGATTTTGTACATTATAGTCCCAACAATGCAACACTACAACGTTGGATATCTCGCCTAAAATTCCTCAACTGTAGATCGAAATCTCACCGATCTGGCCACAAGCAGGTTGTAGAAACTCAGCAACCAGAGAGATCAAAGACATGGCGCATATTCAAGAAACAAACGTGGGGTTTGGCTTCGTTGATCCACACAAGCAGGAAGATCTGCAATTTTTCTTTCAGACAAGAAGCCCAAAATCACAAACTCAAGAACAAAGATTTCTTTCTAACCTCCAAAAAGAACCAAAATCGAGTATGGCGTGGAGGGGACCGGCGATGAGGCTCCTGGCCGCCGGTGCTAGACTCCCAAAGCTTCGGCGGCTGGCTAGGGCATGAAGATGGAGACCATGCTGGATGCGGCGAGAGAAGAGTCCAGGAGACTAGGAGTCCAGGACTAATGGGTGAGTAGGCGACGGGAGTTGGGCCTCAGTCCTGGGCGGTTCGAAACTCTCAGCAAGCACGCGGATAGACAAACGGATAGAACCCGGATAGCTCCGAATTTATTTCCGGATATATCCGAATCCGACGGATACTTTTATTCCGTATCCGTTTCCGTATCCGAAAAAAACTATCCGAATCCGAATCCGATATCCGAAAAAAATCCCGGATATCCGAATTTATACTCCGAATTACTATCCGAATTTATTCGGACGGACGGACGGTCGGGAACTATCCGCTCCGTTTGCACCCCTAGGAGGAAGTCCTGGGAGCAGAATTCCCATATCTGAGTGCAGTTGGAGCGCTCATGTACCTTGCGAATAGCACCAGGCCGGACATTGCGTTCGCCGTGAACTTGCTAGCTCGATGCGACAAAGGAGAACCCACCAAAAGGCATTGGAAAGGGATCAAGGACATCTTCCGTTACCTCCAAGGAAGCAAAGACCTCGATGCCATTTTTCAAAAGAAACAATGAATTGAATTTGGTTGGCTATGCAGATCTTTGGGTATTTATCGGACCGCATCTTGGCAAGTCCCAAACTGGCTATATTTTTCTATGTGGAGGAACAGCAATTTCTTGGAAGTCGTCTAAGCAGACTCTCGTCTTGACGTCGACAAACCACAAACCACTCGGAAATCATCGCTTTGTATGAAGCATCTCGTGAATGTGCATGGCTCAGAAGAATGGTTCACCACATCCAGAAGTCATGTGGTTTGAACATTGAGCAATGTAACATCCCAAAAATTTGAGTTTTGGAATGTTTGAATTCAAAAATAAACCATTTGCATTTTTTGAATTAATTCCAGCTTAATTTGAATTTTCCTTAAATGAAAGGATTTAATTTGACTAAACTATTCATCAAACTAAAGATTTTCAGTTTTAGTTGGGATTATTATGCTCCAAGGAATTTTTCTGTATTTTTGGGGATTTTTCTGAATTTATTTGCTATTTATTTGAATTCATTCGCTTTTATTTGAATTTCTGGATTTTTCTTAAATCGGAAAATGAATTTTTATTTCAAAAAGCCCTCGGGCGAATCGCTCGGCCGATTTTCCCCCCTTCGCCCGGCCCGATTTTCCCTCGCGGCCCACCCGGCCCCGCAGCGCCACGCCGTCCGTCCGCTGCGCGACGCGTGTGGTCGCTGCGATTGCGCCACGTCGCCACGCGCGCGTTCTAACCTAGCCTCCGCCGCGTCGAAACCGCGTCGCCGCCGCCTTGAGTCCGTGTCGGACACGGCCGTCGAGGCCCTATTTAAGCCGCCGACGCGCCGAGAATCCCTTCACGCGCCGCCCCTTTTGCCCTCTGTCTCGCCGCCCGAGACGTCGCCGGTTCTTCGCGCGAGCTCGCCGGAGTTCCTCGCCTTGCCCGAGCTCTTCCGCCGCCCCAATCGCCGCCGCCGGTCCCCCTCCGCCGTTGCAGCTTGCTCGCCTGGACTCGTCGCATCGCCCTCTTCCCGGTCCGCCTTGTCCCCGGCCCGATCCATCGCCGTGAGCCGTTCGCCGCACATTCTTCCTCGCCTCCGGTAAGCCCCGTGCGCCGCTGCTCGCCGTCGGTCCCCGTCGACGTTCTTGACCGTCCGATCTTCGATGGGTGTCCCGGATTTCGCCGCGTCACCGTCTCCCGTGCCTTGGTTCCTCTGCCGTCGGATCTTGCGTTGCGGTTGGATGCACGCCGCGTGTCCGCCCACGTCACCCGCCGCGTCAGCCGCCGCGTGTGCGCCGTGTCAGCAGCCACCTCAGCCCTCGCCGACGCAAGCGCTGACGTCACGGCCGTGAGCCGGGTGCATGGTGGACAACCGTCGTGCCATGGACCCAGTTCACCGTGAACCCGATGACGTCAGCGATTGCGCAATAAATTCTTTTTCCGTATAAAAATAAATCCGAAATTCGATTTTACGATTTTCGTATTTTCTCTGAATTTAATCTTTCGGAGGCCCGTTCTCGCTCATACGAACTCCGATTGGGGCGATTCAAGTTTCTAAATTTTTCTAAAATCAAGATCTATCTTCCAGAGCCATTTATTTTCAGCTTTGAGCTGGGTTGAGTCTCTATTTTGTATTTATTTGGTTTCGTTGCTTCTTTTCCGGTAGACGCTAATTCCAAGGGAGCGAACGAAGACTTCGAAGACCAAGATTCAGCACTAGATCAGCAAGGCAAGTCGTAACCTTTGATCATATTGATCCTATGTTTGCAAAGTAATTTATTTTATACACTTGCATGCTATTTACGTATCAATGTTTATTTAATGGGATTAGATGTATACCTAATTGATATTATGCCACCTTGATTGGTTGTATGCCATGTATCCATTGTTAAACCTAGGTTGGGACATTATTAGTTGGACATAATCATTATACCAACATTGGGTTATGTAGCAATGCTTAGACATGCTTAGATATACGTTGGGATTCATGTCACACATTGAATAATGTTAATCTTGACTTAATGAGATATTGAATCGTGGCCGTTGGCCACTGTTGTAAAATTTGTTGTACCATGGCAGGGTTTGCCATTGGTCTTGGTTGAACGAATTGTTTTCCCTCGGGTAAGTGATCGTGCAGTAAAGGGGGTGCTTTCTAGCACATTGGGATGTGGATGTCTTGCCTGAGACAATTTAAGGACTTAATCTTGTGCGCCATTGAACTGGGTCTAACCGTACTACCACATGTCTGGAATGGGACAGGCTTAGCTGATTAATTTGCAATGTCTAGCCTTGAGTACTGCCAATTGGTGGTGTGGATTCCGGGATGGACGGGTAGATTCGCAAGGCGCAAGAGGGGGTCCTAAAGGGCGAAACCTTAGCGGCGATCGAAGTTTAGGCGATGTATTGTAAAGGCTTTGTCATGATATCTCTGCGACACACCAAAGGAAGTGTGTTAGTAACGTTTGCACAAAGAGATGTTCATGTCTTGTGGGTAAAGTTGTACAACCTCTGCAGAGTGTAAAACTATTCGAATAGCGCGTCATGATCATGGACAAAGCCCGGGAATTTCACATGGGGTATAGAGTGTTTCATAAAATGTGGAATGTGGAATTGTTCGGATGTGAACGGGGAGTTCACTGTTGTTTTGTTGTCTATCATTGATCTATCAATCATTTATTTACCTTTTTACAAATATGCTTTCAATCTATTTATTGTATTTCAAATCAAGTATTGCTTCCTGCAAATGAACTATATAGCCATCCTTGTCAAGCCATGCATAAATATATTGCATCAATTCCCTACGGCTTGTTGAGTACTTTTGTACTCACGACTTTATGCCCTTGTTGATCAGTTGCTGAAGGAGATAATGAATATCATGAGGAGGAATTCTATGAAGACTACGTGGATTAGGAAGGCGTTCCCCAGACGATTGCCTGTGGCATGTCGAATGGTTCAAGTTATCTTTTCCGCTGCAATAGTATTTGTTTCTTAAGCCCTTAAGGCGTAATAGTGTAAACATTGACCATAAGGTCGTTTGCTTTATTTAATAATAAATTGCTTCTTCCTAGTTAATTCGTTGTATGGAATGGTATTTCATCTATGTTTTCACTGTGTGCACTAGCGTGATCCTGGACTAGTGCAGTATACACAGAGGGTTTCGGATTTGCAAATCCGGGTCCCGACAAGCAAACTCCCACGATAATTTATGAAGATAATGCAGCTTGTGTTGCTCAAGCACAAATGGGTTATGTGAAGAGCAATCTCACGAAGCATATCAACCCCAAGTTCTTCTATGCTCACGAATTGCATAAGATGAACGAGATCAAGATATTGCATACTAAGTCATGTGAAAATCTTGCAGATTTGTTCACTAAATCACTCCCAGCATCTACCTTTGAAAGGTGCGTAAAAGGAATTGGGATGATGAGACTTAGAGAAGTGCAGATTTCCGAAGATGAATTATGAATACCCAACATGAATCTCGAAGATTAGCAATTGAAGTTGGGAGAATTGTACTCTTTTTCCTTAGCAAGTTTTTCATGAAGTTTTCTTGCGTAAGGTTTTAACAAGGCAATTCGTGTAACATAGTAAGCGTATGCTATGTACTCTTTCTCCAAGTATTTTTCCCACCGGGTTTTTCTGGAGTTTTAATGAGGCATATGCATCTCGCGGCTAAGGGCCCAAGGGGGAGTGTTGGGAAACCCAGATGGCCCATTGAAGGCCCATGCTGGTCCCTTAGCCTAAACCCTGGATGAGCGCTATAAAAGGAGGAGGGGGTCCCTCCTAATGTACAAGCAATTATTAGCAATAAAGAATTTCCGCTTTTGCTCTCCCTAAACACGTGTCTCTCTCTTTCTGTTCTCCAATTCAGATCTGTTCGGGAACCCCGGACTATTCGATAGCGAGGTTGCTTAACCGTACAAATATAATCTGAGCAATTGGTACCGGGAAATGCCAGGTAGTCTTCTATGTCTCAAGTCAAGTGCATGTGATGCCAGGCCAGACATTGAAATTTCCATCTGTATACACCAAAGTATATCTTTCCCTGACAAAAGAGAGAGAGAAAACACACGCACCAACCCTCCTATCCAGATATGGAAAGAAATACTTCAGTTTTTTTTTACTATAGGAAAGGACGTGAGGCAGACACAGCTACACCTACACTCACACACGCGGATGTATCCCTACCACACATCTAATCTAGAAAGGAGGTGAGAACCCTCTAGAGGGCAGGCACACGTTTTAACTACTAAAGATTTTTTCAAAAAGGACCCGAGCGTTACGCCTAAAAACGATAAAAAGGCATGAACGTAATATATATTCTTTTTCAAAAAATACTTGAGCCTAATTTTTTTTTCCAAAAAGAACCTAAATGTAATATTTTTTTTCAAAAAAGGACCCGAGTGTATTTTTTTTTTCGCCGGCTCGGCTCTCCAACGGCTCAAATGCATGTGGAGGTAGGAACTCTTCTGAGATTAGGAAAAGGCAGTATTCCATATTAGACTTGAGACCGGACAAAAAGACAAGCACGCGTGTTCAATTAGAGTCGAACACGTACGGGCTCACAAGCGACCACGCGCTCGAGCCAACTGAGCCTCAGTTCTCAAAAAGTATCGCGGTTCTGTTCCAGACCACTTGGCATGCATCATCAATAAACGTTGCTGACAAAGTTGATCAAGTTTACAGACTCTCCAGAGTCCACTCGCCATAGTCAAGCCAACCAATTATTTGACCTCTCCGAACGCAAACTGTTGCTTCTACATGATTTGGTTGAATTTATTGCTCTGGCTTCAACACAAAAATTAGCTGATATGTAGTGCAGGGAGCAGCTAAAGAGAATAATTATTCGAGAGATACACTAGGCTGGAAATTATAATCATAATTAAAATATCAAAATAGAGAGCAAAATCAGCAGCAATGCGGGCGACCTAGAAGTACATGGTATGGCATGCCATGCCACTAGTGGCCATTTACAAATCCATTGCTGTACTTGGTTTTGCCTGCAGCGATTTTCTCGGCTGCCTTCTTGTCATAGAACCTTAGGTACATGGAATCAACCCTGGTGAGGTTGAAACAAGATTTCAAATTTCGGTTTCGGAATAAATTTCGCCCTGGGCCGGATAACGAAATTTCGGCGAAATTTCGAAATTTCGGAATTATTTCGGAAAAAATTTGAATTTGAAAATTCAAATCCGGTCCAATTCGGGGAAAAAAAAAACCGAAATTCGGCGAAAAAACCCGAAATTTTGGGTTTTTTTGCACTGGCTGAAAAGTGGTCTAAACGTTATCGAAAAATTTTGAAATTTTTTTTGGAGGTTCCTAACACAATGCTGATGTTCTCACAAAAATTTTAGCTGATTATCACACCTGAGGAATTTTTAAAAATTCGGAGAGTGGTACTGTCCTGATAAAACACTGACCGACAAGTTTGATCGGAATGGAAAATGGTACAAATCAAGTTATAAACTGTTGAATTTTTTTTTGCATGGTTATGATCCATAACTAATGTTCTCATAAATATTTCAGCTTATTATCACATGTGAGGAATTTTTAAAAATTCGGAGAGTGGCGCTGTTCTGATAGAACACTAACCGACAAGTTTGATCCGAATTGAAAATGATACAAATGAAGTTAGAAACTGTTGAAATTTTTTGTGCATGGTTATGATGCATCTATAATGCTCTCATAAAATTTTCAGATGATGATAAAACTGTATGAATTTTTAAAAATTTGAACAGTACTACTGCCATGTTAAAAGGCATACCGGCAAACTTGAACAAAATGAAAAATTATGTAAACCATAATTTTTTTTGAAAATTTTAAAGAATGGTGATAAGGAAGTTCTTAATATCCCATAAAAATTGTGATTCACGATCACACTCCAGTGAATTTATAAAATTCTTACAAGGCACAGTACCTTTTATGTTCTTTTCTTTTTTATTTTTGAAATATAATATAACAAACGAAGTTCAATGCTTACATAGATTTGATTGACCAAACAAACAAAGTTAAAAATTTTTGAACAATTTATATAATGTTACTGAGTCAATTATTAATCTCTCAAAAAAAATTTAGATCATAATCACACAAAAGAAAATTTATAAAATTCTGACAATATAACTGTCCCAATTATGTTCATTCTGTTTTGGATTTTTTAAAGATAACAAATGAAGTTAAATTATTTTGAAGTTTTTTATGTATGATCCTAATCTACTAAGTATAGTACTATAAAATTTTCAAATTATTATCATGCTTTTACAATTTTATAAAAATATGACAGTGTTTCTGCCAAAATTTTAAAATGTTTAAAAATTTAGTTTTTTCAACAAATTTTCATAGGAGATGACTTTCCTAAGGGTTATTGGACCAAATCCGGCCCTAAAACTTTCAAAACCGGCCAAAAAACGAAATTTCTGATTTTACTGTAGAAATTTCAAAAAAAATTTAATTTTTTTTCCGGCCGGTACTTGAGATCTCGGGGTGGTCCGAAATCCGAAATTTCGCCGAAATTTGCCGAAATTTTGAACCTTGGGTTGAAATATCCAAAGCGGCAACAAGCTGTAGACCGAGCAAGGTTTAAAATTTCGTTTTCGGATCACATCTCAGAGGCAATTGAAATCCAAAATTTCAACGAGATTTTAGAATTTCGGATGAAATCCAAAAGTCAAATTTCAAATTCAGGATTTTTTGGGCCGAAATTACCAAGATTTTGGCCGAAGCTATAAAAATTTGGGAAAAATATGAAAAAAATCATGCAACCATTTATGTACAATTCCTATCTGTTTGAATGCAAAATACTAAGTATTTGCACATAAAAGACCCTAAATTTATACTAGTCATGGTATGAACGTGGCTCTACACCATTTTAGCTACAACCGGCAGCAAATCATCCAAATAATTATAGCTATTGTTGTCCTATTTTTCTCAAGCACAACGTAACACTGTAAACTAGAACTTAAGCTCAAGTCCAGACAACATGTGACACAGCAGCACTCCAGTCGGGCCAGCAGCCTCTGGCCTTTTGCATCTTAATTAAGTCGGGCTAGTAATTAATTAATTATGATATTCATGTTATGGCTAATTGGCTATCATCTGATGGTGTCATTGTAATGCTTATGCATTGCTAAACTCAGTATGCTCTTTAGCATTTACAAATTTACTTTGTAGGTAAGTATATCTCTTGTCAAGATCTTCATTGTTGTCTCATGTTTCCATTTAGGCAACAAACTTCATGATTTACTCTGGATGGTGAAGGGATTCAGGAAGTAGAGCACACCAGAATGACTGTTAGGTGTTTCCATACCCAAACCACAAGCTAGCACAAAGTCAAACACATGGTGCATCACATGCGCATATATATATATATATATATATATATATATATATATATATATATATATATATATATATATATATATATATATATATATATATATATATATATATATGTCGAGATCGGACTGACTGGCGCGCGTCCCACGACACGTGTTTGTTCCCTTCCGTGCCTGAGGACTGTTCCTAAGCCCAGCAGAGACGTCTCCAACCCATCGCCCGGCACCGAGCGGATCGTTACGGTCGGGATCCGACCAAAGGTCCCAAGAGGCCACCGGGGACACTCTTCCCCGACCTGGCGGACCTCTCCGAGCTCTTCCCCGACCTGGCGGGCTGGGCTCCCGACCTCCGCAGCGGGACGGGGTCCCCCGACTCCGACCAAGCTGAGCTCCCGACCTCCACAGCGGGTCGGGATCCCCTGACTCCGATCAAGCCAAGGCAACCCCCGCCAAGGGCCGCGTGTCGAAGCCTCCACCAGCCAACAGCCACGTGCTCCACGGATGGGGTCAATCGAAGTGACTATACGAGAGCAGGTGGCCCCTTCCCAAGATGGTTTAATGGCTGTCGAAGTCATGCTTCCAGTCCCATCGACCGGTCACGTCTGAAGCGAAGACACGCTCCCTCCCGAGGCAGCACCAACGTCATGAACAGCAACGTCAACACTCGTCAGGATCACAGAAGGCAGGTACGCCGTTTCCCGGTGAAATACCTAACCGCCCTGACCAACGAGACTACCGGCCCAGCGTGGGCAGGACGAGCGGTGACCAGTCGACAGGACGAAGGACCGAAGCTCTTAGTATAGGTCACCTCGCCCTTCCCCAGCTCTCGAGGTAACCTGCCCCTTCCTACCGTATAAAGGGAGGCAGGAACCCCGGGGAAGAGGGGATTCTTCTCGTTAAGCCATGAGCACTCTTGCGCTAGGGTCCAATAACTCTCGTTTGTAAACTTTGTACAGCCATCTACACTGAAGGCAATACGACACCACCACACGAACTGGAGTAGGGGGTTCGGCCCGAACCAGTATAAACCTCGTGTCCCCTGTTTGGTTGCGCAGGTTCCCCTGCTTAGTGCGCCCGCCGAGGGTGCCACCCGGACGAGCGAAGCTCTGGGCCTCGCCCTCCGTACGATCCTTCCCCCTCTTTCTTTGCGGTCGACGATCCCGATCGTCGACAATATATGTATATATATTGCAACAATTTTATATGTATTCCTCATAAATGGCATTATAGTTCTCTACAAAAAAAAATGGTCCTAAATTCGGTCAAGAAAAACAATGCAAACCGGTCCATCAAACATGAAATCCAGTCAAATTAACCGAAATCTCGGCGAAACTGACCGAAATTTCCGAAATTACTTTAGCATTTTGAATTTTTTCAAAAAAAATTATTCCGCCGGGATTTGGAATCTCGTCCCCGGTCAAAATCTGAAATCTCGGTTGAGATTTCCGAAATTTCGTCAAGATTTTGAACCTTGAGACCGAGTAGGCAGTCCGAGGGGTGTTTGACTTGTTTAAAAAATTTCCCTCAAGTATTCAACTATCTTTTCACTTCAGTAGTTACAGAGAGCTAAGGAGATCAAGACAGAACCTTCACACTGCAATCAACAAAGCAAAGCCTCGATGAACAGCAAGAACTTCATACCTACTATGAGGCTGGTTTGACCACCGGTTGGTGGCCGGTCTAACTGGCAGAAGAACTATGGTCTAACCACTCATTTGTTGATGGACCAGGAACTGTCTGAACTCAACCCTCAAAACTTATTCAACTTTTAATATAGTGAACCAAAGCGCACAAAACCTTGAACACATCTTATAGATGCATAGAATCTATTCCAACCAACGATTTCAAGAATTATTTTCAAGATTCCAACCTTCATCCATTTTTAAGAAAATGGCTCAAAAACCGGGCAAATGAAAAAAATCTAGATCTACTCAAGAACGTGAGAAATCTCCAGCAAAGATGATGCTAGAAAAGATCTTACAAGTCCTAGCAATCTATCACATTGCACGGAATTGGCTAGAACAAGAAGGAAACTCAAATCATCAAGATCAATTCAAGAGGCCAAGAAAACCAAACAAGAACCCAATTAACGCATACGAGAACGACTTGAACTTGGATTTCCACTTGATGAGGAAGGATTACAACCACTCCAAACGGAGGACAAACCCTAAGAGGTCATCACTTGGTTATATCTATAAACCCTAGTTTTCTCTCTCTTGAGCTCAGTCTCTTACTTTTCTTTCTCCCCCTTATATCCATTACAAGTTCACAAGACACCCTAAAACATGATACAAAGTGGATTCCATCAACTCTCTATTGGGCAAAACCCGATAACCCAACACACAACGGGTTTTCTTACATACACGCACGCTTCTCAAAGTAGTATCTTCAACCCGAACTCCTCAAGCCTGAATCCACCATCTTGTCCTTCGTAAAGTTTCTTGACATAAACCACTTAGGCCAGCGCTGCGGTTTTGCAAACCGCTCACTTTAGTGTTTCAGAGAAATTACCAATTTACCTCTCAACCAACCTCTCTCATGTTTCCTTCTCCTCAAAAATAACCTTCCATGTGGCCCAATGACTCCTCGCCAAGCCACTCACACATGTGGATCCGCTGAACTGTCCTTGCTTACAAACAAGTCAAGTCACTTACACACCACTTGTGCCTTCTACGGTTCTTGTCCATCTTGTGCCTTGGCTGAGTCTAATCATCTCACCCCGCTTCCTTGACCGTTCTAGACCTTGGTTCTCTAAACCAAATCCCGGTTCTCCATCCGTTGACAACAATTGACTCTAAACCACCTACACAATAATAGACCAAGCAACTATTTTCATGCATAACTTCTTCTCAACTTGATCCACATTAGTTTTAATCATGCAATATGCAATCCATATGCACAGAGAACTCAACGCAACACAGCACAACACATCTTACCCCTAGTGATTTGACTGTAATCGGTCAAACTGCCAGGGCCGGTCTGATTGCTTGGGCAACAACAGTCAGACCGCCACATCTTGGTCGATCAAACTACAATATCCAATTCGGTCTGACCACCAGAGCCTGAATCTAACCTCAAAATTATTAATTACTCATCACAACACAGAGATACCACCACATGGTCTCACACAAGCTCGTGTCTTTGCTTGTCTCGAAATCTTTTGCGCCATATCGGTGCTCCATCAGCTTCAGCGTCTTGACATATTTCTCAGGCAAGGTCTGTTCGAAAGAGGTAGGAGAAGATAGGTCAGCATACATAATGTAATATTAATAATACATGAGCATAAGCCTAGCTAGTAGGCTAGAATGCGTGAATGACTCTGTAGGAATGCGCTTCATCCCGGAACAATTGATCTATAAATAAGGTTTTCGAACAGTTAAGGTAATACAGCAAACATCCTAGCAATTCTATAATCCTTGTAGATTATGTAGAACTTTTTGAAAGGAAACAATTTGAGATAGGTTACTGTTCTACAGTCAAAGAAAACCAATGGTACCCAAAAGGTTCTTGACGGGTTTTCCACATATAGCATGGTTTAGGGACTAAGGTGAACTCAAACATTAAACAATGTCATGGACTAAACTTCCATAGTTCCTAACACTGAATTGACCCTTCAAGGCAACTTGTTGCCAGGTTGGCAGAATGGCAGGAACCAATTTGGTAATTAATTCTGGAATCGTACACCAGACAATATATGTTCATCTATAAGAGCAGACAGGCTGTGGGTAGGGGTGCAAACGGAGCGGATACGGACGGATTTTGCTCATCCCGTATCCTATTCCAAATTTTTTCTCGGATACAGAATCGGATACGGACAGTGCCGGATTCGAATACGAATACGGATTACTTCGGTCACGAATACGGAGCGAATACAGATTATTTCGGATACGATTAGTCTCGGTCACGAATAGTTAGTCGGATAATGCGTGAAAGCAGAAATCATATATGTCGCGCATATTGGGATCAATCAACCATACACAAAACTTTACTAGAACCTTCGAGACATATAAGTGTTTCAAATTCAATAATAGTTGCCTTCACTACAGAAGAATAATATGCAAGCAAGTACAATTCTAATCAACATATGCACTTATATGATGTAGCACATCCAACCGCAATCAAGCGTTTTTATTTTTCAAAAACCATATGTCAAACATTCCACGTTTCATTAACACTACGAGGTAGTAACTAGACTGCATATTCAAACGTAATCAAGCTACAGTGCCACAGTGGTAGCTGGTCTCACATAGTGTATTGTATATGCAATACAGAGTGATTAGTTCTTACACAAGCTATGACTGTGAATCCTAGGAAGCATCAGCAGATATAAGAAAAGTGTATCTAGGGCAAAAAGGTGGCCTAAAAAATGATAAGGGTCTGCACACCAAGAGACATGCAAAAGTTCCAATGGCCTCTTCGCAGATCTGAAAAAGAAGTATCAACAATGAAGCACCAAGTATAAAGTGGAAACTATGTAAGAAAGTCTTAGTGTTGGCAACAAAAAAGCGTACCATTGGCTTAACATTCACGGGCCAATCACCAACATATCATCCGCATTCATCTTGTCATCCTATGGAAAATATTTTGATTGACACAAAAAATGGTGTAAAGGAACTCAAAATAAAAACAAAGACTAAGTCCAACTACAAATTGACAATTAGCAAACCTCCTCGTTCATGCATGTTGTAGCACATTCTTTATCCTCTGGGTGCAAATCCAACTCATCAGTAAGTGATGCTATCTTCTCCTTTGAACCTGTAATTTAAAAATGTCATGAAGATAGTAAACAAAAGTTGAAAGTGGTGTAAACTATGAACTTAATTAGTTATTATTACCTTTCCTAGATGAAGATGCCCAATCCTTAGTACAAATTAGAGCTTCAACCACCTCAGGCTCTAGTCGACTACGAAATGGATCAACAACACGTCCACCAGCACTAAAAGCCGACTCTGAAGCTACAGTTGATACTTGAATAGCTAACACATCACGGGCTAGTCGTGAGAGAACAGGAAATGTCCCTTGATGTGTGTTCCACCATGACAATATATCAAACCGTGCATCCTTACCACTAGGATCAACCCACCGAAGTGGTTTTTCTTTCATGTATACCTCCAATTCATTTATACCACTATGTGTTGTCAAAGCTGCATCCTCATACAAGAACTGTTCAATGTCAAAGTCGGCATCACCAAGTGGCTGAGAAGGTCCTTCTTCAGGATTAGACTTTGATGTTTTAGGTGTGTTGGATTGGTAAGCTTCGAATATTTTTTTGACAACATCAATAAAGTGATTAACTTCATGGACTGCTCTCTCATGATAAATCCTCCCCATAAAATATTCAACTAGCCTTTTCTTGTATCTAGGATCAAGAAAGCATGCAACAGCAAGAGCTATGTTGGACTTGTCCCAATACTTGTTATATTTGGCTTTCATAGCCTCTGCCATAGAAGATATATTATCATCAACACTATCACACCATTCTGCAAGTGCAATCTTAATCTCACAAAATTTCCACCAAAATAGGTTTGATGTTGGATATTGATTTCCAGAAAATATAAGAGTAACATCATTGAATTTTTGCAAACACTTGCATAGTAATTCTGCCATATCCCATTCTTCATATGTTGGAGCACACTTCTCATATTTACTCTTGTTCAAGTACAATAGCCTATCAAAAGCCCTCCTATAGTAAATAGCTTGCCTTAACATTTCATATGTTGAGTTCCATCTTGTAGGCACATCCAAAGGAAGACCAAATTTGTTGTCTAAATCACATTCTGATGCACACTTCTGAAATTCCTCCCATTGTAATGGAGAATTCTTCACAATTGCAATAGTAGCTCTAATATTTTGAACTGAAGATGCAATTACTTTCAAACCATCTTGGGCAACAAGGTTTAGTATGTGGCAGAAACATCTCACATGAAAAAAGGCCCCATCACAAATCAAGGGAGAATGCTTATTAAGCTCGGTCACAACTTCTCTAACACATTTATCATTGGAGGATGCATTGTCTAGAGTGAGAGCAAATAACTTCTTCTCAATGTTCATAGACATGACACCCTTGACAAATTCATTTGCTAGATTAGTTCTGTATGGCTCCTTTGACATGGTGAATTTAACTATTCTTTTTGCATATGCCAATTATCATCAATCCAATGCACATGATGCACATATAGCCTTTATTTTGATTAGATGTCCACATGTCCATAGTGGCAGAAAATCGGCATGAAAGAGTTTTGAATTGTTCATACAACTTCTTCTTTTCATCCACAAACATTTCCAATATATCTTTTCTAGTGGTTGTACGTGACTTGAATGAAAAACCAGGACGAAGAGACTTGATGAAATCAATAAAGTACTTATGCTCAACCATAGCAAAGGGATATTCATGCATAACTATTGCCAAATAGAACTTCCTTAGGCTAGCTTCAGCATCATACCTGTAAGTCTGAACAAGTGCACTATTTTCTTCACCTTCACCCTTCTCAAGTTGGAGTTGTTCTTGGCCTTGCTTTACTGGCGTGCTTGAATTCCAAATGATTCCACAAGGCTTTCGTGCCCTTGAGGTTTCACCTCTAGCTTTGTCTGGACATTTTTGCATTTCACCCAAACTTGTTTCTCTTCCCACCATCTTTTGTCTTAGCTATCACCTCATACTTAGTGTAGTGTTCCCAAACCTTGGAGGTACACTTCTTTTGCTTTTTCAGAGCAGGCTCAACTTCTCCGGTGCAAGTCTTGAGTCATATGCCACCAATGCACTTGCATTTGGTGGTCTTGAGTGGTGGCGCCGAATGACCCGTACCAATTCTTTGTGGCGATAGTAGCGAGGGGAGGCTCTGTGCTTCCACAAATGCTCGCACTTGCACTTGCAGCATCCATCTCAAATTCTTAATACCCTATAGGTTACAAATAGTAACAAAACAAACATCAAGAATGTACATCCAAAATAGCAAGGCAAAATCAATATTCTAAGATATGTGGATTTGTGATAATTATAAATGTTCACTAAACAGAATATATGCTTGCGATGGAAAACACAGGGGACAATAAAAATAAAAACAGGATGATGATGTCGGTTGAAGGAAAAGGAAATTGGAGAGTGTGGGTGTGGAATACTTACATCTTACTCTCTTAGGCATCTCTATGGTTTTATTTTTCAAAAGTCGCTCATCGACAATTGTTATTCTGATATAGTATAGTCTAGTAACGACTACTAGTAGGCAAACGCACACAAGACATTACAGACTGCAAATTTGAGAACAATTGCATTGCACGCAGATAAATCACACGATTTCTAAATAGGCATAGTTGCACACAGAGAAGTGTATTTATCTTTTGTCGATATTGAGCACATATATATTTCTCATGTCCTGATGCTTAGGCATTTTTTTACATTGATCAGAACAATCGATCAACACAATCTAACATATGTTTTGTAGAGATCACGAAAGGCACTTGAGTAGAACCAAACAATCAGCATTCAACACCAAGAACAGTCACACACTCGTGCAATTCAAGATAAATGGTGAGCAATACGGTATGATATAGAGAAAACCTCACCTTAGAAAACGAAGAGCCACCGAGATGACAAGAACCAACAGCAATGCGATTCCTACTCCGTTAGCCCTTAAACCAATCTGAAAAGGAGCAGTCAAGTAGGTAAGTGAAGGACCAAAGGATTAGGAAGTAGCAGCATACAAACTGAAATACAGTTGAAAGAACAAACGCAGGAGATCTATCAAGGGCACAACAACTATGATGGACAAGGTGGAATTGTATCCCCCATCAAACCAAAAGAAACCAGAGAAAATAGAGAATTTTAGCTACCATTTCTTTGGCGCAAACTTGATTTTACCAAGGCGCCTACCAAATAAGTTAGGTAATGCAGTGTGATAAGGCCGATTTTGTACATTATAGTCCCAACAATGCAACACTACAACGTTGGATATCTCGCCTAAAATTCCTCAACTGTAGATCGAAATCTCACCGATCTGGCCACAAGCAGGCTGTAGAAACTCAGCAACCAGAGAGATCAAAGACATGGCGCATATTCAAGAAACAAACGTGGGGTTTGGCTTCGTTGATCCACACAAGCAGGAAGATCTGCAATTTTTCTTTCAGACAAGAAGCCCAAAATCACAAACTCAAGAACAAAGATTTCTTTCTAACCTCCAAAAAGAACCAAAATCGAGTATGGCGTGGAGGGGACCGCGATGAGGCTCTGGCACGGTGCTAGACTCCCAAAGCTTCGGCGGCTGGCTAGGGCATGAAGATGGAGACCATGCTGGATGCGGCGAGAGAAGAGTCCAGGAGACTAGGAGTCCAGGACTAATGGGTGAGTAGGCGACGGGAGTTGGGCCTCGATCTGGCGGTTGAAACTCTCAGCAAGCACGCGGATAGACAAACGGATAGAACCCGGATAGCTCCGAATTTATTTCCGGATATATCCGAATCCGACGGATACTTTTATTCCGTATCCGTTTCCGTATCCGAAAAAAACTATCCGAATCCGAATCCGATATCCGAAAAAAATCCCGGATATCCGAATTTATACTCCGAATTACTATCCGAATTTATTCGGACGGACGGACGGTCGGGAACTATCCGCTCCGTTTGCACCCCTAGCTGTGGGTAGAGGGGATGGACGGGCACGGGCATACCGCATGTCTTGACTGAAGCTTCTCGGTGACATCAAGCACTAAAGCACTGTTTGATGAACTGAAGGGATGCTGGCCATTGTTTAGTCTAAATGAAAACATAGTGGATGTCAAGCCACTGCCGTACGAGAACATGACAATTCGTTGTCCATCCTGTAACAGTAACTGACGAATACTTATACCAGGCCGTACCCCAACGGCCCAAAGCGACGAGCCGACGGCCTCAAGCACAGCTCAAGCCCAGCAGACCGCTCCTAGCCCATTACCGACCGAAGCACCGACAAAAGCCACGCGAGACAGCCTTCCCGACCGACCGAGGGAAGCGTCTCGACTGCGGGCTCCCGACCCCATGACGGGGCGAGACCCATCGGCTCCGACCGAGCGAGCTCCCGACCCCGCAGCGGTCGGGATCCCGACTTCGATCGTGCCAAGACAACCCCGCCAAGGGCGCGTGTCAAAACTTCCACCACCAATGACCACGTACCACGAACGGGGTCAATCGGCGACCATACAAGGGCGGTGGCTCCTTCCCAAGAAGGTTTAATGGTCGACCAAGTCATGCTCCCATCCCATCACCGGTCACGTCAAGACGAAGACGCGCCTCTCCGAGGCAACACCCACGCCCGGTAGCAAAGAACGTCAACACTCGAAAGGTTCGCAGAGGCGAGTACGCCATTTCGGGAAAATACTTAACCGCTCTGACCAGCTAAGCTACCGACCCAGCATGGGCAAGACGGGCAGTGATCAGTCGGCATAATGTAAGGTCGAGGATGCCGACTAGAGGGGGGTGAATAGGCGGCTTTTTAAATAATTAAAAACTTTCTCTTTCTACTAATTTCTATAAAGCAATTCACCCTTAATTACCCTATGCCAAAACCTTATCAATAAAAATGCGGAAGCGATAAACTAAGGTTTTGACAATTAAAGCCTAAATCAACTAGGCTCACTATGTGCACTAACTAATTATGTCTCTAACAAAAGCAATTCTAAAGACAAGCAAACAATCAATTTAATTCTATGAAGTAAATTTCTTGAATATAAATAAAGAGAACAAAGCAAGCACAAGAGACACAATACTTTTTACCGTGGTGATCGAGACTTGCGGTCTCCCTAGTCCACGTTGAGGTTAGCCCAAACACATTGGACCGGCTCCACGAATTGAGCACCCACCTCGAATCCACTAGATGTGGTTTTCACGCTTCGCGAGGCTCAACCCGAACCTTCACAAACTTCGCCGGGCTTCTCACAACCTTGAGAGCTCCCGCAAGACGACCTCCACGCCGTCTAGGAGTCGGCAACCTCCAAGAGTAACAAGCGAATCCTCTCGCTTGAACTTCACCAAGCACAACACATGTGCTTCGGTGATCACCAAGTGCAACACATGCACAAGGATCCTCCTCAAGTGCAACACATGCACAAGAGACTCTCAATCCTCTCCTAATTGCAACACATGCAATGAGAGGCTCAATCTAGCTCAAGAAGCAAATGGGAGAAGGCAACACATGCACACAACTCCTATAAACACCCAAAGCTCTAGCACACACCAACATCTTGCCTTGCCCCCAAGGCCTCCTTTATAGCCTCCAAGCCAAAACTAGCCGTTGGGGGAAATTCAGACAAAACCAGAATTCCGGTGCTACCGCCCTCATCGGGACCGTAGCACCGGCCTCGCCAACGGCTACAAAACTAGCCGTTGCAGGATTTCCGGTAGTACCGGCCAATCGGGAGCGGTGCTACCGACCGCTCGGCGGTAGCACCGCCTCAACCCGGTTGCACCGGCCTCAGCCGAACTCAAAACACCTCCTCTGGATTTTTCACACCGGCCGGAGGAGCGGTTGCACCGGACATCCGGTGCTACGGCCTACCATGGCGGTAGCACCGGACCATGATCGCCAAAAACATCCCTCTCGGATTTTCCACACCGGCCGAGAGGCGGTAGCACGGACCTTGGTGCTACCGGCCAAACTCATGATAGCACGGACCCGGTGCTACTGGCCTTCAGGCAGACGGCCGGCCTCGGGAGAAAACACATTTTTCACAAAACTTTTCTCCAAACCATTAAAGATATTCTTTGAGCTATGTGAGGATCAACACATGATCACAACACTATGCAAAACACATTTGCACATGTTAATCACGTACTCCAAAGAATCTCATATAAGCACAACTTATTTGCAAAACACATTTGCCAATAAACCAAGAACTTATGAGATCAATCCTCTTAGCCATGTGATGATCAACACATGATCAAGTCAATTTGCAAAACACATTTGCAAACCCTATTCACATGCTTTAGGATAGGAACCCATAATCTAAAGTTCATTTGCAAAACACATTTGCAAATAACAAATCCAACTAACGAAAACACATTTCGTAAACAACTCAAGATCTATTTGCAAAACGTATTAAGCAAATCAAACTCGAGTCTATGAGATTAATCCCCCTAGCCATGTGAAGGTCAACACAAGACCCATTCAACTTGCAAACACCCGTTGCAAGCCCTACTCACATGCTCTCGGGATTCCGGACCCATAGACCTCGGTTTATTCGCACAACGAACTTGCAAATACACATTAAACCAATTTAATGCTTGAGCATTGTTCTTTGCAACACCTGCAAAAACCTAGCTCCAACCAATACCAAAACATGAGCTCTCTATTTGCAACACATGCAAATCTCTAGCACCATGCAAGCAACCACAACAAATAAAAGTGCATGAGTTCTCTATTTGCAACACATGCAAATCTCTAACTCCATGCAAGCAACCACAACAAATATAAGTGCATGAGTTCTCTATTTGCAACACATGCAAATCTCTAACTCCATGCAAGCAACCACAACAAATACAACTGCATGAGTTCTCTATTTGCAACACATGCAAATCTCTAACTCCATGCAAGCAACCACAACAAATACAAGTGCATGAGTTCTCTATTTGCAACACATGCAAATCTCTAACTCCATGCAAGCACTTTAAACCAAATTGCTTGAGCTCTCTCCTTTGCGACACATGCAAAACTTAGCTCCAAACAAAACCAAATCAAATAAGATTCAAATAAGATGCAAGTATGAGCACCCTTATTTGCAACACATGCAAATACTTAGCTCATACAAAATCCAATGCACAAGCTTCACCAATTTGCAACACATGCCAAATGGTTAGCTTCATGCAAACATCAAACAAGAGAGTGAGCTAGAGTGAACCGGATCGAGTTCATCAACACATGATGAAGCTCAAGCTAAAAGACTCAACCCCTCTTAATAGTACGGCACCTAACAAGCAACCCGGTCTCACAACCAAACACGGAGACCGGTAAAAGACTAGGAACTCATCCTTAGCCCTAGCTAGTTATACCTTTGCCACACTTGATCCACTTGGAGCTTTTATGATTTCCAATCATCTTCTCTCCAGGATCACCTCTTCTTCTTCTTCTTGGTCATCAACGCATGATGAACCTTCTCTAGCCCTTCTCTTCACTTCGGGATCACCTCTTGAAGCTCATCAACTCATGATGACTTCTTCTTCCCGATTCATCATCATCTTGGACTTAACCTACTTCACAACTCATGGAAGATGTTAGTCCAACAAACACGGTTGTCTCAATCATCACCGCACTCCATTAACACATAATGGATGCCTCCAAGATCGATTGAGCACAACCTAATCAATTGAATGATTAATTGTGTCTTGAGTACTTTGATGCAACTAATGCTTCATTATACTCAAGAACTTTTCGCTTGTCTTTAATCAACAAGGAAACACCATCAACACATGATGAAATGTTCTTTGATTGATTGAGAGACAATCGAACTCAATTTAAACTTATTTAAATTGACATGAGTATATAACTACACAAGTCATATATACTCAAAAGATTGTTTCAAGGTCTTGATCCTTTATATTGTATGACAAGAGGATATGGATCAATACAATTGAAACATCAAGTTAAATTATAAACTCCCCCTAGATGTGTGCATTCATGTATATATGAATTAGAAACATAATGCACATATTTGGACTAAAGCAACGGAAAAGTTCATACTTTAACTTGAATTCTAAGTATGCATATATATAATAGAATGAATACGAGTGCATACCTTAGGTTTTCCATTTTCCATCCAAGTATGAGACTAATAAGAATAAGACTTAATAAAACATGTTAGTCTCATAATGATTTGATTTGTCATTAAACAATGATTAAACATTAATATTAAACCAATCACCAAAACCAATAGAGCTTGAACTTACAATCTCCCCCTTTTTGGTGATTGATGACAAATCCTACATTAATTGCTCATTTGGATGAAAAACAATTTATGAAGGGGTTTTGAAACTTAAAGATCGAGAATTACAAATAAAATTTCCAAAAGCATATCCCCTTTAAGGCATAAAACCTTTAAGCTCTTTACCACTTATAAAAACCATTTATAAAAGAAAACTAAGCTCTAATACCAATATAAGCTCTAATACCACATAACTTATATTGCTTAACCAAACCAAGCACTCATATCACTTATAAAGTTTTAACCAATGAGAATCGAGTGCACACATCAATTTCTCCCCCTTAATAGGCATTAAACTCAAAGATCCAAATGAGGGAAACTCAAAGATCCAAATGAGGGAATTAAGCTCATAATAATTTAAGCTCATAATAATTCTCCCCTTTTTGGCATTAAACACCAAAAATGGAAAACCAAACCAAAAGGAGGTTGTACCACTTGAAAATATTGAGGGCTAAGCATTACTTCGGAGATCATATGTCAAATTAAAAAGAGTATAGAGCTTGGTAAGAGAGGCAATCGAATATAGTTATTTGAAAAGAAATAATTCTCCCCCTTTTTGGTCATAAAATGATTTGAAATGAAATCATGCGACCATTGCAAGGAATTTTGGTTTTAAAGAATTAAGGCCAATGTTTTTGTAAACTTTTGAAATATGACCTAAAAGAGTAAACCATTTTTAGAAGGAGGCCATATTTAGAGTTAAATCTCAAAAGGATTATTTGAAACACATTCAAATAAAACTCCTCATTTTATTAGGCTATTCAATGAATTCAACATGACTCACTTGAAGAGTCCATAATTTGCCTAATATGACTTAAACAAGGAATTTATCTAAAAGAAGGCGATACCAATTTTCTAATAAGATTTTCAATGAAATTACTTAAAAGAAATCTTTTGAAGAAGCATCACTTGTAGTACTACTTTAAGGAGAATAAGAAACTTGTACCACTTGTAATGCTTACTTTTCACATTATACCACATATAAATATTTTTCAAGTGATACTATATGAAAAAGATACCACTTGAAAGATCATTAAAACATGAGGTACCACTTGAGAAAGAAAGATATCAATGAGAAAATCTCAAGAGACATTGCTTGAAGAAACACTTGTAAGATAAGCAATGTCAAATGAACCATTTTAAAATAAAGCATTTTCATTTAAACTCAGCTTAATATGAATTTATCCCGTTAGATAATTCAATCATACAAAGGATCTCACAGAGAGTCCTTGAGAGGTTGAACTTACAATTAAGCTTCAAATGGGAAATTAATCCATATGAGTCTGAGATATCATTAAAATTCATAAAAATGCATGAGGGTATAGGTGGATACCATTTTTAAGAATTTATAAAACAAAGAAAAAGTTGGTACCACTTGATAGAAATCAATACCCTTAATTTTCTCAAAGGTTTGGAAAAATTTGAAGGTAATGAACAATAACATTAGAGATACCATTTAGAGATAAATGCACAAAACTTGATTAAAATAAGCTCCCATAAGGTTCAAGAGTTGAAGCATGGAGCTATTAGCATTTAGACATTTACAAGTTTTGGTTTTGAAATGATATTTCAAAAAGACCCCAAAAGGATACTACTTAAAATATATCAAGGAAAACTTAATGTATACCATTTGAAACTAAGCCAAATAATTTTCAAATGATTTGAAATTTAGTAAAAAGATACTTTGGGATCATAAGAAGCTTTTCCAAAAGAATTTTGAAGAAGGAAACTTCATTCAAAAGATATCCTGAATTAATTTCAAAAGTCGAAAATTGAGCAGATCTGCGGGGCGGTATTACCGCCATTCAGGTGCGGTACTACCGCCACCGTCTACCGCCATTCAGGTGCGGTAGTACCGGATCCGTGTTACCACGGTTGAGAGCGGTGCAACCGCTCGACAGATCGAAAACTAAATTTTCGCAAATTTTGCAAAATAATTCAAATGAAGTCCAAATGATTTGAAAATTTCCAGAAATAAACTTTGGACTATTTATAATGTTTTACAAAAAGAATTTTCGAAAAAAGAATTTTATTTTAAAAGATATGGCAAATTGTGCTTTGAGGCATGAAAATGAGATTAACAAACATAAAGGGCCTCAAGGTGCAATTTTAATTTCGGATTTCATAAAAATTGAATCCTCATGGCTTGTAGGATTTGAAATACTTTTAGAAACCATGATACCATTTGAAAAGATAATGAAATCCATTTTGAAAGCCAAGATTGAGCAATATGCTTAAATAGGCTATTTTGGGTGAAAACAAGAATTTTGATCAATTTTGATTTCAACATAAACTTTTCATTTTGAAAGCTTGTAAAACATTTGAAATACATATTAAAGTACTTTTACAAAGCTTTTTACAATTTTAGGCCTTTTAAACATAAGATTTGACTTTTGACCAAAATGGTCCTTTTGAAATAGTCATTTGTAAAACAAAGCCAAATGTTTCAACACAAGATTCAAATGAAGAATAAGATGAGATATAGAGATTTGAATTTTGTGTATGAGTCTTTAAATATCATTTTGAACTAAGATACTACACAAGATCTAGTCCAAATGAAGAAACTCACAAAGTGCAACAATATGACCATTATGGGTCAAGTATAGTTTTTGGGTGAGTTTCAAAATCAAATAACTTTTGATTGGTTGGTCTTTTGAAAATATTTTGAACACGAAAGTTGTTAAGAATGACCAACACTAGGTTTTTCGTTTTGGAATTATTTTCAAAATCATTTTACATTTAATTCTATGAAAGTTATAAGTTTAAATCCAAAACAAGATACTAGTAACTTGATTTTGGGCATGAAACTCATTTTCTTTGTAAAATAGATTTTTGTGAAGCCAAAACTATTGGAAGACCTTTTGAAAGCATTTGTATACATTTTTGAACTAGTTTTCAAAAGATTACTAATAGTATACAAAATTTTGACTTTTGGCTAAATGGCTTCATTTTGAAAGTAATACAACACCACCACACGAACTGGAGTAGGGACCTTCGGCCCGAACCAGTATACATCTTGGACTTCCGAGTCTAACCATTCAGGGAGTGGAACGCACGACCCCTTAGACTTACAAATTTATTTGCTGGTGCTCGAAACGCCGACAGTAACAATAGATAGTTACAAGGATTCAAGGATGGCAGATACAATACTACTATGCGACAAAGAATTAAAGATACAGGGCTTACCATACTACCATGCTTGTCATAGACTACAGATGCCAATGCAGCATAAAGAGGGCAGTGTACATGTTATCAGTTTGTTTTGGAAGCAAAGTTGATGGTTGCACTTTGATGTCGTACAACTGCTTTGCAATTTGTGTGAGGCCTAAAAATTCGGCAGAAATATTCCATCAGATCAGAAATTAATCGCATTATGGCATTCCCACATAATGATAAAGGACCTTTTCCAAGCCGCGACTTTGGTAGCTCCCTTCACCAGTCAAATTTGAAAAAGGCTGGAGCTTCTCTTTAGCATCATTGTCGACAGAGCTAGTGTTCAAGTAAAAAATAAATTTAGTTAAAAAAAATTCATCAAGGACTTGATGCATGAAATAAATAAGAGTAACCTGCATGTGAAATTCGAAAATTCTTCAGGAACTGAAATCTAAATGTCATTCAGCTTATAGACAAATCTGAAAGCTGCTCTCAGCTTTTGTCAGAAGGGGAAAAGGTAGAGAAGTGAATACAAACCTGCAATTGCGCATGAGATCCTTATAGTAAAGTCGGGCAAAAGCTCTTATGCACAAGCTGTGTAACAGAAGGGAATTAGCAAATCTCACCAGGCCATGAAACCAGAAACAACAAAAACAGTAAACTTTCATAGCATCATTTATCTTCATGAAAAAAAATCAATTATTTGTACCACACCTTGTTGTACGGATAATGGAACACAAAAGATTCTGCATCAGAAACTGAAAATTGTTTCCCCACCAGCTTTTCGTACCTAGTTTCAGAAAGTATAATGGGTATAGTAGAAAAATATTATTCGCGGAAAAAGCAGAACTGATTTAAATGCAAAATTAAAAACAACAAAGGTTCAGCAGCTCACTTGTTACAAAACTGCCTGTAGCATGAATCTAGAGCCATCAGGTAGCATGCTTGGGATAGTTTTCTACGAATGATCAGCAATGAATATGATGTTATAGGAAAAAAAGGAGAAGATATCAGGTAGCTAGAGACAGGGCATTCAAAAGAAAAAAAATACCGGTATATACGTGAATAAATATGGTAGAGAGGTAAAAAACTAACTGGATATTCAGTCGCAAGATCAAGCTTGTAGAAATCATAACCGTGAGTCGTTTACACTTTCATTCTCATTTCGTATAAAAGAGTTAATTCAAAGGTATTATGTTTAAACCTAACAAGTATTATATACTACTGTAATTTATTTTCTACTAGTAAAGTAAAACTAATTCTACCATCACTAAACAGGGGACTTTATCGTTCACCGACTAGGGTATTTATCAGGGCACATGTGCAGCGAAACCATTGGTGAGAAAAAGGTGGTCATTATGTTTCTCTTATATGAAATCATTCTTTTTTATTTGCTGGCGTCAGTCTCCCGCCTCCGTGCAAAGCCTAGGCCACATGTGGCTCCTATGCAAGGTGCCGACTCTTGCTCCTCCCGAGAGCTCCATTCGACAAACATCCTGCCGTCAGTGCCGTGTCATAGGACAAAGGGGTAAACACAAAAAAGTAGGGAGAACTTAGCTATACCAACGTGAATTACTGCAGCTTCACTTGTTGTTTAAGATGCATCATTTGCTGAAATTTTGGCAGGTTATGTTTGGCCATGCGGCGACTTCTGTGCGCGAGTGCATCAATATGTCCTTTCAATTGGAAGGACAGGCAAAGACCCTTCAACCATCGTCCACTTCAATCTCTTAGAAAATACTTGGTAAAAATCAACTTTCTATGTACAAATGAGTCAAAACGACCTTGGTTTGTGGCTAGTCAACTATAGTACTCTAAAGAGGATATTTACACCAACGGCCCATGGGTTCACCAACCACGACACACTTTGCTCAAACAGCAAGACCATACGGTAGTTTCTTCTTCCTTCCTGGTTAGTATATTGAGAGAGACGCGACATGGCCGTATGACAGATTGACAAGTAGCCGGAACCTTGAAAGACGCTACTAATACAGTAATTATTCATTAATTAGTCACTACTACTACTACTATTTTTTATTTTCAGTAATACGTGCCGCGTATTTTTGGTTGGCTAATCGTTCAGTCCCGCCCGGTGGGGCGGTGACCCCGTAACCCTATCCAACGGGACCCACCGCTCAGCGAGACAGACTCCTGATAGACTTGAGGCTCCCAGCCAAACAGCTCGCCCAGGACGCCGCCGCCAAGCCTTCATAACCGAGGGATGCACCCAAAGAAACACAAGACGGCAAGGGGAGCCCGAGCGAAGCACGACTCGCCAATTCGATCTCCCATGGAGTCGCAGCTGCAGGACAGGGGCGAGGAGGACGAAGAGCCGGCGGACGCCGGCAATGCGGCGTTGGCCATGGCAACAATGGGCCCGACGGGCGCGTATGGGTCCGTCGTGCCCAAGCCGGAACCCGTGCCAGTTGAGTTCCTGGGCGGGCTCGCCGTCGCCCCCCCGCCGCGCAACCGCGACCGGCACACGAAGGTGGAGGGCCGAGGGCGGCGCATCCGCATGGCGGCGGCGTGCGCCGCGAGGGTTGCCCGACTCACGCGCGACCTGGGGCACAAGTCCGACGGCGAGACCATCCGCTGGCTGCTGCAGCAGTCGGAGCCGGCCATCGTCGCTGCCACGGGCACGGGCACCGTGCCCGCGATCGCAATCACCGTCGACGGCGTGCTCCGCATCCCCACCGAGTCGCCCTCCGCCGCTGGGGACGACGACGTGGAGCCGGCCCCCAAGCGGCTGCGAAAGCTCCAGCCGACGCGCGCTGCAGCCGGCGCGGCACCGCTCGCCACGGCGTCCCCCGCGGCGCACTACCCAGTCGTCACCGACCCCCTCCTGCAAGGCAGCGGCGGTGACGCGATTTCGATGTCTAGTGGCTTCGCCCCCGTCTCGGCCGTTGGGGCGCCCACAGGAGGCGGCATCCCGTTCATTGCCATACCGGCACCCGGCACCAGTGCGGCCAGCGACGGCATGATGCCAACGGCAGCCGTGTGGATGGTTCCGCAGGTGCCCGGCGCCGCAGGCGCGGCCAACCAGCCGACTCATTATTGGGCATTCCAAACCAACCCTGAACTCATCAACTTCGCCGGCGCACAACCCATTAGCGTCGCTAACTTCCAGCATCAATCGTTCTACAACGCGGACCATCTTGTCGTCGGTGGGGAGTCACAGGACCAGCATCCCGGTGGCCAGAAGGAGAGCGCTGACGACCAGCCCCAGGGGGAGGATGACGACGACGACGGCGAGGCAGTAACGGATTCATTTCCGAAGAGTAGCGTAGCAAGGCAACGCTACGCTGAACAGTCACAGCCCAGACAAATTCCCAAAGATTAGGTTAAAACTTTTGCCTAATCTAACTTTCTTCTTTGCAAATTCTCATATGATGGTGGTAAGAACTAGTGACTTCGTGGTGGTAATTTCGGTTTAATGGTGAACCGTTGTAGAGAAGTACTAGTAACAAGGAGGAGCATATTAACGATATCCAAAACCAAAGTTTTTACGTAATATTTCTCTGCTGGCTAGTACACGTAGTTTCTTTAATCCGTATTCTTTAGGTCATGTTACAGTAACCCTTTTTCTAATTTTCTTTGTGCTTGACTGCTTGTTAATGCCAATGGAGTAGTACAAGTATTTGGATTAGAAGCTTTTTAATTAGAGAGGATTGGAGAGGCGAGGTGTTCGTGCGGTCGTGCCTTCGTGGGCTGTGTTTGTGGGACTGGGACGTGCCACGTGGGCCCCGATGAAAGCGGGCCCTCCTGTTGAGTCAAAATGCAGCCTCGCTGACCGTGCGCGTATGAGGTGGGCCATAGCCTGCGCGAGTGACGTCACTTGACTGGCAATCTGGGCCCACCGAACAGTAAAATAAAGCGTTCCGCTCGGCCGGTCCTGGCCCGTTGGCTGGCAGATGGGGCGCGCATGACGTGGACTATGGAATAGTGAATACTGGCTAGCCTATTGGGAGTATATTCGCAAAGCTCAACATCAGTGGCGCAACTAGTAAATTTCTGTTGGATATGACTCTAGTGATCTAGTGTAGTGTTGTGTTGAGTGTCCACGTTGTCTATTGTGCCTGTGCGTTGTTTGTTGTGGCCCCCACGACGTGCGTCGCGCGGACGACCCTTGCCACGCCGCTCGCCTGACCCTCGCCGCCCACCCGATGGCCCAGATAGTGTGGAAGGAGCTTTTTCGTGCCCAGATAGCACGGAAGGAGCCATGACGCGGTGGGTCATACTATGCTCCCGCGCTCACCCGTGTTGTCGTGGCTCGATCACCTCCGGGTGCGGCAGGGGGACAGGTGTCTCCTACCGTGTCTTCTACGGTGGAGGAGGTCATTTTTTTAAATGCGTTTAGGAGGCTAGATAAGCACAGTGTTCGCAGTTGTCTTCCCGTAAGTAACACTGTATATATATATCAAACTATCTATTGAGTTAGCATCAATAGGCACTAAAAAAATTAAAGGATGAAAGTACTAAAATTTTATAAGTAATTTGATGAAAAGATACTTAGTACCTCATGGTACTTTTCACGGATGTACAAACTCTCGTGCAATGCAGCTAGAGCGAGCAAGCGAAGCGAAGGAAAAAGGAGCTAGTGACCACATGTATGCAGGGAGGTAGATCGGTGATGGCTTTGCCACTAGCCAATTAGCTTCTAATCCATCTCAATTTATCTTTACCCTTTGCAGATCTCTTATTAAGCAATACTACTGTAGTAGAAAGGAGTTTGTTAGTGGCCTGTACGCCTATGCTTACATATCAAATCCAAGTGCCCAAAAATTCAGTTTTGACCTCCTGGTACAGGAAGCTGTATTGTTACCGCTAGAAGTTAAGGTTTCAAGTGACCCCACATCTTAATAAAAGGCAGAGACCAAATTACATTCATTTAGTGACCCATTGCTACCTAGGGGTGCACATTTTTTCTGGGGTGCCGGGGATTTCCGCCTCTGCTCAACATACGTGAGCGGTGAGCCACTGCCAGGATCTCTCGAAAAAAAATCCACGTGCATTACTGTTCCCGGTTTCGGTCATAGTTTCAGCCTTACGTGTTGATGCCAACAGACAAAAGGAGTTGGTGTCAAGTTTGAATGGTATTACATCGAAGTAAACCTTTGTAGTTGGTGCTAAGGTCATAAAAGTTAGATGTTTTTTAACTAAATATTTGACTTTAGTACCTATAAATAATGCTAAGGGTAAAAATAAAAGTAGCTAATAATGAGATTGTAGAGAGAAATGATATATGCACCATAACATCTACTTTAGATGGTAAGAAATATACCTGCTCTAATGATAGCTGGAAGCCCAACTCCCAAGCCAAGTGTTCTCGAGAGAAAGACGACAGAAATTTGTTTGTTTTCCCCTTTGTCTTCTTACCAGAAACTCTTCTTTACATTCGGAGTTGATATCTAGCGTACATAATAGATCAACAGCCAAGTATCGTGGCAATCACATAAAATTTTCACATAGCGTTAGGCTTAAGGTCTATTTTGTTAAAGTATAAGTAAATTATCCATCTTTTCTCGTAAGCTTAAGTTTTTGGGTGAACTAGTTGGTGTATGTAACTCATTACAGTATCAGAGCCAACTCAATACATTTCACTATACGTGAGGGAGAGTGTTAAAGTATAAGTGAATTGCACACATGCAACTCAATACATTTCCCTATATAAAATATTTTGACTTTTGCCACCATTATACATCCATTTTAGAACCTAATCACAGAACCACCGAAGGCAGTTTACCATGTGTTGGCCCTTTCTCACGAGGTAGTCAATGGCAATGGGCGGCCGGGGCCAACGGCCGGGGCAGAACACGATCACACACTTCATGGCACGAAGGCGCGACGTCTCGTGCGCCCGAACAACGGCACTAGTGAAGCCAGTGCGCGAGCACCGTGCCGAGAGGCGGATCGCACGCGATGGACGGACAGGACGAGCGTATAGCGGCACGGGAAGGGTCACATGAGAAGGTTCTAAAAACCGGCAAGATTTCGGAAATCTTAGTCAAGATCTCGGATTCCCGCTGGGGACGGGATTTAAAATCCCGATCGGATAAAAAAAAATTTAATTGCTACAGTATCTCAGAAATCTCGGCTAGATTCGTCAAATCTCGGGTAATTCAACCGGAATTTGACTTTTTTTACCGGATTTGGCCCAATAACCTTTAATAAAATCATCATCCATAAAAATTTGTTGAAAAACCGAATTTTTGAGACATTTTAAAATTTTGGCAGAAACAATATCAAATTTTTATAAAATTGTACACGCTTGATCATGCTGTGAAAAAACAATGGTACTATCTTTAGAAGTGTAGGATCATACAAATTTTTTAAAAAATAATTGAACTTCATTTGTTATTTTTTTTAAAAAAATAAACATAACTGAGACAATAACCTTCTTAGAATTTTATAAATTTTCTCAAGTGTGATCATGATCAAAATTTTTTAGGAGAGCTTAAGTTTTGCCTAAAACACCATCTCTAAAATTTTCAAAATTTTTAATATTTTTTTTGCTCAATCAAATCTATGGATGCATTGAACTTCATTTGTTTTCTTTCAAAAATAAAAAACACAAGGAACACAAATGGTTCAGTACCGTTGTAAGAATTTTATAAATTCACTGGTGTGTGATCATGATCCAAAATTTTATTAGAGCTTAATAATGGTCTCATAACCCTAATATAAAAGTTTAAAAAATTATAACCCTTTTTTGGTTGCTTAAGAATATCTATGTATTGATTATCAGGCTTTTATCAGGACATAGCACTGTCAGAATTTTTGAAAATTATTGAAGCTTTATCACGATCTAAAATTTTTATTGAAACATTTATTATACATAATTACCATTCAAAAAAAATTTCAAAATTTTCTAATGTGGTTTGGACTATTTTTCTTTTGGTTGAAGTTTGCAGGTAATGCTTTGATCAGGACAGTAGTACTGTCTGAATTTTTTAAAATTCCTAAAGCTTGATCATCATCTAAAAATTTTATGGGGATATTAATGATTCATCAAAACCATTCAAATTTTTTTAAAAGAAATTCTAATGTGGTTTGTTCTATTTTTCATTCGGTTTAAATTTGTCGGTCAGCGTTTTATCATGACAGTAGCACTGTCCAAATTTTTAAAAATTTCTCAGGCTTTATAATCATTTGAAATTTTTATGAGAATATTAATGATGTATCAAGACTCTCCACAAAAAAATTTAAATTTTTTGACATCGTTTGAACCATTTTTTGCTCAGTTCAATTTCACTTAATTTCAGTGCAAAAAAACCCGGATTTGATTTTTTATTTTTGTATTTCATCCGAAATTCCGAGGTCTCGAAGAAATTTTGGATTCGGGCAAACTCCGAAATATCAAACTTAAGGGTGCGTTTGGTTTCAAGAAAACAAGATTGGTGGGAATCTCAAGATTTCCGATAATCCTAACCATAGGAATGAGATAGCAGGGAATATGACATTCCTATGTTTGATATAAGTGATTAGGATACTAGAGCATTCCTAGGAATATTATATTAAATTGTTTAGGGTGTAATATCGGAATCAGTTATGGATAAAAAATTGCCAGCCAGGTTGAGCTGAATCAGCTCTCATGCACGAGCGTGCTTCTAAACGAACGACAGAACCTCTGCTCCTCACATCGAACTCGTCGACTGCTACCCTCCCCCAGCTACGACCAGCAGTGAAGCCCCCCACATTCGAAGCTCGGCATTTGGACTCAAAGGCAGGTGAGGCGAAGAGGTCGAGGACGCTCGTGAAGAGGTCAACGGTGCCCCTAGAGAGCCTTGGGTGATCCCCTCCAGTGCTCGACCCAGCGTCGCTGGAGCCTGATCCGTCGTCGCCAAGGCTTGGATTCGTTTGAATACGTCATTGCCAGCTTGTCTCGTTTACCGCTATTGCTCGATCCAATCTCCGTCGACCTCAGGAGCTTGCCACCGGGCTCGATTCACTCACCTCCTAGTTCGGTCCGAGCTTGATCATCGTTGGCAGCCACTCTATCCCCATCGCTGGACACTCCATCATCGCTAGTGTTGCTACCACCTACTATGCTATGCTCTACTTCTGGAGACCAAGCAAGTGAGCCAAACAACCAAATAAGCCTATTTTGCTTTGTTGAGCTAGGCTAGCCTCTTTGATGGGGACGGCGATCCCGATCTTTCGGTGGGATGATGATACGTCGATTTGGAGGCGTTGATGGCACCAAATTTAGGGCTTCCTACCAAACAAGTTGGGAGCTTCACAATCACAATGCCAAATCTATACAGATACAAGATCCAATGATCAGTAGTTCCTGCAAGAAATCGAGAACCCGCAAGAACAAAGTATGAAGCAAACCAAAAAGGTAGTATTGAAAACAAAAAAAAGAAAACAATTTGAGGTTCTGTTTCTCGGCTCGGGCGGTCTAGTCGACACGCGCAAACATGAGGAGGGACGCACACGGGGTCTACCAAACACAATAGAAAAAAACTTAAAAAAATGAAGAACAGGGGTGAGAACCCAATATAAAGGGGTACCCACACAAGGGGGGTGCCCAAGAGGGGTGCGATAGCCAGGAGAGGGGCGCCGGCCAAAGGAGGGGTGGACCCTAAGAGTACATGGGCCTTGGGCCCAAAAGAAAGGTGGCGTAGCACCTGGAATTTCTGTCCCGTGAGATTATTCTGTGATTTCCCTTCGCTTCAGGAGGAATTTGGCCTCAGGATTAGATCCATTGGAAAGGTTATCTCGATACCTTTCAAACGAGTTGTCGAACGTCGAAAACGGAGTTTGGATGTGACCATGGCGTCCATTTGAAGTACTGCTGCTCTTGGATGACCGAACCGGACTCGGTGAAGAATTGGGTTTTATCTTGGGCCTTCCTTGGTGCGTGGGCTGTCCTCGGTGGATGTTCTTAACGTGCTGGTCTAGCAAAGGAGGATGGAAAGGACTTACTTCCGGATTAAGCCCTCAAGACGTCGTAGACGAAGTAGCGGGCGAAACAACGATGGTCGGGGACGAAGTAGCGGTCGTAGAGGAAGAAGGGGCAGCGGTTGTATCCTTGGTTGGGATGTCCTCATCAATCTTCTTGCCTGGTGAGGCAAGATTGGCAAATGATCCAAACATGCCCTTAATCTGTCCATGTGCCCTACTACAGCCTAAATCGAAGCCAGATGATAATCATATGTCTTGAGAAAAAGGAAAATGAATAAAAATCTAGATAGGATTTTGACCTCAAGACTTCCCGATCAACAAAGCATATGAAAAAGATCAAATTGATGTAATGAAGGAAAGATTTACTCACTTGGATGGATGGAGTATCTTGTAGTCTGGAGATATTTTGACCTAGATCACATGAAAAAGTAGTGTATATGGTAAGGCAGAGAGCTGACACATTTATCATACGAGAGAACCAACACATCGAACAGAAACAGAGAGCGTGTGCCTAGGAGTTTCGCAATGTTCGCGCCAAAGATTTGGAGCGAAATAATTTCTGATGTGATTCCCGTGAGGTAGTAATCTAAGATAGCTACCTATTTCAAAGGTAATCCTATTCCCACAATCCACTAGTATAGTGCCTGTGCTAACGCTACGACGACAGTACACCCGCTTATCAATTAAATGAGAAGATATGTATGAATACAACACTTAATAATAAAAGAGAAATTTAGAATTTTAAATAAATTTAGAAAGAAAAACGGAACTAAATGGAGGTCAAATGGGCGAAAACGGGCTCCCAAAAGATTTTAAATCAAGAAAGAGAAAGAAAAAAGAATTTTCTGATTTTAGATTATTTTTTTTCAGCTTCCACAGAGAGCACATCGTGCTCTCTAGGCTTGGCCAGCGCAAGGGGGAGGGAAGGTTAGGGGTGGCCGGCCGGTCGCAGTAGGTCGGCACTGGTGCGACGAGATCGTCGGCATCGGCGCCTGCGGGGAAGGAGTCACGGTTGCGGTGAATTTCGCCGGGAAAGATGACGGTGATGGCTTGGGTTACCTCCAAAATCCGACGATCTTTACAAGAGGGAGCACTTGGGGATTTACGCAATGTGATGGGGTGGAGGAGAGCTCGCCAGCTTTTATAGCCCGAAACAAGCATATTTATGAAAACCATAATTTAGGATCAAATCAGATTGGGAGGAAATTTTGGCAATTGAGCACGAAATTTGGGGAATTAACACCATAGATGGAAAGAGGAGATTTGGTGCGGGATTGATGAAGCTTTGGAGCTTCTTTCTTGCTTTAATGGAGGGAGGGAAGAGAAAAAGCTTCTCTGGTCTGGGCTGCAGCTAGAAGAAGCTACAGGTGGGTTGCCTTCATTTTTTTAAATATAGAAGGATTTTTGAAAAGATAGCACATTAGGTTAAAAAATTCTAGAAAAATTCTCAAAAAAACTTTCGATTATTTTGTACTTAATAAAATTATTTTCAAAAAAATTTAAATTATAAATTTGTCGAGGCACGACGGCCACGAGGTCGCTGACCAGCAACCTCGTCGCGTCGGCAAAGCCACCGATGGCGACCGTGGAGCCATTATAGACCTGCGTTCTCCCGACCGCGCTGCTCCGGCCGCCGCGTGCAATCTCCCGGCCGCGCTGCCCCATCTCCCGGTTTCCTTTTCGCAGCACGTAATGTAATGTCCTTTCCTTTTCCAGGACGTTTGTTTCCTTTTCCTTGTTGATGCTGGAGGTGAGGGAAGGTCTGTTGTGGGCCAAAGGGATGATTTCGAAAAAATATAGAAAAATAAATTGCGCTCGCCCACCGCTGGATCCGCAAGGAAAAAAAAGATAAAAAATAAATAGTGCTCGCCGGCCGCTGGTTCCGCGAGAAAAAATTAAAAAAAATTAAGCAGCACTCACAGATCGTTGGTTCCTTAGATAAAAAATGAAAACAAAAATTCAGCGTTCTCCGTGCGCTGAAATTAGGCTCTATGGGGGTAGATCCGTAAAAAAGTCTCGAGAAGGGTCATATTTAGAAAAAAATACGATCACAATGCCAGGACAATAAAAAATTCAAGTCTTGTTTCCTTGCATGTGGATTCTCCCTGTTTATTTCCTTGTTTGATTCGCCCTCCTTCCAAATATATCGTACATACAATTTTGGCCAGTAAAAAATTCAAGTCTGATTTCCTTGCATGCGGATCCTCCTTATTTATTTCTTTGTTTGATTCGCTCTCCTTCTAAATATGTAGGTGGGGGAGGTCTGTTGTGGGCCACAGGGATGATTAGACACACTAAACAATGGCCATCGGATGTGGGTGAGTAAAGCTGAGGAAAGATCTGAGGGGTTAATTTTGATGAAGGCAAGTTTCTGGGTACGTTTCGCTGGGTGCACGAATGTTGGGCCATCTCTAGTGGGATGTACTATTTAGGGTGGATATAAAAAAGAATGTTTACGTGCATTATAAAGTAGTATAGACTAAAATACAGTTACATCCATAATCTTCCTTTCCTATCTTAGATTTCAGGTGATTGTACAAGATTACCCTACGAATACTAGGAATCCTAACAACATTTCAGCTACCAGACGCCCCCTAAAAGGAGATTTGAAACCTTGCTGCGTGATGCCGTGCAGTGTTGGGCCGTGCACGTGTGGCGGGTTGCAACGGCACCTCTCGAATCACTTCGTCATGGCACGCACATGTCTCAGGGTAATTGTGGCGACGGCGTGCTGGGCCGTGGATTCTATCGTGGGCGGAGCGTGCGCGGCCGCCGCCGAAGCCTAACGGGCCGCGGGCGTGTGGAGTGCAGAGGCCGCACGGCGAGATAACACGCGAAGAACTCGAATAGACGAGTAGTGCGCGCGCGTGCAGTGGAGCGGACGGCGTCACGACAAGCTGCACCGCACCGCATATATGACGATTTTTTTTAAAATATTTTTTTTAATATTTTTTACAAAACTAGGCGTCAGAGCAAAAAAAATTACAGAATTAAGCGTCGATCGCCCGTATATGGGGCGATCGCCCTACATACGGGCGATTAGTGCGGCTTTCAACGCGCGATTTTTCCTCTGTCTACAATCAATTCCTAAAAAAAATCATAACTTTTTCATATGATGTCGGATGGAGATAAACTTTATATGAAAATTGTAGCTCTCGATGGGATCTACAACTTTTGTATACAATTTTTTTTCATTTGAATCAATTTAGATAGTAAAAAAGGATAGAATGTTCAGATCTAAAAATAGATCTGTTTTTAGATCTGAACATTCTATCTCATTTTTAACCATCTAAATGGATTCAAATTGAAAAAGTTTGTATACAAAAGTTGTAGATCCCGTCGAGAGCTACAATTTTCATATAAAGTTCATCTCCATCCGACATCATATGAAAAAGTTATGATTTCTTTTAGAAATTGACCGCAGACTGAGGAAAAATCGCGGGCGATCGCCCCATATACGGGTGACCGACGTCCAATTCTACAAATTTTTTGCCCTGACGCCTAGTTTTGAAAAAAAGATCAAAAAAAATATTAAAGAAAAAATATTCCATATATGACCATGTCATATATGTACGTGTATCAGCGTATGCATGCATGACAAAAGGGGTGATTACGTGCGTGCGTCGAACGTTGGAGGGTACGAGGTGTGGCCGAAAATCAGTGTACGTATGGCATACCTGTCATTTTGTGTTGAACAAATGGCTGGTAAAGATGCATGTGAAGAAGTTCCTAGCTTCCTACTCTATAAAAGGATTGCTATTTTGGCATTATCTTTCGATTCTTTGGACTGTACGAAACGTACTGTTTTGGCATTATGACTAGCTTATTTCAAAGATGAAGAGATTTATATGGCCGGGGTCGTTGTAGAACACTCCTAGCGCAGAATCGGGCGCCCACATTTAGTGGGCTAGAATTTGTCATCTAAGATCCTGTTTAGTAGAGCTTTAGATCTCAGCTTCACCTGAAATCTGAAACTTGTAGACTAAAATAAAATAAATTAAGTTTATATTTTTGTCTAAAATGTAAACAAGATGATTAATCTAAACATTCTTAATGTATCTACAACTTCAGCTTCACAGATCTTGTGAAGCTAAGAATACTCAGCGTGGAGCTGGAGCGGTACCAAATAGGGCTTAAATCTCGAGCCTTTGTACGCGATTCCTGTCACATATATATCATTAGTTATTAGTAGGTATCTTATGCCGGAAAGCGCTAACCAGAGGTATTCCAGCGTCGCTCGGCCAATCGGGTGCTGCCGCATATCCTCCGTTGGTCACCATCCAATCCCCATGCGGCACGTGGCTTGTCTTGGACTCTTGGCTTAGCGTGCGTGCGATTTGTTTGCCCAACCCATTCGCAGCCAGGCGAGCTCCGGGCGACTCGGCACGTGGGAGCCGTCGGATCACAGTACTTGGCTCATAGAAGCCATGGGATCGCTGGGATCACACATTCACAATAGACGGCCCAGATCAGTCCACACTCAGCACTCAGGCTAGATTAACCGTTCAAAATGATTCTTATCAGTACTTAGCAGTACACGCCTGTAAGATAGTTTGGGTTATTTCAATGACATATTTCTTGGCTCTTAACGACGACTTCGGTCTAAATCAAGGAGACATCTGTGCATTCCCCTTAATCGCAGGACAGGATGGCCTTTACCGCACTGTTCATGTTCTGCAGCTATGCAATTGTAGGCTCCCAGAGACCCAGACCCATGCAGGCCGAACATCTTTGGCATGTTAAGTACGGTAGACCTACCATTTGTCTATTTTGTGAGTAAATTCCGCTCGGGCAACTTTTGAGTGTTTCCGACGTGTTACGTTTTCAGATCAAAACTAGTCTGACTGTTGTAATTACATGGTTGCAGTATGTATCTGCGTGTAGTAGATTTGACTCCAAAGTCTCTACATGTGCTAGTACAGCTTATAAATATGACCAGGCAGTAATAAGTCATAACTTTTACCACGTGCATTGTCTTTCCTCATCAATGCCGTTATACCAACCAGCATGCATAGTCGACAACTCGAGATACCAGTGTACCACCTCATTTACTAGCTCTTGCAGAAACTTTGGACAG
This sequence comes from Otatea glauca, assembly GCA_036346275.1. Classification (NCBI taxonomy): domain Eukaryota; kingdom Viridiplantae; phylum Streptophyta; class Magnoliopsida; order Poales; family Poaceae; genus Otatea; species Otatea glauca. Next base: position 13,043,991 of record CM070728.1, read on the forward strand.
GCACACTTATTTTGCAACCTAACGCGCTCAGCGAATATACATACCCTCAGAAAAATTTGGACAGGCACACTTAATCAGGTCCATTAATTTCTTGTCAAGTCACTTCCCCCACAAATATACGTACTCCGTGTGACATCCTAGCGTTCAACAAACGTCAATCGGGGACGTATATACGCACGTACGTACGTCTAGCTAGCAAGAGATCATGTCGATGATCATGCCTGTACTTGCGCAGACAGAAGTCCAGTATCCGGCGTTGGCACCCAATGAGATGTTTTTTCGTGACTAAAAAATGGGAAAAGATCGAACAAAATAATACGCTTCTTTGTGTACACTACACGATAGCCCTTAGTACAATTAATTTGTTGTAATATTCGAGGCAAAACACAAGATTAACTCATGACATGAACATGAATTTATAGGGAGTGTCTACATATCTTTCGACTGTTTTTTAGTTTTGCCGTGTGATCAAAACTAACGGAACATAGATAGCTTCCACGTTCCAAAGAAAAATGAACCATGATTATTGCTTGCTTGCTGCAATTTTGTAGTTATTGTTGACTGACATACATGATAATTGTGTAATTAGTACCGCAATTCTTAGGCTCCTGATATTTATTGATTTTATTTCTGAAATAGATCACAAGTATCACCTACACGGCTACACATGATGCTTATTCCCATGCTTGGACTGAAACAGGATGCTACCTTCCTTCCCTTTTCTAGCTTTACTCTTGGTCCTTTCTCATGGACAAGACCTGTAGCCGCAATGGTTAGCTGGTGTTGGCCAGAGAGAAGAAAGAAATTAAGAAGGAAATAAAAAAGAAAAGAGAGCTTGCTGCAGCGTTTTGATGCTCTTGTGTGTGTTATGCTGCAGATTGTGTTTTTGTCCTCCCTTCTCTTGCACTCGGCTGCTGGACTGATTCATGTGTGTGATGGATGCTCCAAAAGAATGGAAGTGTGGTCTTAGGATGGCTTCAATAAGGCCTTGGTCTTTTTGCTTGACCGACTAGACCAAGGCTTTCCTAGCACTTACCAACTTCATTATCCTCTCTTGGTCTAGCTTTTTGCTCTAATCTATGGGAATCTAGCATCAGAGTTCAGACATGAATACGGGTTGAAATTAAAAACGGGTCGAATCAAACCCAATGAGAGAAGGCGAATCCGGAAACAATGGCACTGATCACAAAGCATATCGGACAGTTAACAAAACGACTGATTTGTCGACAAATATATAGCAGTTTCGAAATTTATATGGCTAAACTTGATCGCAATCGTTCATCTCTTGCGTTGTCTACTTCAAGAGCAGCACTGATCGAACGACGTGATCGGTGATACGTTGTCATGCATCAACGCATACATGGCACGCGCACGCATAGGCACCCAACATGAGGAAGTATACGTACTTTCTCTTACGTTTCCGTCATGGGATACTTGTGGATGCACTCCATCCACGGCCCCAGCGCATTCCTCCCGTCGCGCCCGCCGGCGACGTCGTCGACGACGCCGACGCGCTCCCACACCAAGCTGTTCGCCTTCAGCCCGCTCCCGACACCGAGCTGCCACACCGTCTCTCCCTTCCGGACTCTCCCCTTGGCCTCGAGGTAAGCGAGCTGGTACCACAGCGACGCCGCTGACTGGTTGCCGAACCGGTGGAACGTCATGAGCGCCGCTTCCATCTCTTTCTCGCCCAGCCCGAGCCCCTGCCCCAGCCTCCATATCATCGGCCTGCCAGACGACGGCAGGCAGAAGTGGTCCGCCGCATCGCGAAAGTCGGGCATCGGCAGGGCGGAGTTGGCGAGCTTGTCTCGGCGTTGCCGCATCAACATAAGCAGAGCGGCCACGTAGCGCAGCTTTTCGCGCCACGGCAGGATGGACATGCTGAGCGTGACGAGGTGCGCGCGCAGCAGCTCGCTGACCATGCGGCCAACGCCCTGCCCGAGGGTGAAGCCCGTGATGCCCTCGTCGTCCTCGTCCCGGTAGCCCGAGTGGTAGCTGCGGTCGTTGGCTATCTGGTTTGTGCGCGTCAAGCTGACGAGCCGGTACTTGACCGGCACTGCAGCCGCCATGCCTCGTTTGTTCGTCACGAGCGAGGCAGAGCAGCCGGTGCGGAAGTAGCAGTTGAGGAGGAGCTTGCCGTGGTCCTTGCCGCTGTACCAGCCGACCGTGACGATCTCGGCGCTGACGACGACCGCGTAGGACATGGCGTGCGTCCGCAGGAGGTTTCTAGCAACGTCCATGCCGATGACGCCCGCGCCGCAGCCCATGCCGGAGAGGTTGACGGTCTTGACGTCGCTGGGCATGCGGTAATGGTTGGCGATGATGGCAGAGAGCGACGGCGTGGCGCAGAATCCGCTGCAGTTGACGATGAGCGCCCCCACGGCCGACGGCGGAACGCCGGTCTTGGAGAAGAGGTCGTGGAGGGTGGGGAAGAAGAGCATGTGCGCCTCCTGGATGGCGTCGGCGTGCGTGGCAGCCGGCGGGATGTAGTGCAGGGCTGGCGGGAAGTAGGTCTCGTTGCCCATGCCGCTGGCCTCTATGACCTTGGTCATGAACTCGACGCTTCCGTCGTCGAAGCAGCCGATGAGCTTGAAGTGCTCGAGCAGAGCGGCCACCGGGATGCGCAGCTGGCGGGGAGGCTTAAGGCACGAGAAATCGACGAGGTCGATCCCCGCGGCCGCAGCACGGCGGCGGAAGCGGTACATGAGCAGCATCGCGGAGACGGGGACGAGGTAGAGGGCCGCGTGCCGCCGCAAGGCGAAGACGAGGAGCTCGGCGAAGAGGCAGAGGAGGAGGGCAGCGACGCCGACGAGACCGTGGAGCGCGGCGAGGAGGTGGTCCCTGTGAGCTATGTCCATGGCCATATCGTTGGTGGCTAGATACGTCCTATGTGTGGTGCGTGCGTCGCAGATGTTGTGCAAAAGGAGGTTTCATAAGGGTTCAGAGCAATAGCCGGCGAGTCGGCCACCACCACTGGCACGTGGGACCACGGCCGCGACCAACGATTTTTGAACTCGCGTTGCTTGGCTGCTGTAGACGGCTTACAGTTTGATAAATTTTTGCACGGTGTGGTGACTGGCAAGCAACAGTGCACTGGCAGCGGCAGCGTGTGGGGCTGAGATGGCTTCAATATCGAGCCGGGTCCGTCCTCTTCGATCAGATCTAGCTATTGACCTGTTATTACCGACATAGCAGCACGGTAACAAACATGCCACGGAAATGAAATGATTGGAGGTTTCAGAGAACGACCATGTGGTCACCACCACAGCGTACAGAGAAGTAATCCAGGGATAAATGTGGTCATGTGGATGACCTAATGCGGAGTACAAAGCGCATGAGGTGCCGTGCGACTAATTAAGGAACATATGACTATGTACAATGGCTAATGTGGAAAACTCGGCGCCTCCATCTAAAGCAGGTTTACATGTTTAGTGACTTGTGACGTTTTGATGTAAGTATCCTAAGTAATAGGTTCCATTTGATCCTCTATTCACACTTCAACAATATTCATGCAAAGAAAAAGTAAGATCCTGTTTGGAGCTTGTATATAAGGTCTCGGCCCATCCTAGCCTATAAGGAAGGGAGCGGCAGAAAATGTAAATCAAACCTCTGCTCTTCTCTCATGTCCGAACTGGCGGGCGGCCCATGCAAACATTAACAGCCCTTGCTGCTGTCCCTCCCCATGACACTGTTTGCTGGAATCGTCTAATTTACAGACTCCCACTCAGAGAGCGAGATTACAATTTACAAACCTGAATAAAACCGCAGCAAACTGGTACCTATCAGATTGTGCCAAATTTTATCTGATTCGACGATCGCACTAAAACGCACTCAAAGATGAACACTGTTAATTGGAACAATGAAACATAGACATCTGCACAAGTCGCATGAGCATGCATGAGAGGCACTACTAGTACTGAACTACTGATAGCTACATCAATCGAACAATTATATATATATATATATACCCCTTTATAATACACCTAAGCATTCTTTTCTAATTCCACCTCAAATAATGCACCCCACTAGAGATGGTCCAACCTTCATACACCCAGCGAAACGTCCCCAAAAACTTGCCTCCATCAAAATTAACCTCTCAGATCTTTCCTCAGCTTTACTCATCCACATCCGATGGCCATTATTTAATGTGTCTAACTCATCCCTGTGGCCCACAACAGATCTCCCCCCACCTCCAGCATCATTTCAAGGAAAAGGAAACAAATATCCTGGAATTAAGGATAAGGAAACAAACGTTCTAGAAAAGGAAAAGACCATATATTACATGCTGGGAAAAGAAAACCGGAAGATAGTGCACTATACTAATATGTATGTATGTATATATATATATATATGAGAGGTGCTTCAATGCTTTTTTTTTTTACAATTGTACAAATATTAAAGCATGAATGAAAGATAGATGGAGATTACTTACCCTTTCGCTTGCTTTAAGATTTGTACAACTTATATTAGGAGAGAAAGCATTGAAACACTCCTGATATGAATATGATCTCGATCAGTTGTCAGTCCCACAACAAGCAAGATCGAGTAAGTACGTAGACCAATGAGATCTAGTCTCAGAGGTCGTCGTCATCGTAGATCCCCCAGAAGGCGCCGGTGAGGCCGGTGATGACCATTATGAACGCGAACACGACGTCCATGCCGTACTGCACAATGCGCAGGTCCCACTGCGCGCAGTCGAGGCAGGCGAGGCGGCCGCCGGCCGTCACGGCGAGCACCGACGGCACGACGGGCCAGAGCAGAATGGAGGCTGTGACGGCCCGGCCCAACCGCAGGGACATCCGCGTGGCCCGGTCCAGGAGCTTCTCGGCCAGCTTCGCCGCCAGCGCCTGCGCCACGAATTTTTTTTTCTTTAATATTTATTTTTATTCTTTTTTTCAAAACTATGCGTCCGAATCAAATTTTTGCAAAACTATACGCCCGTCGCCCGTGTATGGGGCGATCGCCCCATACACGGGCGATATGTGCCTCGCCACCCAGAGCAACCGGAAAAAGAGCCGTTACTGTGGGCCCCCTGTCGCCTCGAGACAGGGCGATCGCCGAGCTGTGGGCGACAGCGGCCTTCAAACCTCGCCTCGCTCGCGCAGCATTCATTGAGGCGAAGCAAACGAAGAGAAAAGAGAAAAGAGAAGGAGGAAGAAGAAGAGAAAGAAGAAGAAAAAAGAAGAAGAAAAAGAAGAAGAAAAAAAGAAGAGAAAGAAGAAGAAAAGGGGAAAAAAGTCGATTCATCGGTTTTATGAAGGTATTTTTTACAAATTTTATAAATCTATTATTTAGGAATTTTACGATTTTGTAGTGTTTAGAAAATTCAGAGGACTACTTGTTATTAGAATTCTAATGTAGCATGTAATATTTAGTCGAATTTAGGATTGTGTAGCGTTTAGAACTTTAATGTAGTATTTAGTTTTTAAAAATTTGAGGACTGTATAGTATTAAGTACGTTACAAATTTAGTGTAGTATTAGAAATTTATTGTAGTGTTTAGAAAATTTAGGATTGTGTAGCGTTTATATTTTCTCGGATAGTGTTGTTTAGAAATTTCTTGTCATAGATTCATATTTAGAACTTTAATGTACTATTTAGTTTTTAGAAATTTCAGGACTGTATAGTATTAAGTACGTTACAAATTTATTGTAGTGTTAGAAATTTATTGTAGTGTTTAGAAAATTTAGGATTGTGTAGCGTTTACAATTTCTCGGATAGTGTTGTTTAGAAATTTACTGTCGCAGTTCATATTTAGAACTTTAATGTAGTATTTAGTTTTTAGAATTTTCAGGACTGTATAGTATTAAGTACGTTACAAATTTATTGTAGTGTTAGAAATTTATTGTAGTGTTTAGAAAATTTAGGATTGTGTAGCGTTTACAATTTCTCGGATAGTGTTGTTTAGAAATTTCTTGTCATGATTCATATTTAGAACTTTAATGTAGTAGTTAGTTTTAGAATTTTCAGGAATGTATAGTATTAATTTCTCGGATAGTGTTGTTTAGAAATTTAATGTCGCAGTTCATATTTAGAACTTTAATGTAGTATTTAGTTTTTAGAAATTTCAGGACTGTATTGTATTTTAGAGTAATATTTTTCCGTCGGACGTTGCAGCATGTCGGAGAAATTGTATTTCCAAATATTTTATGGAGATGGGGAGATAGCACAGGGGGCGGATGGGGTGGATCTATCATCATTTTCAAGAGTCGTACGGGGCATATGCAGACCGAGCGATAGGACATCTGAGGGTTTGTTGGAGTGGATGTCTCGGATGTTCGGTTTGGATGCCCAGGACTGCTCGATTCTTGGTCGAGCGAGCAGAGTGAGCCGAGCGCAAGACCGTTTTACGGAGAGTTGATTCTGTTAACTCGGCGTCCACATGGAGGAGTTATGTTGGTTTTTAGTAGAGCGGGTTGGCGCTCATGTTGTTGGCACAGTGCTACCGGTAGCTCCATCGGTGTCGCAAGTTCGTGATGTCGGGTGGACATTACGCGGAGGGGACATCAAATGTAGAAGGATGCGAAGAGGAAGGCGGCGAGGAGCCGGAGACGAGGAGCACGAGGCTGGCGGTGACGAAGGGACCGGGGCGAGGAGACAGCGGTGGAGGCGCGAGGTGGCCGACGAGGGGAGGAGGTGGAGGACATTGTTGACTTGATGGAAGAGGAGGACCGTGCGGATGAGGAAGTCCACGATGGTGAGCACTCCGACGAGGAGGACAACGCCTGGGTGCCTATCACGGTGCGTGGACCAATTACAATTTCAAGACCTAACAATGAATGAAGGAACATTGATGCATGGGAGTATCGTGAGAACGAGGTGACGCAGGGGCCGTATATAAAGACAAGGAGGCTGTGATGGATGCGGTGAAATCTTGGGCAATGTCTCTCCGGCGGCAATTCAGGTTGTGAAGTCCAAGAAGAAGGACTACGACGTGAAGTGCGAGTTGATTCGTGCCCATGGCGGTGCATGCATACCGGGGAAGTGGACGGATTATCGGAAATGCTCCATAGTGATGGAGCATAACTGCGAGCTGGAAGAAGCGGAGCAGGGACACCGCAATCTGTCGTCCACTTGGGTGGCAAATGTGTTTTATGGTCAGATCGTGGACAATCCCCATCTGCAGCCTCGATCTATTATCACAGCCGTGGAGGAGAGGTTTCAGTACAAGATTAGCTACGCAAAGGCATGGAGAGCAAAAAGGACAGCTCTGGAAATACGGTTCGGGACGTACGAGGCTTCGTACGAGAATATTCCCCACTTGCTCAGGGCAATCGCACAAAGGAACCCCGGTACATCCATCGACCTTGCGGAGTTCCCTGCGGGTGGTGCGTGCACCGGGAAGTGGGTATTGCAGCGTGCATTCTTCGCCCTGGGCGCATGCATAAATGCGTTCCGGCACTGTCGCCCGGTCCTTTGCATGGATGGCACATTCCTCACGGGGAAGTACAAGGGCCAGATTCTAACTGCGATCGCGGTGGATGCCAACAACCAGGTTCTACCGGTTGCGTTGGCATTCGTGGAGGGGGAAAACACGGAGAGTCGTGTAATGGTTCCTTGAAAGAGTGAAGTGGCGATTGTTCTCGACAGTTCGATGTTTGTGTCATCCATGACCGACATGCGAGGTGCTAAGGGCGATCGTGGATATGCAACAAGGGTCCGCCGTCGTGGGAGCAGCAAAGTGGCCAGATCTGAGGAGCAGGTGGTGCATGAGGCACATGGGTGCCAATTTTTTCCGTCAGTTCAGGAATAAGGAGCTTATGAACATGTTCAAGCGCCTGTGCAAACAGAACCAACGGAGGAAGTTCGACGCGCTTTGGAAGACGTTGGACGAACTAACGAAGAAGCAATCAATGGATCCCAGAGGTACCGCTAGTTCATCAAGGAACCCGATGGTGTACCATGAGCAAGGAGAGGACCCCACGACCTTATATGGCCGCCGACGGACCCCAAACCTCGGCGTGGGCCGGTACCAAGATAAAGAGTTTCACCGATTGGATACGACATGAGCCTTTGGAGAAATGGTCCTTCGACGACGAGGCGGCTCGCGTTATGGGATCATGACAACGAACTCGCGGAGATTTACAATCTGGGTAATGAAAGGCACCGGATGCCTTCCATCGGTGGGTATAGTTGAGGTGTCTTATTAGGGACACGAGATATTTCATTGAGCGATACAAGACCTCCGCAGCATGTATGTCGGACAATCGATTGTCTTACTCAACCGTTGTGTCTACCTACATGTCCAAGAAAACAAGAAAGGCGCAGACACATCGGGTTACAGGAGAGTGGCGTGGAACGGAGATACCACGTGCACCGCGGTGACCGAGGTCGCAGGGTGCCCACCGGAGAGGACTTCCCATCGTGCATACCCGAGGCGGTGATTGCGAGTGCTCTCGCCGAAACCACGCCGCCTTGCACTTGCCGTGCTCGCACGTCATTGCCGCAGCCGCCGAGACGCATCAATCTCGTCGTCCGCTCATCTCCCGTACTACTACAAGCGAGCGTTCTCAACACGTGGCATCATGAGGTGTACGGTACCGAGTGGATGGATCGTTCACAATGACCCCTCTCGGACCATCGATGGGTACCGGACATCCGAATGTTGAAGATGAAGGTCGGCGTCGAAGGACAAGCGCGATTCGAACGATATGGACGAAGTCGAGGCGCGCCGCAACCGCGGATAATGTAACTTTGCATGTTGTTCCCATCTTGTATTATTCAATGGACCGTAAGTCGTAATGTACGTTGTAATGTTCGATGTAATTTTCAATGTACTAGTAAGTTGTTGTTCGCATCATGTTATTCTCCGATGTCCCGCTTAGTACCTACGAGGATAATGTAATTCTCGACGTTGTGTGCCTCGTCGAACATGTCTTTGTCTTCGTATGTTTGCAATCTGAGTTTTTTTGCTCTCCACACTTGGTTGTATTGTTTGTTGAATATGGTACAATTCGTTATTTCGCATTTCATTTTGTGTGCACATGTAATTACCGATAAATCTGTTGTATTTGCTTTGTAACAGCCACGATGGCGCGACCTTGCCCTCGAGCCGGACGTGACCGTCGATGCGACCACCGGTCTAGGTACTCCGCAGAGGAGAACCGAGTGCTAGGCCACCGACCTCGAGTGCCTGTGGAGCCGCCGCGATCGACCCACGCTGGGTTCCACGTAAGTCGCGAACGCTTGCACTCTTTACGCATACATACTTACCGTGAATGCAATTTAACTACATGCAAAGTTGCGGCGGTGGCTTACTTCCTCTTTGTAGGATGGTGGAGCCGGTGATCGCCTGTTAGAGGGCAAGGAGGTGCCGCGGTTCGCACGACCGGTCCTCGCCGCCACACTCGTGGACCGGTGGAGACCGAGACGACACGTTCCACCTTCCGTGCGGAGAGATGGCTCCGACGCCGCAGACGTGTCGTACCTCTTAGGCCTCCCTTGTGCGGGCCCAGCGATCGTGCCGCACGACGCCCGGCCACGTGGCACGCCGAGTTGTCCGCGCGTTTGCCGAGGTGCGGCACACCCGGCAGCCCCTACCGCCCCTTAGGAGGCCGAGCGCCACGGACCGACGAAGGCGTGGTCGCTTCGATTCACGGTGAGTACCTCTTTCTTTGAGAATTAAAATAGAAGCGCCAAGTTGCCGATAATGTTTGTTGCGAACGCCGCAGTCGACCTTCTCCACCAAGACGCGGAGGAGGCGGACGTGGCCCGCCACTTGGAGGCATACCTCTGTTGTTGCTCGGTTGGGTGATGTTCCGTCCTCCCACGGAACACGGTGGACCGTCACCGATCGAGTACGCCCAAAGACATCGCCGACACCCGGTGGATGAGGTAACACACTCGGCCCAATCTCGTCTCAACGAGCACGCCTAACTCCCCTTGTAAACGGGTGATGCGGTGGTCGTGGGCCTCGGTGTGCTTGCGGCGACGACTGAGGTCTGCAGGCGACGCCGTTTCTCAAGCGAGCACGACGCGACGATGTCGCCGCGCCCTACTCCTCCGGTTGTGGTCTTGGGAGCGCTTCTCGTCGGCAGCTGTTGTTGACACGACACCGCACTCGAGGAGCTTTACGGAGACGACCGGTGGATCGCCCACCATGGGCCACCTCGGGTCCGACGGCGTGTACGCCTCGTATCTTTTCCCCACTAACGCACTTGAATAACCTTCGCCATTTCTTATTTCCTCGCGGCGGAGGTTCGCGCACCTACAGTGAGGAGGTCCTATCAGAGTTCGTTCGAGTTCGACCGCCTCCACGGCGAGGGCGGCGGTGGACGCCATACACCGCGACGACGCCCACGCCCGAGCACCTCACGGGTCTCCGTGCTTTGCACGCGAGATGAGGCCTTTGGCTCACCCGTAAGGTGCTCGTCTTTGACCTTTGTGTCGAGGAGTACTCCCGCGACCGAAAGTCTGCGCCGATTCGGCTGCTCGATCCTTTCCTTTGCCGCCTCGCCACGTTGTCGCACGTGGCGCCACAGTACTTGCCCCGATCCTACTACTCCGCATCTTTGCGAAATTAATGTCTTCGCGACTTATCGCTTTTGCATTGCAGATGACCCGGATGGGTCTTTGCGGTGGCTCGCTCACAGACCGTATGCAGCCATGGGCCCCGCAGTGGGACGCCGACTCGACGAGAGGGTCACCGAGACCCGGCCAGACGACCATGACATGTACGATCAAGACATGGAGTGGTTCGCCCAAGACTCGCCTCGGTGGGTACACACCAAGACCGACGTCGCACGGCAGCATCGGTAGCGGACACGCATTCTTCACAGATGTCCCGGAGGGACAACGCCTCGGTAAGTGTCACAATCGAACCTACATGGGCACGTCTTTTCATGTAACTTACGTAATGCCAACCCGACGTTACATGCGCACTCAGCTCTTGGCGGAGATTGAGGTGGAGGTCAGGTCCATGTTGACGCGCCTAGAGGGGGCATACAGTGACCACCGCCGAGTCCGAGACGGCTTGGGGTCGGGTCCTCGCCACGGTGAGGCGGTTGGCTCGCTTGGCCACCCGCCGAGGGCGCGAGACGTCGGCGGACGCAGACACCACGCCACTTCGCCCCAAAGACTCGCCCTACCCACCCGGTGCCCGTCACGCCCCACGCACCGCAGGGGGGTGGTGACGAGGCTCCTTCCGCGTCTCGCCCTACCCGTCGGTTCCTCGCTACGCCCCACGCAGCAGCAGTGGGGACAGTGGGTCGGGAGGCTCCTTCGCGCCTCGCCCTACCCTGCCGGTTCCTCGCCACGCTCCCACGCAGAAGAAGTGGGGGCGCTGGTCGCGGAGGCTCCTCCTCGTCCCGCGCCCAGCCAGGACCCTGTGGTGGTTTCGACGAGCCTTCGACGACGAGTTCGACCGGAGGAGTACCTTTCGACCGACTACCTCGACCCTCTCGGCTCTCGGTGCGCCGCCACAGACTTGGCCTCGCCGCGCCGACTACTTCTACGCCGCGCCGCAGGTCGGCCTAGGAGGGACGTCCGTCGCCGTCGCCACTCACCTACCCCACGGGCCGATTAGGAAGCGTGGCGTGATTGACTTGTTGTACGGATGTATTTTTTAATGGCTTTACGCTCAAGAAGACATTGTATAACTCCGAGTTAGTAACATGACAGCGTTATCACTATAAATTGTTCAAATCATTTATGCATTGCTTGCCTATGCCACACGACGTGACAACACACCAACGTTTGGTGCACCTATCGCTCTAGTAGGGGCGATCGCTCTAATGTGAGGCGATCGCTTACATGGGGCAATCGCCCAAATATGAGGCGATCGCCCCATACCCGCGATATCGCCCTTTATAACATTCGTTCTCACAAGCGGTCTCGCAAAGAACAGCGGGAGAAAGAATAGAGGGTGAGCATCAATCGAAAATGCCGAGGCGCAAGTGCAAAGGGTAAGGGAAGGCAAAGGAAGAAGCGAGTGCATGCTCATGAATTTAGCGTATCAAGATCTCTTCCTACCTCGTGGAGTCAGAAGCGCCCATGTGTATGTGCGGAGATCTTTGCGTGCTTGTCCGCTCTTGGGAAATTTCAACTTGGAAGAGGAGGTATTGGAAGTGCCGCAACTACGCCTTCGATCCGCCGGAGAAGAGCTCAAGGATCGCCGCATGGTAACAATCGTGACGGGTTACATAATATTTGTGAATGAAACTTTGCTAATTTACGCTTCATGCGGTCACCTCCGCCATCGTGTGAATTTGAGCAGTGGTTTGATACGAGATCAACCCGAGGACCAACGGCTTGACCAAGCCAACCGGCAGGATGAGTTCACGCGGCGGTTTCAAGAACGGCGCGATGCCGCACGCGAGGAGGCATGTAGGAAGGAAGCGGAGGAGAAGGAGGCGAGAGAGAGAGGAAACGAGAGAGCGCGACGCGTTGGAGAAGCTCACGGAGGCATGGGCGAATGGGAAGTGGCCTCAAGCACTCAATAGACGTCTGGTGTTAACTTTGGTTTTCCTTGTTCGTGGTACTCCTTTTAGTTTTAAGTCGTAATAAAGCAGTGCGGCCCAACCTTCAAGAGTATGCTCACCGTCCGAGGGCTAGTATGTGTCCTCTTGCTCCAGTGTCCCAAATGATGTTATTTTTCTCCATCGAGATAGGTTATAGCATTTTCGATTCGTCATATCTGATTTCATCGAGTTTTACCATCGTTTGCGAAAGATACGGCAATTTTCATGTTTTACCGATTGCATGTTAGGACAACAATAAAATAGTGCACCTAAAGTGACATCTAAATATTTTTACATAATTGTGACCTATGCAAGCCCAAGAATGCAACAAAACTGGTTTCATCAAGTTTTGAGGTCGTTCGATATTATTCTAACCGCTTGAACAATGATTGTTATAAAGGGTTTAAACTAGCCATCTTTTATTCAAAATGCAATCATATTTAGATATTTTTGCAAAAATGAAGTGCATAAGGTTGTAGTAACTTATTCTATTTATTTCATGAATTATGGATCAACACACATTATAATTCCTTCACAATCCACGATTAGAGCCTAGCATTCGAACTCAAATAAAAAAATTCTGCAAACAACACATGGATTTTTATTTTACACTCTAATTCTTCATTCCAAAATTTAAATTTAGAAACAAGTTTCATTTAATTTGGACACTCCTAACAAAAGTTACGGGTTTATATTAAAAGCATATAGTAATTACAAAACAAAACTAAAAAAACTCCTTGGCGGTCCCGTCGCCTCAGAGGGCGATCGCCTCACAGAGGCGATGGGGGCCCCACAAGCGCGCGCCGCTAAGGCGTTAACGGTGGCAGGCTATCGCCGTAGAGAGGCGATCGCCCATACACGGCGACGGGGCATTTTGTCATTTTTTCATTCGGACGCATAGTTTTGAAAAAAAGAATAAAAATAAATATTAAATAAAAAAAAATTCCCTGCGCCACACCAGACACAATCAGCGCCGCAGCTCCCGCACCTCCGCCACCGTCAGCAAGTACGGGCGCACCCCGAGAAGACGAGGGCGGGAAACCACCCAGCTGCATGCCAAAGATGAAAGACGGAGTAAGAATCCTTTTTTTGAAGCCAGAAAGCCGGAGGAAGAATCCTTTTTTTGAAGCCAGAAAGCCGGAGTAAGAATCAAATATATATGCAGTATGCATTTTATAATACCTACCTAGCTAGCTACAGTGAAATCGAAGTGCGCGCGCAGTTACATTACATGTGATGTTACAGTGTTACTGGTCGTATTTATTTACTGCTCCAGGTGTTTTCTTTCGCCCAGGCTCGCGTTTTCTTTACATGCATGCAGGCTTCGACAGTTCGACCTAGAAATAAGGTTCGCTAATTCTAAGTTGGGTGAAATGTTCTTATCTTTGGTCACTTAAAATTGTACAAGATTAAATCTAATATTATAGTACAAAGTAATGTGCAATCTTAGTGCCACTTTATTGCAATTTTTAGTTCTATTTGTTTTTTTTTATCTTTAGTGGTCATCTAGGTTCACTCTATTTTTTGTCTAGGTTAGAAATTTTTTATTTGTGTGTATTTGGTTTTGTATTTTGTAGATGTTGGGGGTGGATGCAAATTCTATTGCTCAAAAAAGTGGTTGAAATTGAAAAAAAAATCAGACAACTTGTCGATAGATAACTCTTTTTGTAAGAGTAGCGGGACCATTATCTTGCATTATAGAGGAATATAAGAAATTAAGTTACAGCTAAGCTGTTCAACAGAAAAAACTTAAAGAGGGCCATTACACTCCGGGCTAAAGCAACGTTAGACGAGTACTAAGCGGGTTACTCTATAAGATGAGAAGCACTCACTACTATAAAAGTATTTATATTAGATTCCTCATCACTGACGGTTTTCAAAAATCGTCTGTGATGAAGTATTATCATAGACAGATTTTTGCAAAAACAATCAGTGATGAATCTCAGACACATCACAGACGGTTTTTTGGCTAAAACCGTCTGTGATTAAGGGAACATCACAGAATTACTAGGGTTTTGTTCAGTTGTAGTTTTTCTTGGTGAAACTATTTGGTATTCTCTTGTTCGGCGAGATCAACAGCAATACCGTACTTCAGAACCCCACATCAATACTTCAATTATATTTGCAATTTCATATTGCTTTTGCTTTATTCTTGCTTGTTCTTCAATTGCTTGCAGGAATTGATCTTCGTGATCAGGTCAATCGAGTTTTGGCACGGTTGATAATAACTCGAAGTTTGGTTCAGTGATTGCTTGGCATCGATCGTGTTTCGATCATAGCCTGGATTGTGAGGGTCGTCTCCACTAATCGATAGTTATCCATCTCACCGAAAGATCGAGATATTCAATAGCCTCATCAAAATTTCATGAAATTTTTTCTCTTGGAACAAGGTTCTGAAATACTTTTCTGTAGCAGTCCTTGGCATTTTATACTGATTTGCCCCTCTTAATGAGAAAAACTTATCCACCTTGATTTGGCGGAGATCAACCTTGGGGTCAAAACCCGGAAGTACTTCTTCATCGGACCCTTCTCATTCCTCATTGTTATCATCCTCATCTCCTCCTTTGTCCATGTAATTTTCATCATCTTCGTCATCATCCTCACTAGACTCCGAAGCCACCTTTTTGCCTTTGGCACCTTGCAAACTGCTGCCACCTTGTCCAAGTTCCTGCTGCACTAGCCTCTTTATTTCCTCATTCTTAGCAACTCGAGAAACCTTGTCACCTCTGTCTGAGGGACAAGAGGGAACTCCTGCGTCTCGAGTTGATTTTCTAATTTGCCCTCCGGCACGAGTAGCCTTCGGTTGAGAGGGATTCTTGGTTCGAGGCATGATTACTGAGACAAGGAGATCAAAGAAAAGATAATCGAGAATGCTAAGATCTCAAGTCAACTTCGAATCTGGATAAAATTTGCAAGTGTTCAGTTCTGAACATGCCAGGTGCGCAGTACCGCCCATGCTAGGTGGTCGGTACTGCCAGCCATGAGCGGCACTACCGCTATAGGTAGAGCGGTACTGCCGGCCGCATGAGGCGTCAGCTGTCCTCAAAATCTTTGTTTGATTTAGATTTGGCAACATTTTGATTAAAATGCTTTCCTTTGCCTCTAATCTAAACATGAACCAGAGACTTTTACTTTATTTTGCTTAAACATTTGCAATATTTCATCTAAACCCTAAATTTCGCAAATTGAGACCTAGAGCACAAGAGAGATGAAAAGGAATCACAAAACCGAAGGAGATAAGTACCTTGAGTAGATAGGAAACAAGATTCGCCGAAGGAAAGCCTTGAGATGAGTGATTGAGACTTAGGGTGAAGATTGAAGAGAGAGAGAGAGGAAAGAAGTTCTTGCTTGAGAGGGCTGAAGCAAAAAAGAATAGGATGGAAGATGAGACGTCGGCCTAGGCGGAATAAGGAGGTAACCGTTGGCCCAAAGGAAATTGCCCCCTTTTTCTGTCCCACCCCAACATGAACGACAGTACCGTCCTAAGGGGGCGGTAGTGCCTGTCTAGGGCGACAGTACCGAGCTCCATCCGCGGTAGTGCTGGCCCTAACCTGGGCACTCTCAAATGCAGTTGCAAATAGCTTTAACATATTTACCAAAAGGCAAAATATATTTATGAGCATTTCAACTTTACAAGAAGATCCATAAGACTTGTTTTGATCAAAAGAAGATTACTTTTTTATTTTAAAAAAAAATCAACAAGAGTTTCTCAACTTGTGGATATGTATGAGTTATGAAATACGCTTAGATATTGGACACAGTTATATTCTAGTTCCAAAAGCCTTAACTCATGAAGTACATTAATCAAGTCAATATAGACCAATTTAAGATTTATAAAAGAGTAAATTTTGTCCAAAATATTTAGGTTATTTTGAAATATAGAAGAAATTTATTATAATGCTAATATTTAAAATATGAGATTTAAATATACTTATTTTGAAAATGAAAGTTTTGAGGAAATTTACAACCCCTTTTTTTAAAATTAATACATTTTCAAATATTTTGACTTAGTATGGTCTAGAGTCTTATTTATGAAGAATAATAGCACTTAACTTGATATATTCATATTTTAGGGACGTAGTATAGATATGAGAGATATAATACTCCCCCTTAATGTGTTACTCTTTTTGAAATTCAAGAATGTCATTTAAAAACCAATTAAAATCCAATAAAAACAACCATAATGCAAATGTTCAAGCAACATTTGAGATATCTATAACATTTAATTCATTCCTCAATTTGCAAAATCGCACTTCATCTCAGAGCTTGGTGAGGATATCCGCTAATTGATCTTCGGTTCTAATGTGACTAATCACAATAGAACCTTTGCTAACATGATTTCTTAAGAAATGATGACGGATATCTATATGTTTGGTTCTTGAATGTTGGACCGGGTTGTTGGCTATTTTAACAGCACTTTCATTATCACACAAGAGAGGCACATGTTTGAAGTTAATTCTATAATCCATTAAAGTTTGCCTCATCCACAATAATTAAGCACAACAACTACCGGCAGATATATATTCGGCTTCGGCGGTGGATAGGGCTACAGAATTTTGTTTCTTAGAGAACAAAGAAACAATGGATCTACCTAGAAATTGGCAACTTTCCGAGGTGCTCTTTCTATCCACTTTACAACCCGCATAATCGGAATCCGAATATCCAACTGAATCAAATTTAGCACCTTTAGGATACCATAACCCTATATTTGAGGAATACTTTAAATATCTTAGAATTCTCTTAACGGACACTAAATGGCACTCTTTAGGAGAAGCTTAAAAACGTGCACACGTACAAACACTAAACATAATATCGGTCCTAGATGCGATAAGATAAAGCAAGATAACAATTATAGAACGATAAAGCTTTAAATCTACCGGTTTACCTCCCTCATTGAGGTCTAGATGCCCGTTGGATGCCATTGGAGTTTTGATGGGCTTTGCATCCTCTATACAAAACCTTTTAAGTAGATCCTTTACGTAATTGGCTTGGCTCACGAATGTCCCATTCTTGAGTTGCTTGATTTAAAGCCCAAGGAAGAAACTCAACTCCCAGATCATGGACATCTCGAACTCACTAGATATCATATCACCAAATTCTTTGCAAAAATCATCATTAGTTGAACCAAATATGATATCATCAACATAAATTTAACAAACAAAAAAAATCTCTATCTATTACTTTAGTAAAGAGTGTTTTATCAATCTTTCTAATTTTAAAACTTTTTGAAAGTAGAAAATCTCTAAGTCGCTTATACCATGCTCTAGGAGCTTATTTGAGACCATATAGCGCCTTAGAGAGTTTGTATACATGATTTGGGTATTTAGGATTTTCAAAACCGGGAGGTTGTTTAACAAATACCAACTCGGATATTTGTCCATTTAGAAATGCACTCTTCACATCCATTTTAAATAACTTAGTATCAAAAGAAGATACAAAGGCAAGCAAGATTCGAATAGCTTTTAATCTAGCCACTGGTGCAAAGGTTTCACCAAAATCTAGTACTTCAATTTGTGTGAAACCTTGCGCCACTAATCTTGCTTTATTTCTTACCACAATACCATTCTCATCTTGCTTATTTCGAAATATCCATTTTGTGCCGATGACGTTGTGATCATTGGGTCTTTTGACTAGTGTCCACACATCATTCCGGACGAAGTTGTTTAGCTCTTCATGCATTGAGTTCACCCAATCCGGATCATCTAATGCCTCATCTACATGAGATGGTTCAAAAGAAGACACAAAAGAGTAGTGTTCACAAAAAGAAGCAACACGAAATCGAATTTGAACACCCTTACTAACATCACCAAATATTTGATCTATTGGATGATCCTTGGATATTGCATGATGAATCAGTTGAGGTAGGGGTTCAAGTTGTTAATCACTTTACTCGTCATCCACATCAATGAGTTGAACTTGGTTTGACGTTGCGGAAGTGGATAGTTCAACTTGAGTAGATGAGGGTTGATCTTCTGTATCCTCCTTTGACTTAATGTCTCTAAACGTCATGTTCTTCATTGCTTGTCTCAATTCTTCATCTTCTACATCATCCAAATTATCTTGCTCTTCTTGAGAGCCATTAGTTTTAGCAAATTCAACATCACATGTTTCTTCGACAAATCCTTTGTTTTTGTTAAAAACACTATAAGCTTTACTATTTGAAGAATAGCCAAGTAAGAAACCTTTATCACAACGACTTTGAAATTTTGAGAACCGAACACCCTTTTTCAAAATATAACATTTGCAACCAAAGACTCGAAAATAAGAGATGTTCGGCCTTCTTCCAATGAGAAGCTCATAGGAAGTCTTTTTCAAAATATAATGCAAATAAAGCTTATTTGTTGCATGGCAAGCGGTATTAATGGCTTCCGTCCAAAAATTATTGGAAGTGCCATATTCATCGAGTATTGTTCTTGCCATTTCTGTTAGTGTTCGATTTTTCTGTTCTACAACTCCATTTTACTCCGGAGGGTAAGTGGCGAAAAGTTCGTGCTTTATTCCAAATTCATCACAATAATATTCGATTCTTGTGTTCTTGAATTCAGAACCATTATCACTATGAATTTTCTTTATTTTAAAATTAAATTCATTTTGAACCCTTTTTGCAAATCTTTTGAAATTTCAGAGGCTTCGAATTTGTTATCTAAGAAAAATACCCAAGTGTAACTTGAATAATCATCAACAATAACTAAACAATAAGAATTGCCCCCGATGCTCTTATAGGTTGTTGGGCCAAACAAATCCATATGTAAGAGCTCTAATGGTCTAAAAGTGGACTAAGATACTCTTTGAAGGATAAGAGCTAGCTACTTGCTTGCCGACTTGACAAGCACTATAAAGTTTATTTTTCTCAAACTTCACATCTTTCAAGCTCACAACTAGATCATTTTTGAAAAGTTTTTTAAGTTGAATAATCCCAACATGAGCTAGTCTTCTATGCCATAACCACCCCAAAAAAGGTTTTCGCAATTAAATAAGTTTGAAGACAAGACTCATTAGAGGTGAAATCAACTAAATACAAATTTTCAAATCTAAAGCCTTTAAAAACCAGAGAGTTATCATTTTCTTTAGAAATCATAACTCCATCTCTAGAAAAGAGACAATTAAGACTAAGATCACAAATTTGCGCAACGATAGCAAATTGAAATTTAATGTTTCTACTAAAGAGACATGTCATTTAAGATAGCGGTTTTACCCAATCCCAATAACTTTCCTTTGCTATTGTCACCAAAGGTGATCTTGTCGTGTTGGCCGTTCCCAAGTTCAAATGTCGTGAACATCTTTCGATCATCGGTCATGTGTTGAGTACATCCACTATCCAACACCCAATGCTGTCCACCAGCCTTGTAGTTCACCTACAAAAGAAGATCAAGTCTTTTTAGGTACCCAAATTTGTTTGGGTCCTTGGAGGTTAGTAACCAAGACTTTGGGCACCCAAATAGCATTCTTTCTACGGCCAAGTATAGGAGTGCCAACAAACTTAGCAATAATTTTACTAAAATTATTTTTCTTAAGCACATAGCAAGAATCATAAATATTATTTTTAGGAGCTCTACCTAATGGACAATCACTTGCTATATGCCCTATATCATGACATTTATAACAAAGGTTCCTATTTGATTTAACAAACCGAGGAGATTTGTTACTTAATTTCTTACCTTTCTTGGGAATGTACCCAAGACCTTCTTTATTGTAAGAACATCTTTGATTATTTAAAATTTTATTAAGACTATCCTTACCCTTAAAGTATCTATCTAAACTTTTGCTAAGTTTATCCATTTGTTCTTTAAACTCATTGTTTTCAACAATTAAATTTTAATGACAAGAGATTGAGCTAGAACATGAAATTGAGGACATATAAAATAAATCATTACAAGAAGTAGATATGCTAGTTTTCGATACATAACATGAATCAATTTTTAAACTAGGCATATCATCGAGAATATTGCAGATCTAGTCCCCTTCTTAAATACAGAAACTAGCATGTATCACTTAACATGTTCCCATACCACGGTACGTAGGACATTGGCTCTGCAGCACCCAAGTCCATCATGGAATCTCCCAAACAAGCGCAGCTGTTACCGGGCCCCAAGTAAATGCCGTCATATAGGACCGCAGCAGAGTACCGTAGCAGGAGATGCTTTCTTATATCAATCTTTTAAAAATGTGACTTAATACTTTCTCATGTGTAAATCATATTTGTGAACCATTGTATCACGCATCTCAAAACTAATCCAATTGCGAAAAAAATCAATGTAGAGTTCATAAAAAAAACCAAGCAACTTTCAAATAGTAAAACCAGTTAGGGCTCGTTTTAAACACGGGGTTTTCCCCTTAACCTGCACGAATTGGTCAGTTTTGTGTGAAATTCCTGCGAAATTCATATAAATTTCTTAATCCTAAACATGACTTTCTGTTAATTCACCCGTGTATCCAATTTGCTTTGGCGAGTCTGGTTAATCTGCTTCTTTTACTGGGTACGAAATCGTTCAGGTAATCGACAAACCAAACACGATCTATTTTTTCACGAACCAAACACAAATTATCAAAGTATGAGTATATTGTCTTTCTTTCAATATAGTTTAAGCTTTTGGGTGAGCCATGTGAATGCATCGCACCAAAGATATCGAGTGAAATGTCAATAGGATACAAATCTTACCTATAAATTTCGTTTCAAAAAATATTACCTACAAAATATCCAGTGTCAGTCGTTCTCACGAACCATCGCACGAACGCTTTCCTCTGCCCTCTAGAAATTCTACCGCTTGAACGATCTCATCGGTTGCCATTTCAGCGTACCAACCAGGGTGCTGGGCCGTCGACGTCAGTACGTAGGACATGGCACCGAACTGCTTTAAAATGTGTGTACCATCTTGATGCGCCCATCACCTTAATGCGAGCAGGACGGACGGAATCCCATGTAGTTTGGAGATCAGGACTTAAGCAGTTTTCCATAGACCGTCTAATGAAAAAATAACGGTCCAAATCTTCTCAGAATGATGATGTGCCATTTTTCACGGTAACAGTTACTGCAATAATGCAGTATAGCAACACACTGTTCACTAATTCGGAGTGTTCAATGTCTCGATCAGACGATCTTCATCTACGGAAATTGCTTAAGTTACCGTAGTGACTGGGGACTGAGGTGAACCCCATCTAAAGGTAGGCACTGGGTCGGGCCATTTTGGGCCGACACAAGGCACGCCTGGCATAGCCCGATCTACGACCCAGCACGGTACTGTTATGAACGGGCCGGGCAGGCATGGTACGGTTGCCCGGACTGTGTCGGGCTTGCCAATCGAGCACGGCGGGCGGCTCAACCCGGCACGGCGCGAAACAGCCCCGTACGTGCCGTGGCACGGCACGCCCGACGGCGCACGTCGGCCGTGCCCAACAAGGCTGCGGTAGGGCCCGCGGCACGCGGTCGAGCCAGCGGTAGGCAGTGTGGCACGCGCGGCGGGCCGACGGAGAGGAAGACAGAGGGACGGGGCCTTACTGGCGCGCCACCGCGCTCGCCGCCAAGCTCCGGCCGGTAGCGTCACGTCGGTGGCGCGACGTGTTGCGGCGTCCGTGGATGTGCTCGCATTGCCGTTCGTGGCCGCGCCCGCCCACGGCCGTTTGAGCACGGTGGGAAGCCGTGCCCGGTCACCTAGCGCCTTGCGTGCGACCGCCTCCCGCGTTGCCTAGCGTTGTGGCCACCTCTCCCACGGTCGCCATAAGGGTATAGGAGAGAGGGTCAGGGCGCTGCGCTGGCCCCCAAGCCACCGCCTCGCTCGTCGAGGCCTCACGGGGACGGGAGGAGGAGGGCCGCGGGGAGGCTAGCAATCGGCGGGGGAACCCAGGGACTGGGGAGGGAGGAGGAGGAAGCAGGTAGGGGCGCGGTCACGCCGGCGAGGTCAAGGCCGGCGGGGCTCGAGAGGGCTGTCGCGCGCATTTAACCGAGGCCCGGAAAAGAGAAGAGATTAGGGAGAGAGTGGGAAAAAAGAGAGGGTGGTCCGGTCCGGCGGGAAAGAGAGGGATGAAAAACTTTTTTGTTCAGGCTGCTCGACCATTCGAGTGAATCACGGAAAAAGATAGCGTCTGATTCAAATTCAATTCTCTGGGACATAAAGACGCCCCTGATGTATTCAATATCCCTCTCGGTCTCTCCACTCTGAGACAACATGCGGACAAAGAGATGACTGAAATAGACGTAAAGTGTTGAAAGACATAAAGCTGCTTTGTCATATTCGTCCCGTGCTCTTCAATCTTTGTCATGCGCGAGCGCACGGCCACGTGTCATTCGAATTTGCAACAGGCAATTAGAGAGACATGCCATAAAGATAGAGGACGGCTCTCATTTTTTCTGCACGTCTCTCTCGCGCTTTCTCTTCTTACCCATTTTTGCTCAGCACATCCCTCTCTAATTGCTTTCTTTTTTTACTCTCCAGTCGCGAAATAAAATTTTTCGCAAGAGCAAGAGCAGGAGAGCACGCCCGCGCTCACCAAGTCCCCCTCGTTTGGATCAAGAGATTGATCCACGCTAACTCTCCCCCAGCATGGAAGATATGGCATGGATGACCGTCATCTGGATGGCACGCATGGCATCGAGGATGCCTCATACATTTTGGATACACCAAGCTCAGATACAGCTACCTTGGTGTATCCGAGACGAGCGTCGGTATCCACACCGAACACGCAGCCCAACATATCGATGCAGCTAGCACGGGCGTCCATATCCGACAGTCGACGCGCGTGGTGCTGGAAACATATAGGCAGAACCGTTAAAATTATGGACGGACGTGAGGTAGTGTATGCTGTTTGCAAATACTGTCAAGCTAAATTATCTGCACATGCATGTGGTGGAACAGGTCATATAAAGAGACACGCGGAGAATTCCTTGAGGAAGATATCAGCCGGACGGAGGCGGGCAAGGGCGTGCAGATGACAGGACACAACATCAGCCCGAGGATCAGGAGATCACGGACGCGGTAGCCGACTTTGACAATCTTAACCTCGGGTAGTCTATGTATATAAATGTAGTTACAGTACTCTTTTCCTTACCGGGGGTACACCACACCGAGGTGTAAGGTTTTTAATGAGACAGTAACTCTGTATATATTCAAGATTTAATAAAAGTTAGTTCTTTTCCCTCAATATTTGTGTCCATTGCTAGCAATACTGATATCCATACAGGATGTTTCTTTCGCATGCTTTCTTTTGGTCCTTGATTTGCGTGCACATTTCTTCTCTTCATTTATTTACTTACTTTGCTAATTTGTACAGAGATACACAAGGTAATGAATGCGTGTTCGCTAATAATGATTTGATTAATAGGCATAACTCGTGGCCCCATTTTATTTTGGATGATCCAAGCGAATATTTTTCCCAATGCAGATAGATATTTTTCCCGGTGCTAGCTAATGATGGGTTATTTGTTGGATCACGTGGTGTCTTGTATAGATGGTTGCTGGCAACACGTTTCTCCTATGGCCTGGTTTAGGAAAAGGAAAAGGGAGAATCAATTTTATGGCCATAAAATGTGGTGTGTTATGCATGAATTAAGGTGGTAAGTGGCATGTGAAGATTAGGTTGTGTTGCTCGATTGTAGATTTACATATTGCTTTGATCAAGGTGACTATACATTTGCTGCATACCGTAGCTCCGCATACGCATGCTACAGCAAAACAACTTCGGGTCATTTTCTCTCGTCGCAATAGTATAAATGGACTTGGCCTGGGCCGGCACAGTATGAAGCAGGCATGAAGCGCAAATAGATCGTGCCTGGGCTCACCAAAGACGAGCCGGACCGAGCCGAGTCGACACGGTTTAAGCCTGAAGCACGATGGGCTCGTGCCAGACCGGCCCGGTCTGGCACGACGCCCACCTCTAACCCTATCCACGTAGGACCCCCTTAGATTAGGATGTGGAGTTAATTAGGATTTAGGGAGACGGAGATCACCTGTAACGGATCATAACTTAAGCAGTCCCCGTATGTTTGGACCGGTCTGGATGAATTCTCGCGCAGTGCCACAGCGAATTAGGATAGTAATGGTTACATTGCAAAAAAAACAAAAAAAAGGTACAGTGCTTTTGTATAGTACTCTCTGCATATCCGAGCTATTGATTTTGACTCGGATGGTTTTACGGGAACTGCTACAGCAACAGTCCCGTGGGAATTGCAGGTGATCTCCGTGCGAATTTAGGACGGCACATGAGCCAGAACTGCCAGACGATCTTCGATCGAAGGAGTACGTGGCAAACGAAGAAGCCGAAAGTTACGGCCAGGAGCACTGCGAAATCCAGCCAAATTCCTGGACGGATCTCACAATGACGTACGTACAGCTAGCAGAGAACGGCATGCGCAGCACGCCGCGACGCCAGCGATCCAGCGTGCAGGACACTGATCTTGTGACTGCCTGATTCCTAAAGCGACGTTACACCTCGGCATCGAGTGCAACCAAAAGCAGCATCCAAAACCAACATGCCGCGCCAGCTGCTTTGCCGTTCGCTCAGAACCACACTGACCTTGTCCGATGAATGCATGCATGGCTTCACAAGAACCACACTGACCTTGTTCGAGGAATGCATGCCAGGCTTCACAAGAACGAAAGAACCACACCTTCGTTTCCTACCCCGTCTGACCTGACCGGGGAATTGGACGAAATCCCGAGGGAATCGAGGAAGAAAGAATGGGGATCTCGTAAGAATCGCCCCGTTCCAACGATAAACCAGATCCGTATCAAGCGTAATTAAATAACTCCGCACGCGTCGCGCGTATGTTTAAAGAATGGTGATCCCATAGGAACCAGCCCGTTGCAATTGTTAAGTAACCTCGCTATCGAATAGTCCGGGGTTCCCGAACAGATCTGAATTGAAGAACAGAAAGAGAGAGACACGTGTTTAGGGAGAGCAATAGCGGGAATTCTTTATTGCTAATGAATTCTGTACATAGGGGGGACCCTCCTCCTCCTTTTATAGCGCTCCTCTAGGGTTTTGGTTAAGGGACCATATGGGCCTTCCAATGGGCTATTAGAGTTTCTTAACACTCCCCCTTGGACCCTTTGCCGCGAGATGCATATGCCTCATTAAAACTCCAGAAAAACCCAGTGGGAAAAATACTTGGAGAAAGAGTACATAGCATACGCTTACTATTTTGCACGAATTACCTCGTTAAAACCTTATACAAGAAAACTTCATGAAAAACTTGCTAAGGAAAAAGAGTACAATTCTCCCAACTTCAATTGCTAATCTTCGAGATTTATGTTGGGTATTCATAATTCATGCGCAGTATTCATGTGGGAGTATGTGACATATCTCCCCCTGAAATCTGCACTTCTCTAAGTCTCATCATCCCAATTCCTTTCACGCACCTTTCAAAGGTAGATGCTGGGAGTGATTTAGTGAACAAATCTGCAAGATTTTCACATGACTTAGTATGCAATATCTTGATCTCGTTCATCTTATGCAATTCGTGTGCATAGAAGAACTTGGGGTTGATATGCTTCGTGAGATTGCTCTTCACATAACCCATCTGTGCTTGGGCAACACAAGCTGCATTATCTTCATAAATTATCGTGGGAGTTTGCTCAATGTTCAAACCACATGACTTCTGGATGTGGTGAACCATTCTTCTGAGCCATGCACATTCACGAGATGCTTCATACAAAGCGATGATTTCCGAGTGGTTTGTCGACGTCGAGACAAGAGTCTGCTTAGACGACTTCTAAGAAATTGCTGTTCCTCCACATAGGAAAACATAGCCAGTTTGGGACTTACCAGTATACGGGTCTGATAGGTACCCAGCATCGGCGTAGCCAACCAAATTCAATTCATTGTTTCTTCTAAAGAACAGACCGAGGTCTTTGCTTCCTTGGAGGTAATGGAAGATGTCCTTGATCCCTTTCCAATGCCTTTTGGTGGGTTCTGCACTGTACCGAGCTAGCAAATTCACAGCGAACGCAATGTCCGGTCTAGTGCTATTCGCAAGGTACATGAGCGCCCAATTGCACTCGGATATGGGAATTCTGCTCCCGTGACTTCTTCCCTCTTCTCTAGGTCTCAGTATGGGTCTAGGTGCGCTTGGAGTGACCTTCCGACCATTGGAGTCTTTGCAGGATATGATTTTTCAAATCCAAATCTTTCCAACACTTTCTGCGTGTAGGTTGATTGATGTACCAAGATTCGTCCTTGGACATGTTCAAGCTGCAAGCCTAAACAAAACTTAGTTTTACCCAAATCTTTCATTTCAAACTCAGACTTCAAGTATGAGCATGCCTCTTCAATTTTTTCATCCGTCCCAATGATGTTCAAGTCATCTACATAGACAGAGATTATCTGAGAATCCATTCGGGATCGTCAGATAAACACACATGGACAATCTTCATTGCTTGTGTAGCCTTTCTTGCAGATAAAGTCACTCAAGCGATTGTACCACATTCTTCCGATCGCTTCAAACCCATACAGTGATTTCTCCAATTTCACACTGCATGTGTTTCTATTTGCTCCATCTTGGTTGGGATAGGAATTCCTTAGGTACTTTCATGTATATCTCGAATCCAAGTTTCCATACAAGTATCTTTGTGACAACATCCATTAGCTTCATTCTCAACTTCAAGTTGATGCCATTGAGATCAAATATCTAAAGGTAATTCCTCCCATGACCGGAGAATAGGTTTCTTCATAATCAACTCCGTGACGTTGAGTGAAACCTTGAGCTACAAACCTTGCTTTGTACCTTACAACCGTTGTTTTCATTCCTCTTCCAACAAAGACCCATTTGTGACCTACGGGTTTATATGGGGAGGTGTGCGGCATACGGCTCAAACACCTCTCTCTTGTTCGAGAGACTAACTCTGCAGTGATTGCCTTTTTCCATTCTTCCCAATCTAGCCTTTTCTTGCACTCTGCTAGAGATGAAGGCTCGGATCATGATCAATGATCGAGACAATCTTCTTTGCAAAGTATGCATCAACGTTGGTCGTTGCTCTATTCAGGATTCTCTGTTATTACAAAGTTTATGGCCATTTCTTCATGGGGTGCTTCATGCACTTCTACTTGCTCTTCGCTGCTTTTCCCTATCGCAGGAGCAAGTTCCTTTAGCTTTTCATCGCCTATGTGTGCGCACACATTATTTCCGGTGGCTTCCTTCAGTGGAAGATTCAAGTCTGGAATTGCCTTTCCTGTTGGCTTCTTTTTAGTGCCAGATCTCAACTGGCTCCCCATCTTTCCTTGGGGCATTTTCGTGATTGGTTGTGGTAAGTTCTCTCGCCCAGTTTTCTCCAGACGTCTCCGGGTACTTTGGGTTTGAGGAGCCAGATTGCCTGCTCTTTTTCTTTGAGGCCTCTGAACAGGTTGAGGGATACCTTCTATTTTCTTTGGTATTTCCACCCTCTCTGGTGCATTTCTTGCGGGTACATGCGACTTAACCACGCCCTTCAGATCACAAAAATGATCAGGCAGTTCATTTGCTAAATTCTTTAAATCAATTATCTTCTGGACTTCTTGATTTGCTTCATTAGTGCGGGGGTCATGTGCAGGGATCCCAGTGGAATGCCATATGATTTCCGGTATTTTTCATCCAAAGGTTGATTTCTCCCTAATGACGGAAACGATCCTCGTCAAAAATGCAATCACGAATCGGTCAGATGCAAGTCTCCGATCATGGGTTCCAAATACCGATTATGGATGCACACTCATAACCAACGATATCCCGGACTTGCGGAGAGGGCCTATTGCGATCCAACGAGGGTGGTATAGGTACATATACCATACACCCAAATTTTCTAAGATGGGAGATCTTGGGATGATCCGTGCACAAGCCGCATAGGAGAATGGATGTTGTAGGTCGATGGTCCGAAATTGATAAGTCTTCGCTGCGTGGCAGATCGCGTGTCCCCAACAAGTGTTGGGCAAGTTACAACTCGCAAAAGCGGTCCGCAATAAACTTAATCCTCTTTATTAGTGCTTACGCTAGTCCATTCTGCGTATGGACGTGCGGTGACGGAGTGCTCAATCGCTATCCTCTGTTGCGTGCA
This sequence comes from Otatea glauca, assembly GCA_036346275.1. NCBI lineage: Eukaryota > Viridiplantae > Streptophyta > Magnoliopsida > Poales > Poaceae > Otatea > Otatea glauca. The sequence continues at coordinate 13,072,464 of CM070728.1, forward strand.
ATAATCATCAAATGCCTTTGAAGTAAATTCTCGGCATTGTCCATTCTAATGGACTTCACGCGATGATCGTGGAAAGCATTCTTAATTTTATGATCTGCGAGATCGCTTTGCAAAAGCATGGTTTCTTGTTGACAACAAGCATACATGCGACCATTTCGAGGAAGCATCGATGAGCACCATAAAGTATCGAAACGGCCCCGACAGGTTGAATCGGACCGCAAATATCCCCGGATGCGTTCCAGAATGCAGGATTTCACTTTGCACTTTCATGACAGAGGGTCTAGTTATTAATTTCCCGGTGGCACATGCAGGGCACACAAAATCTTCATGATTCGGAAAATTTTTAACATTAATGCCATGACCTTGTGAGTTGTTCACTATATTTCTCATCATTCTAAGACCAGGATGACCTAATCTACCATGCCATAAAGAAAATAATTCAGAGCTTCTAGAAACAGTCTTCAAGGAAGTATACACTTCGGGTGCATGAATATTCGTGTAGTACAACCCAGATTCACATGAGGGACATTTTTCTAATACCATTTTTCCACATACCGCGTGCTTCACAATGCACAAGTATTCTTTGCCATTTTCTTCATTGGTTTCTACGTGAAAACCATTGGCGCGGATGTCTTTAAAGCTTAAGAGGGTACGTGTTGATTCAGGGTACAAAAGGGCTTCTTCAATTACCAAAGTTGTACCCATAGGCAATATAATAGTGGCTCTTCCTGAGCCGATTACATATGAGTCGCCTCGCGATCGTAGTAATCTTTCCATGCGTTCTTCGTGATCGACTGGAAATACTTAGACTCTCTTAAGATGGTATTTGTTGTGCCACTATCAACAATGCATATCTCTTCCATTTGGGCGCTACACGATTTCTAGATAAAAGAAATATAATTCTAATCAGATAGAGGCAAAAACAATCCAAATATTGCTTGCAAATTTGAAGAATATTGGAATAAAGAATAAATTGCGTATTTATTCATGAAAGAAGTATGCTCTTCTAGAGCTTACAATCCTTTATTCAAAGAAAAGCTAACAACCATAATCTAAAAGAAATGCATTAAATGTAATCAGAAATATGCATTAATTTCGCTTCTATATCATCTGCAGAAGTTTTCTTCATTTGCCATAATAATGGCTGCGCAGATCGATGTCCGTGCTATTTCGTGAGGATGAGGCAAGTGGGGTGTCTACATCCATGACATCATCTTCACCGATGTTGGCGCGCGCCATGAGGCGCTTTGCTTTGCCTTCTTCTTAATCTGATATGCGTTGATCGCTTCTTTGGATTCTCAACATATCTTCGACCAATGTCCCCAAGTGCCACACTTGAAGCACGTCTGGTTCTGTTGTCCATACGGCTTGGCGTGCGTCTTTTCTTTGTCATCCCTCTTCACAGGGGCTTTGGACTTTCCTTTGGCCTGGGGTCTCTCTTTTCCACCCTGCTTGCCCTTCTTTCTATGAGTGGGCTTTCTCACCTTGTAGCTGTTGGCATTGACTTCTGTGCCAGTGCCTCGTTCAGGTGGCTACGAGATATAGTTCTTGCGTAGAACATCGTCTTGCGATTCCGCAACTTGCATTACATCAATCAGTTCGCTATACTCCTTGTATGCGCCCCGACGATAGTGCGTGCACTGGATAGCGTTAGGGTGGAAGGTAGAGAGAGTTTTCTCAATCTTCTCTTCATCGGTGATCTTCTTGCCACATAGAGAAAGATTGGTACAAATTACATGCAAGGCGTAATTGTACTCGCCATCGCTTTGAAGTCTGCAAACCTCAGCGCACCTAATCTTGCGTGCTTGGGGCAAGATGGTGTACTTGAGCTTTTCAACCGCTTCAAGTGCGGTCAAAGCTCAAGTGCACTCTCCTCACCATATATTCATTCTTTAGAGTGGCCGAGAGGTGGTGCACGAGAAAATGCGAGCTTGATCGTTCGCTTTCGCCGGTAGGTTTTGCGTCCCGCGAGGACCCTAGACCAATCGAACGAGCTTCTTGCCCCTAGAACAATCTTTACGTCCGATGCCCAAGTGAGGTAGTTCGACGTGCGGGGCCAGTTCTTCAAACTCACGATTCACAATGCCAGACATCTGCATGATTTCAAAATTCTGGTTTTAGATTACTGCGTGTAATCTGATAGAAAATGGTTGTAAAAAGCATAAAGTGCAGAAAAATAAATTCATATGCATTGCAATATATAAAATAAAGCAAAGAGTTCAAAATTTATAAAGAAAATTCATAAAACAGAAAATTAAAGCAAACAAATTTGAAAAACAGAGCCAAATAAATCTTCTTGATTTTCTGGCAATTTTTCAAAATTTTCTGCAATTTTTTTTTCTTTTCTTTTCTTTTTCTCTTTTCTTTGTTTTCTGGCCGAACCGGCCACTGGGCTGTTTTCCAGCCGAGCTTGCCTTATGGGCCTTTGGCCCATTTTGCTGCCCATAAAATGGGTTTCCCCACGCCTCGGCTGCTTAGGGTTCCCCACGCCCGCGCCGCCATTCCCGTGCGCCTCCTCGCGTCGCACGTCGTCCGCCTCGTGCCGCGTTTCTTCCTCGCGCGCCCGTCTGCGCCGCCTTCTTCCCACTCGCGCGCCGCGCCGTCGGCGACCGGCCGGGCACTCGGCGGTGGAGCTAGGCGAGTGGCGCTCGGCCGAGCGAGAGGCGAGCAAGGCGAGCGAGGCGAGCCAAGGCAAGCCGCGGGCGGAGCCAAGCGCGTCGTAGCGGAAAGCCAAGGGCTTACGGCGGAGCTAAAGCGGGCGGCGTGGCGAGCCAAGATGGTGCGTCATCGAGGCGCCGGCGCCAGCGGGACTCGTCGGCCGCCGTCTCCTGCGGAGCCGGCGGCTCGGTGCCGCCGTCGTGGCGGAGCGGATGCAAGGCGGGCGGCGTACACATGCCGAGGCGGCGTCTCGGACCGGCCGAGCGGCGCGCGAGCGAGGCCGATGAGTCGTCGAGGCCAAGGAGGCGCCGCCGGGCGGGCGGCGGCGCGTCGGAGGTCGGGACGCAGCAATGGAGGTCGCGCGCTGCGGCGCGCTTTGCGCTTGTGGCCGAGGCGGCAAGGCGTCCGGCCGTGGGCTTCTTGCGCTGGCGGCGGCGGGCCCGTCAGGCGGCGTGTGACGGTCGGCGGGCGGCACGGCGGCGTGGCGCGCCAGAAGTGTCTTGTGTGGCGACGGTTCATTGCGAGCCGTGTTGGCGGCGGCGAGGGCCTTTTTTTTTCTTTGCATGAACAGTAAATTTGTAAAAACATCTTGTACTGTAGCTTCGAGCAGTATCCGCGTAGCTTCATGCCACGCGAAAAACAGTACGAGATACAAAAGGTAGATGCATGCATAAGAACGACAGCGATTAGAAACAATCACCGATTCTCACCTCTTCTCACCTTTTCAATTCTGATCTCCGTAGAGCAATTCGTGCTGATAACGTGTTAAGGAACCTCGCTATCGAATAGTCCGGGGTTCCCGAACAGATCTGAATTGGAGAACAGAAAGAGAGAGACACGTGTTTAGGGAGAGCAATAGCGGGAATTCTTTATTGCTAATGAATTCTGTACATAGGGGGGACCCCCTCCTTTTATAGCGCTCCTCTAGGGTTTTGGCTAAGGGACCATATGGGTCTTTCAATGGGCTATTAGAGTTTCTTAACAGCAATAATAAACCAGATCGGTATCAAGCATAATGACATAACTCCGCAGGAGCTGGATGCATGTCTCTGCGACTCTGCCCGAAAAAAACGAGGAATTTGCGAGATGGCACGAGCGTTTTTCCTTGTCCGATGAGTACTCAATCTTCTACATAATTTGATACGTGTAAAACTAGCATGCAGAAAAAAATGTATTGGAGCATTCCTCCATGGATGATCATATCACATGCTAAGAACTTAAAATTTAAGTACTATTTAGCAACAAAGCACTTAAGTATTCCCTAGACAACAAACAAACAAACAAAGCCGCCAGAGGCAAAGAGGCAGATTCACATTGGTCCGTGGTTGAGATCATCACTTTGCTAGATTTAAGATAACTTTTTTTTACAAATCTAACATCTTTCGAACGTAATTGTAAAAATAAACTCATCGTCGACCGTAGAAACGCCGATAGACGACACGTGTCACCTGTCGCGATTCTGTACCGCGAAAACACCTACCAAGCCCCGGAGCTCGGTGAGCCATCAAAGCTAACAAGCTCTGGGAGCGCAATAGGTGTTTCTACGGTGCGAGAGCGCGACAGGTGATACGTATCGTCTCTCAGTACTTCCGTGGTTAAGGATATAACTATTTTTACAAATATGCTTGGAAGGAATCGATATTTGGAAAAAAAAAAGTTACGCATGAGCGAGAAAAGTGATTTGAATTCTCCGTGGCCACCACACGGAACGAACGCATTCGCACGTCGCGTCCTCCCCTGCATATACCACTACACCTTGGTCATCGCAAGCTAGCACAAGGGGAGAGCAGGGCACGGCATGATGAGGAGTGCGTTGCTGTGTTTGTCTGTAGCTGCTGTGCTCGCCAGCATGGCGTGTTTGTCCGAGGCGACGCGTGTGACGCCGCCGCTGCCGGTGCTGCCGATCCCGTCGGCGCCGCAGCTCATGTGGCAACGGCGGGAGGTGATCATGTTCTTCCACTTCGGGATGAACACGTTCACCGACTCCGAGTGGGGCACAGGGCAGGAGAACCCGTCCCTGTTCTATCCCACGGCGCTCAACACCACCCAGTGGATGGACACGGCCGCGGCGGCGGGCGCGTCGCTCGCCATCCTCGTCGCCAAGCATCACGATGGGTTCTGCCTCTGGCCGTCCGCGTATACGGAGCACTCCGTGCGGAGCAGCCCCTGGCGCGGCGGCCGGGGCGACGTGGTGCGCGAGTTCGCCGACGCCGCGCGCGCTCGCGGAGTCGACGCTGGGCTGTACCTCTCGCCGTGGGACCGGCACGATGAGAGGTACGGCCTCGAGGTCGCCTACAACGAGTACTACCTGGCCCAGCTCCACGAGCTCCTCACCGGGTCAGTGTCAAGCGCCTGTGTCCATAAAAATGAAAGTTTCAAGCAATTTGCCATTGTTAAATGCTTAGGAGCATCCGCTAATACTACTGTTCAGGTACGGGAGCGTGTCGGAGATATGGTTCGACGGCGCCAAGGGAAAGAACGCGACGAACATGACGTACCATTTCCAGGAGTGGTTTCAGACGGTGAAACAGCTGCAGAGCTCCATCAACATCTTCTCCGACGCCGGGCCCGACGTCCGGTGGGTCGGCGACGAGAAGGGATTCGCCGGAACCACGTGCTGGTCCACCGTCAACCGCTCCATGATAACGATCGGCCAGGCCGGCATTGAGAAGTACGTATATACCATGCACGACCAAAACTTTCTCTGCTAATCAGTGGAGCCTACCAAGCGATCGATCATTCGCCATTGTTGATCTGTGTCAGGTATCTGAACAAGGGCGACCCGCGGGGGAGGGACTGGGTGCCGCCGGAGTGCGACGTGTCGATCCGGCCGGGCTGGTTCTGGCACAGGAACGAAACGGCCAAGCCGCTGAACGAGCTGCTCGAGATATACTACAACTCGGTGGGCCGGAACTGCGTGCTCCTGCTGAACGCGCCGCCCAACACCGCCGGCCTGGTCGACGACGCCGACATCGCCAGGCTCCGCGAGTTCCGCGCGGCCATCACGACCATCTTCGGCACGGACCTCGCCGCGGGCAGCACGGCGAGGGCCAGCAGCGAGCGCGGCGGGAGGCACGGCGGCTTCGCGGCAGGCAACGTGCTCGACGGCTGCGACGAGACGTACTGGGCTCCGACGGCCGAGGATGGGCGCAAGAACGGGTACTGGATCGAGCTGCGGCGCGCCGGCGCGCAGGCGTTCAACGTGGTCAGGATACAGGAGCACGTGGCGATGGGGCAGCGGGTGGAGCGGCACGAGGTGTACGTGGACGGCGTGCCCGTGGCCAACGGCACGACGGTGGGGCACAAGCGGCTGCACCGGCTGGCCAGCCCCGTCGCCGGCCGGACGGTGAAGATATGGCTGACGGCGCGGAGGGGCCCGCCGCTGGTGTCGGCGGTGGGCCTCCACCTCGACCCCTTTGCCCCGAACATGGTGTGACGGCCGTGGCGCGAGTCAGTAATTGGTGTTATGTGGCCAGTCGACGTCACCCAGACGTGCATACAACAGACGGCGCACCGGCCATAAAGCGGCATTCCTTTGGATGGATCCATGCATCTTTCGTGATCAAAAGCACGCCTTTTGAATAATTTTTTCAATAATACCTATTTTAGTGCATCCTAGTCTGTACTGTTATATCTATGGCCCGTGGCACTCGTCAGTGCCGCTCGCTTTCAGAAACTACTTACAGTACTGTGTGACGCTTCCGGACCTCTCAAAGCAAACTAGGCAAAATAGCCCTGTCCTCTCGCGAGAGAGGGCCACAGTGACCTGACGGGACAATCTTAGGGTTTGCGCGAAGTTTTAAATCGTGATTTCACGGCTTCACAGTAACGTCTCAAAAAGCTGTAACAGCTATCGTGAAAACTATCAATGGCCGTGCTTTCAGTATTAAAATATTTTAAAAATTAAATATGTATATAATATAAGTCATCTCTAAATAAATCATTAAAATATGTTACTTTAGAAGGTATTAATATTTTTATAGTAAAAATATGAGTTAAATCTAGAATCAACAAACATACTATTACATATTCAAAAGACCATAAATGATAATTATATTATAATATTCTTAACAATAAGTACTTAATCGCTGAAAAATATAGATGTTGGATTATTGAAAAAAAAGGTAAGATAAGGTTTTTTACTAGTTTTTTCATAGTTCAGGCGTATAAAAGATGCATTTAAGCCTTTTAATAATGTTGAATTTCAAAATAGACATAATGTTTTGATCAATTAGTACCTACATAGCATAGCGGAGTTATCGCTAGCTATAAGCCATGTTAAATACGGAGCTATTGTTAGCTACTCCCTCCGTTTATAAATATAAGACGTATTTTGACTTGGTAAAAGGATTAAGGTTGTGATGAAATTGAGGAAAACATGAGAGGAAATGACTTACATATCCCTCTTAATTGTCTTGGAAGATGAGAGAGAATACTTTGTGTAGGTGGTAATGAATAAATGCATATGGTTGAGAGAGAATAAATAAGGATATATGTGGAAAGACTCATTAAATCTACATGCGCGTCTTATATTTTTCAACAAAAACATTCAAACTATAGGCCTTATATTTATCAACGGAAGGAGTATATCGTTTGTAGCTAATATAACAGAACTTTAGTCCGCACTTCATGTTTAGCATAAAAAACTATAGCACAACTATAATTAACTATTTAAAATACTGTTTACGAGCCTGAACAAACTTGGAGTTTGCGAGCCAATGTAAGACCGGCTCGAGTGGTACCCCGGGTGAAGGTTTTCCCGTTTTCTCATTCGAAGTTGGAATAGACAGCACAACCACTGTTTCCTGCTGTGTGCTACTACTTCTGCTAGCATATCTTGCCGTATGACACACTCAACAAGGTTTGAATTGTGATTTTCGTGGATTCGTGGTAAGTTAAAAAGAAGCTACAACAGCTATCACTGGTGCGGAAACTATCATTTATCATATTTTCAGTATTAAAAAATTTAAAAATTGTAAATATGTATATACTATAAGTCATGTCTAAAAAATCATAAAAACATAGTACTTATAAGGTGCTAATATTTTTATAATAAAAATATGAGTATAGTCCGGAATTAACAAACATACTAATATATATCCAAAAGATCATAAATGATAACTATATCATAATGTTCTTAACAAGTACTTAATCACTAAGAAGTATGAATGTTGGATTATTAAAAAAAGGGTAAGATGAGATCTTTTACTATTTTTTTTTCATAGTTCAGGCTTATAAGAGATAATGCATTTGAGCCTTTTAGTAATGTTAGATTTCAAAATGACTGTAATATTTTGTCCTATATGTACCTATATAGGATAGCGAAGTTATCGCTAGTAACAAGCTACGTCAAATAGCAGAATTATTACTAGCTATAGCGCTTATAGCTAATATAGCGAAATATTGGCACGTAGCTTTGCATTTAGAGTCCAAAAAAACTATAGCTAGCTATTTAGAACACTACACCTCAACCAATGCCGATTAGTAGTAACAAGAAGGCTTTATTTACGTATCGGTAATGATTTGGTTGTGACGTCGGATCACACGCTTCATGTCGGATGCCTCACAACATCACACACAAACCTAGTGGGTATTTCGCATGTGCGAGCAACCTCATCAAATCCTCTCTACGGCTCTATGTGACTTCTCTGCCTCGAAAAAAATCCCCTCTATTCCCTCATCCCCTCCAATGGCTTGCCGGCTGCCAGAGCAATAGCTCCTGTCCTTCGTGTCCTCTTCACTCACCCCCTAACCCCCAAATCCACCCCGTTTTTGCTTCGAATCCGCCATGCTCCCCTTAATCTCGTCAATCTCAGACCCGAGGCTTTGTTGCTCGGCTTGGGATCCACCTCCCAACAAGTAGTCGCTCTTAACAACATCATCGCATGAGGAAGCATTGCTTGCCGCATTGGAGTAGGAGGGAGCTGTGCTCCTATAGCGCCCGCTGGGTTTATATGTGGTGGTGGAGGAGCCGCAGCAGAGGAGCGGGGGTGCCGGCAAAGGAGATCCCAACGCACCATGGTTGCAGTATTAGGCCAGTTGTGTCCGTTTGCTTGCCTGCACTATAGATTGGTTAATTAGTACAAGCATTTTCTCAATTGTTGTAACACCCTTTCTAAATTGTTGCTTAAAGTCTTTTTTTGTTTGCAATTCGTCCTCCCGAAAAGTTGTATGAGGTTGTTTTTGTTTGCACCGGTTGTCTGATTTGTTGCATCTAGTTATTCTTTTTGTTGCGATTGAGATTGTGGTTCTCAATTTGTTGCATGTGAAATTATTAAATATTGCAAAAATTATTTTTTAATGTTGTCACTATTTTTTTTTTCAAATGTGCAACATTGTAGTACCGTAAATTTGTTTGATTTGAATAGCTAGTAGTTATAAACCACACCTTACCTTTATACTAGTGGTTTCATCCCATTTTTGGAGAGAAATTTTAACTTTTTTTTATATTGCACTTCTTTTTTAGTATTTTATTGCTCATGTTGATTGTAATTATTATTAACCTATTCCTAATCATTCCGGATACATCAGCACTCCAGAAGCACAGGGATCAAAAGATCCCACTACAAATGCAACATATTTACGGACCACGGAAAGCAGCAACAGCTAATGAGCAACAAGAAATAAAATATATAGAAACGCACCAAACAAGAGGCAAACAAACAGCAATATCATCCCAAGATAGATATATTTGCATGCAAAAGCATATTACTTCAGCCGTTTCAAAACAACACATATATAGCATTCATAACAGTTGCTATGGAGTATCAGATCAAAATTGTACACTCTTCAGTGGCAAAATTGATCGTCATAATCTCGGGGGCCAACACATTAACAAATAAATAAAAACCGATACACGGCGCAGTCAAAACTTCGACGATTCTTTGTGCTTTTCTCAAACTACCTCAAAAAATAACAGTGCTTTTGAGTATTCGCTAACCCTCGGACCTCAAGCAGCCTCTAATACCTCCTGGTAGACCTATTGCCGCCGCCTCCCCTGCCAGAAAACCCTCTTCCACTACCGCCTCGACCACCACCACCACCCGAGAATCTCCTGCCACCGCCACCACGGCCAAACCTTCCTCCGCTAGAGTTGCCTCTTGACTGGTCCCTCTCTTGCAAGGGTGGCAGTTGTGTCACTTCCTCAAGTGTCACCATGGCGGCGTTCTCTGCACCTGCAAGAATCATGCAGCAAATTTGAGTGGTCCAGTAGTACACCCCCAAATACATGAATTCAAGTTCAATTGCCTTTAATTTGAATCCAAAAATAAGACTAAAAAAATCTCTGCGAACTCTACATATACAGTGGTAACACATCTACAAAATTGCATTAGTTCTGCATTATCAAAAGAAGCGAGACCATGTACCAAAGGTATACCTTGAATATAGTCATCAACTTCTGCTGCAGGAACATCAAATACAGCACCTGTCCCATCAGCAGTGAGGGTCACACCCTTTACATCTGCAAGTTTTTCTTCTGGCATGAACCTTTTCAATGTAGTAATAACAAACCTGCACGCAGAAGTTTCCCAATCAATTGAACATCTGAGAACGCTCATGACCCAAAAGGCTAAATAACATGGTCACTCACCCTGGTGAATACATCGATCTACCAGTTTGAAGCAGTAATGTAGTATGGTTCTCCATAGAAGAAAGCAAAGATCTCTTCTTTATGTCAGTGTAGCCCTAAGAAATATATTACCTGTTAATTATAACAGCCAGTATAACAGTACAAATATATAACTAGAAACCAACTTACAACTGCCTTTGCAAGTGCTTTGGCTAGTAGATTAACTGCAGACATACTGGAAGAGCTTAACAGTTGCTCAGCTTGCTGCCGGAAAACAGGAATAACACTGCATTGCATCCAATCACATAGTTAATGGAACAAATAAATCTATTGAAAAATATGCTTACCACAACTTTCAATTTGAATATCTTACCTGTCTGACACACTAGCAATGGCTTCGGCTGCTTCAGTGCCCGCAGATTGCGCCACATCAGTTGGCTTCGGTGCAGAGATATGTTCAAACTTCACCCCTGACTCCCTTTCTATTCTGTTTACATTGTACTTATATCTGGGTTCAAAAAGCATGACAGCAACACCAGTATTACCTGAAAATCAACCGGCATTGCTTAAAAGGTAATCATTATAAACAACAAACTAAAAATTGGAAATCCCATTTAACCTACCTGCTCTCCCTGTCCGACCTGACCGGTGTATGTAAGCTTCAACATCACGTGGAGGTTCACACTGGAGATTTGGAATATCATCAATGAGCGGGCAAGGCCTAGTTCTTAGCAAAGTTAATAAACTGCAGAGTATGTCATACCTGAATGATAAGCTGCACATCATTAATATCAAGTCCTCGTGCTGCCACATTTGTAGCAACCAAAACTAGAAACTTCCCGCTCCTAAATCCAGCAAGAATAACCTATAAAATAATTCAGTACACTTCAAAAAGCTGCGCTTGACAGTTATCAAAACATCACAAATGGGCGGACGAACTACTAAAATAATGACTCACAAATAAAATATAAAATTAATTATCATAGACGGTAATTTAAAAATGGGGTTCAACTGCGTCAAAAATAGAATAGCATTCCTTGATTATTTAAATTGGTACAGTGTATGCACATGTCATCAACAATCAGTAGCACAATAAAAAAAATGCCATCTAGACATGTTAGTAGAATTTTCAAAACATGTTATAGAGGATGGCACATTGTTTCACTCGAGTGCATTGGACACAGGTACAGAAAGATTGTATATTGGCCAGTAAAGAATCACTTACTTCACGTTGAGCTTGCACAACATCTCCATGCAAGGCACGGGATCCAGCAATCAAACCAGAGAGCTCTGATGCAGATTCTTTTGTCTCGGTGAAAATAATGGTCCGGCCTCCACTGAACCCAAAAATAAAGATTTAGTAAAAATTGATGAAAATCACAGTATTATCATAAACGAGGATAATTTGGTGGAAGTACATACTGGCTATAGCATCGGATGATGTCTGGAATAACTTGCACCCTTGCGGCACGGTTACAAGGAAGAGCAAGATGCCTAACAGATGCACTAGCTTTCAGTTTCTCATCGCCAACAAGATCAACTGTTTTCTTGTCAGATTTCAGAAATTTCAAGGAAAGCTACAATCATTCAAGAGTAGCCATATCATTGCATTGTCAGCTCACATAAATTATGAAAAAAAATCTCAACAATAGTAATGTATTATGTCAAAGTGAACTATACCTTATTCACCCAAGCTGGCATAGTAGCACTGAACAGAAGCGTCTGTACTTTGGTAACATCTTCGACCTTGCCTGTTTATAATAATAAAGGATCTGGCTACATCAGAATTTACATCAAATAGAGAAAAACTGCAAGTGACATTGTCAAATTATTGATTAATCCACATGTACGGATACAGAAAAAGGTGAATAACACCAGTCATAAAGAGAACAATTGGCTCAATTGAAAAAAGATCATCATGACTACATGAGACTCAGAAATTGAAGAACATCTATAATATAAGATGCAGGTATACCAAGAATAAGCTCAACATCATCAACGAAGCCCATATTAAGCATCTCATCAGCTTCATCAAGGACACGGAATTTCAATGACTTCAAATTGAGAGTTCCCTTTACAATAAAATCCTGGGCAAGAAATTCGTGCAGCAAACATGAGAACAAAATTACGAGGTTTAGGGTTGAATCAACCAGAAATATCAGCAAAAGAAAATAATTACCTTGACACGGCCAGGAGTCCCAACTATAATGTCAACCCCCCTTCTGATTGATATTTCTTGATTGCGATACTCAGAACCACCATATACACAACATGAAGAAAGCCCAAATGTTGCACCATAAAAAGCAAAGTCAGTGTTCACCTGAAATGCATTTCGGTGAGGTCAAAACAAATACAAAGGATTTTCTTTGTTGAGAATCAGAAAGTAGCACAATTTTACCTGCTTGGCTAGCTCTCTGGTTGGTAGCAAAACCAAAACACTTGGAGGTCTGCCATAATCGGTCCTTCTGGATGCCTTGTGTGTCCCATTAACTAATGACTCCAATATGGGCAGAACAAAAGCCAAAGTTTTGCCCTATAATAAGTAACATCATCTTTGATTAGGCCATACCGAGTTTTCAGAGACAAACATGATAAAAATAAAGAATTCTATCTCTCATGGCCAGTCCTCCATAGTCCATAACGAGGAATTCAGGTCACCACACCAAAAAACATCACTATGAACACAAAACACTCACCTGCCAGTAACTTCATAAAAAACATCCCTATGTCGACAAATTTTGCAAGCGCCAGTCCAATGTACATAAACGGCAAATATCTTTTAAATCCACGTATACGTCATGATCATAATCAATTTGTGCAAGCAGTGCAATTAGTGCAACAATGTAGCAATCCCTATCTCAAATTGGACAACTGCCATAAATTAGACACAACTCCTGCCAAACCAGTAGTCGAGTCGCACAGCAAGCTTGCTATTAAGTGTAAACGCACAGGGTAGTAACTCAAAACAACTACAGTTTCTACCCTATAAATCTATCAAATGAGCCACACAAAGTTGATAGGAACACTCACCTGGCCAGTGCGCGCCCGGCCGACCAAGTCCCTGCCGTCGAGTACGAGGTCGAAGGTGGTGGCCTGGATGGGGAACAGCGCCTTGATGCCCTTGGACTTGAGGCTCTGCCTCAGCGGCTCGGAAATCCGGAAGTTAGAGAGAGCATTCGGGTCGGCGGGATCATCGTCGCCGCTGGCCGTGAGCTCGCCGTCCTCGTTGTCCTCATCGACCTCAGCCTTCCCCTTCCTCTTATCCTTCTCCTCCTTCGCCTTCTTCGCGGAGGGCGCCGACGCGGCCAGCTCCTCGGAGCTCGTGCTGCTCCTGTCCTCGTCGACGGAGGACGCCGCGGGAGGGGACGGATCCTTCGCCTTGCGCTTCTTCTCCTTCTTCTCCTTCTTCTCCTTCCCCCTGCTCGAGGAGGCCTCCGTTGCAGCCGCCTCGGCGGCGGCGGCGGCGGCGGCGGCGGCCTTGAGCTTGCGCTTGGCCTTCTTGGAGGCGGAGTCGTCGATGGCCATTGGCTCGGCTGAGGAGGCGGCGGCCAGGAGGGAAGGCATCGGGCGGAGGAGGAGTAAGTGGCGGCGGCGTGTGGGGTTGGGAGGCTGCAAGGAGGGCGCAGCCAGGAAAGAGGGGGAAGAGAGGCAGGGGTTTCGAGGTATATGTAGTTATGCGCGGAAACCCTAGCGCGTGAGGGACACGTGACAGGGAGGAGGGCCGAAGCGTCGGCTTTTCTGGGCCGGGCTGATGGGTGCCCATCGGAGGTGTTGGCCCGACCATGCTAGGCCGGGCCCGGGCAAAGTAGGCCGAGCCCGTACTTTTTCTTTTTTTCTAAACAATGCTCAGTTGCAATGGTCGCTTTAAGGCAGGTCTAATTTGCTTAGATGTAACACCCTCCGCCCGTAGTGCAAACTATTTTTTTCTGAAGGAAGCCACCACAACTTACCTGTGTAGTGTGTAGTAGAAAGCAGGGACTCGTATTCAGCCTAACTTATTGTTCTTGTTGTGAACAAGCGAACTTAGCTCGACAGTGAATTGTAATATTTGCCGAACGACGTGCAAACCTAACAATAAAAGAGGAGGAACTAGAACTAAGCTCATCAACTTCTTCAAGGAGCGTCGAGATCGTCGATCTGCTACGTTTTCGGCCATCTGAAGAATCCACCAAAACTTGACAGTCCATCTCAACAATAACATGATGAAAACTCCGCCTGCACGCAAACTCTACTCCGTCACGAAATACAAGGGCTTCAATAGCAAGTAGGTCCCTGTGTATGATTTGCACCAAGCGCCTAGGAAGCTTAAACGTTGCCTAGCAACTCCTTTCTGCACCCGCCATGCATTCTTGGGACGAGATCATTCCTCTAAAAAAAACATAAATAAAAAGATCAGAATCCTCTAAATAAAGATAAAAAGGATACAATTAAGACTGATTTTTGGATGAAAATGGCGTTTTGCTGGAATTATGCAAGTAAGGCCATCCACGTTTTTGTATTTTGAATCGGTTACTAAGCCCTCCTGCACCAGTACCAATCAAATGACAACATATATATATATATATATATATATATATATATTCTACACGTACGCGTAGCTAAGCGCTGGTCATAATACCGAAGAAACGCGTCCAAACCTTCCACTAAACCAATCAATTACGTGTCAAAACCAACTAGGAAATGAAATCTTTTTATTTATTTTAGCCATAACTTTTTATTGGTAACTCCGATTCACGAATGATTTTCATCAACAGCTTACTGACGACGAGAGGAGAAAAATGATATAAGTCTCACCAATAAAAGCCGCATAAATCAAATTTTACTGCCGAATAAAACATCAATTTACTACTATATAATAGTAAAATCTATATATACGGATAGTAAATTAGAGTGCATTTCGTAGTAACTTTAGAGTAAATCTATCACATGACTATAATACGTTACAGTGAGGTTCGGCAGTAAAATCTCAAGATATATCTAGTAAATATCAAGTCTGTGACCAATGGATCCGCGCCCGTCGGTGATTTCAAAGCTCAACGATTAATCTAGATACATGCATGACTAGCTAACTAGTAAGTGCTAGTAACCATCCGTTCTGAGCTCTGATAGTACTAGTAAGTGCTAATAACACAATGACATCTTTGATAGTACTAGTAAGTGCTAATGACGCAATGACATCTTTTGCATAAGTAAGATGACGTCATCTCTGCTAGCTTCACAACCACTAATCGGTCTCACCGTGCTTTGCGATCCCAGCAGAATAGATCTTGAGGATTTCCATCCTCAATTGTTCATTCGGGAGAGGAATCTCGATCTTTCTGTCCAATCATCTTAGGGTGTAGAAGGGCAGGGTCGAGAACATCGAGCTGATTGGCTGCCATTATCATCTTCACCTGAATATAATAAAGGAGGAAAATATGTTTGGACTGAAAATATAGATTTGACTATTCGTGTGTGTATATATATATATATATATTACTATCATACAGTAGTAAATTGATATTCATTTGACAGTAAACACAGACTACACAAGCTGCTGAACCATCGTATGATAATAAAATTTATATATACGGATAGTAAAATCTATATATACTGAAGCAGAGAGTTCAGCAACCTGTGTAGTCTATACTTACTGTCAAATAGACGTTAATTTACTATTGTATGATAATATGATACCAGTAGCCCAGTACATAAGGTATACATGTACACAATCTCTGTTACGCTAGCCAGCGCATGCCGAGAACAACAAATGTACACTGCGTTTGCGACCGAATTAATCTGCACATTAGTCAAACTGCGTGCATAGATTGCTACTCTTACTAACACACGGTTGCCGCCCGGCTATGTGACATTTTCATCTCTCATTACAGAATATGTCAGAAAGCTTTACCACCATTATTTGTCCACGAGCAAGAGATTAGGACATTCGGTCTATTGTGTTGCGATCAATCTGTCACGAAATTGATTCGGTTTTGGCACCTCGCCTGGTTAATTTCACTCGTGTTTACCTGGGCGGCCATGGCAACGACGTCGGGACGCAGTACCAGTTGGGCGTGAGAGGCTGGCGCGGGAGTCGCTGGCGGAGAAGCGGGAGTGGAATGACGAGATGGTGACGGAGATCCTTCTGGGACAGATAGTAAAAGGGCCATATGGACACACACCTCGACTAGAGTTTCGGCGTAGCTATCTTAAGAAAATGGTGTTCTCACGATATATAGTATTATATATATTTTATTATCTATAACTTTTACTACTAAATAGAATACATATGGCGCTGAACTCTCTGTATGATAGTAAAATCTATATATATGGATAGCAAAAAACTATCTATACGGATAGTAAAATCTGATACCTGATAGCAAAATGAATGTTTATTGGCAAGACTTATATCATTTTGTTCCTCTCGTCGTCAGTAAGTTACTCGTGAAAAGTTTTTGTGAATCAGATCTGTTAATAAAAATTTATAGCTAAAACAAAGAAACTAAGATTCACGTACAAACAATGAAGGGTATTTACTAGTTGGTTGGTTGGTTGGCCACGAAATCGATATGATTAGTCATCTGAGACGGTTCGGTTGTGCTGAGTATTGGATACGTGATTCGATCGGTATGCATTAACTAGCTGAAGAGTAGAATAGCTTATTCTACACGTAGCTGTAGAATAGCATGTCTACATACATACATACATACATACATACATACATACATACATATGATATTCTGCAGCTGCGTGTAGAATAGCTTATTCTAAGTGCTAGCCAGTATTGCAATTCAACCAAACCTGCGTGTCACAAATCTCGAAACAACACTATAAGTAGATATACTGAAAATTACTATCCAAAAATAACATATCACTCACTATTACACAAAATGTTACTATATCATGTGTAAACTAGTCTTATCATGTAAAGTATATGAAAATCATATGTACAAGTTTTAAAAAATTCTCAAAAATTACCATAAGTAGAGGAGGTGAGATTCTACATTCCTGTAAAATTTGAATACCAAATCAATCTCATTTCAAAGATATGAAATGAGCAAATTAGCGCTTGTTCATTTCATATCTTTAAAATGCAAATGAGTTTGGTCTTCAAATTTTACAGGGGTGTAGAAGCTCACATCCCCTACGTATGTTATTTTTTGATAATTTTTTAGAACTTGTACATATGGTTTTTACGTACTTTACATGATAAAGGTGGTGTACTGCCAAATGACTGATCTTCGTAGGATTTTACTAGTGAACAGATGCTTAACATTTTTTTGAACGGTTCTCAATTGATTTTATCATCTATTACAACAACGTTTACGATCGTCTATATAATATTTTACTACAAGGTCAACAAACAGAGCTAAATTCTTGTTCTAATAGTTCACTTCATTTCGATTTAGTGACATATTGTGTAATAGCAAGTAACATGTTATTTTCTGGATAGTAAAAGGCAACATATCTTTTGTAAATCACTATTATCATGTAAACTTTATGAAAATCATATGTACAAGTTTTTAAAAAATCTCAAAAATTTATTATAAGTAGGGGAGGTGAGATTCTACATCCCTGAAAAATTTGAAGACCAAAATCAATCTGATTTGAAATATCTTTCAAATACGATTAAGTTTGGTATTCAAATTTTACAGGGCTGTAGAAACTCACATCCCCTACGTATGGTAATTTTTTGAGATTTTTTTATAACTTATACATATAGTTTTTACAGACTTTTACTGTCAAATAACTGATGCGTGTAACATTTTCCAATTACACTGTATGATATTAATTTCTATGTGTAGTTGTAGTAATTTATTGTTATAAAAACAATAATTTATTTTACCAGTCAGCAAAATTAATGTTTAATAGCGAGACTTATATCATTTTATTCTTCTTGTCATCAGTAAGCTACTGGTGAAAATCATTTACAAATCCGAGCTACCAATAAAAAGATATAGCTAAAATAAAGAAGAAACAGATTCATGTACAAACTATAATACAAATTAACTAGTTGGGTTGACCGACGCATTAACTAGTAACTGATTCGGTAGTAATTGTATCTGTTATTCTATAGTAAAATGTAGTCGTGATTTACTACCGAATTGCTGGCAATCAGTACGGTGTACACAGCGCGCACAGCTATACGGTGGCATCACAATGGTACGACTCGCGCTTAGAATAGGCAGCACAATACGTACATATGCCCACGTGATGCGTGTTGACTAAGCCAATAAAATGCGTTTTTTGTTTGTACGTGAATCTATTTTTTCTTTTTTAGCTATAACTTTTTATTGGCAACTTCAATTCACGAACGGTTGTTACCAGTAGCTTATTGATAACAAGAGGAGCATAATGATATAAGTCTCGCCAATAAACACCGTATGAATCAAATTTTACTATCCGTATACATAGATTTTACTATCGGTATATATAGATTTTACTATCATGCTAGAGGGTTCAGCAGCATGTGCGGTAGTAAAATCTTACCACATATTCGGTAAATTGGCAATAAAATCTCATTCATGCGGCGTTTATTAGCAGACTTATATCATTATGTTGCTCTCATCGTCAGTAAACTACTGGTAAAAACCGTTCGTGAATCGAAACTGTTAATACAAAGTTGTGTCTAAATTAAAAAAAATCTATATTCAAACAAGAAAACACATTACTAGTTTCTCGTATGACCAACTAGCAAATGAAGCATCATGGTGCATCATACCTTGGTAGCATTGCGGATATGAATGCATCTGTTGGCTTTCAAGCTGCAGCCTCCAGCTCTGAACATGGCTTCCTGGCTCTCCTGTGAGTTGTGACTTGTGGGATGTTTTGCCTGCTGGTTCTTGCTGGTCGCTTTATAAAGTGGAGAGTTTGTGGAAGATGCAAGAGCACGGACAAAAATGGCTTCCTCCGTCTTGTGTTCCGCCCATGTGGAGGAATAAGTTGTTCTGATTTTACAAACTATAAAGTCAGGTAATCTAGTTAAAGTCAAGATTATATCTTACATCTGCTTCCAAATTTGGCTCGCAGAATCCTAGTGCAAATTTTACTACCGTACAGACTTCACATGATGCTAAACCCTCTAATATGATATTATAGATTTTAGTATTTGTATATATAGATTTTACTATTATACTAGAGGGTCCAGCAAACTGTAGTCTGTGCATTAGTAAATCTTACCGTATATAGATCTTACTATCCGAATATGTAGAGTTTATTGTCCTATAAATAGGTTTTACTATCCATGGTCTTAACGTTTGTGCATATATTTTCCCCCCTAATTTTTAGGCATCGTGCGGTGTACATTGAGCTGATACAGACTATGCATTGCTTCATGCGTTCTGTGAGATCAACACGAGCAGAATTTGACAATGGGTAGCTTCAAATCAAACACGCCATGCTTGAAGATGTGTTTTGCTAGATGAAATCAATGTCGCCTACCATGCATGTTGAATCAGAATTGCAGTACTCTTGTTGAGATACGCCTGGATTGGAAGCATGCATGCATTCGATGATGATAAAACCGAACCGGAGCACGCGACTTGCCTTGGTCTTTGTTGACATCAAAAATTTGAAGTAGGGTTTTTGGCCGTAGTATACCACACGATCACCTGATTCAAGAGCGTGCCAACCGATTTGACCTTGTAATCAGTAAGGAAAGCATAAAATTCACTCAAAGCCGATTTTGTGAGGCAACCAGCTTAGATTTAACCAGCTACAAGCCGATTAGATCGAGGGTAACGATAAGTCTGATTAGCCGATTAAGGCTAATCAGAGGATAAAGGTAGATCGACTCTGATAAAGGCGATACGCAACAAGATCAGAGAAAATCGAACCTGATTGACATAACAGAAGATGATCAACGATCGGCGATGCACAACTTTATTGATCAAATCGAGTTACAAGAGAAACTTAGATTACAAAACTACTCCTAGTCGATATAAAAGTAGATGAAAAGTAGACGCGAGTTGGTTGATTGGCTCTGGACAGCTTTTCTGATCACCTCTAAACCTCTTTTATACCTATCGTTCGATAGAGTTCTGGTACAACGCGTTAGGAATAGAATCTGTATCGGCCTCTATTTGGATGGTGCTTGTCGGCGTTTCGAGCACCGGCGAGTGAATTTTTAAGTCTAAAGGGCCGCGTGTTCCCTCTCCTTGAATGGTTAGACTCAGTAGCCCAAGATGTATACTGGTTCGGGCCGAATGTCCCTACTCCAATTCGTGTGGTGGTGCTATATTGCTTCGGGTGCAGATGACTGCACGGTTTTTACAAACGGGAGCTGAGGGCTCGAATAGGTGAGAACGAAAACAGTTTATTCATGAAGACCGATAGGAGGGAGCCCCCTCTCCCAGAGGATCCTGCCTCCTTTTATATAGCCGGAGGGGGCAGGTTACATGGGAAGTTGGGAGAGGAAATAATGAGGTGATCTATGCTAGGAGCTCTGGTCCTTCGTCTTGGCGATTGGTCAGCGTCCGCTTCACCCCACGCTGGGTTGGTAGACTCATTGAGCAGAGCAGTTTGCCGTTTCATCGGGAAATAGCTCACCTGCCCTCTACAAGCCTGTCAGGTGCTGACGTTGCCTAGGGAGGGAACGCGTCTTCACGTCGTGCGTGTCTGGACGATAAGACTGGAGCTTGACTTCGGCAACCTCCTCGCCACCTCGGGAAGGAGCCACCTGACCCCACATAGTCACTCTGAGCTATCGTGTCCGTAGGGCACGTGGCTAATTGCCGGCGGAGGCCCGACACTTGGCCCTCGGCAGAGATCGCCTCAGTTTGGTCGGAGCTCGTGGGGGTCCGACCTGTGGCAGGGGTCGAACGCTCCATTGGGTCGGGGACGAGCTTGGGGCAGCTCGTTAGGTCGGGGTCGATCGTCCTTCGTGGCCCTGCGGGGCCTTTGGTTGGAACCGGGCTTAGGGCATCCCGTTCGTCACTCCGGGCCATTGGGGTACCCATGATATGAGTACTCGTCAGTGCTTTTCTTAACAACCTGTCCTGTTTCTAAATATCTTCAATGTATATCTTGATCGTATCTTGTTGATCTTAGACTGCTGATTTTGATCTTATCTGTTAATTTTCGGTGTAAACAGTCTCTCAATATAAACATGCTGAGATGAGATATAAACCGGAGCACGCGGTTTGCGACCTGTGACCGATCGAGCGGCTGGTCTCGATTTGTTTCTGTAAGCATGAGCTGATCGTGGGAGTGAGATCGATCGAGGTGCAAGCATGATCGGCACAGACAACTAGCTACCACACACAGCCACACATATGCATGCTTAAAATCAGTGGAATACTACCAGCACTAGTTCTTCTAAACAGCAACTGCCGATCGATTTGTATATGCGTCGTCGTCACAAGAACCGTGCTTGTTTGGCATGTAGATCGGTCTTAGCTAAGCCTCTGTGGCCGGTCGGCCATGACCAACCAGTACAAGTGTCTACTGCATGCAACAAATGAATATATAGATCTTTGTGCCAATAAATACTAGATGAAATAAGATTTTATTGT
Source organism: Otatea glauca (assembly GCA_036346275.1). NCBI lineage: Eukaryota > Viridiplantae > Streptophyta > Magnoliopsida > Poales > Poaceae > Otatea > Otatea glauca. Next base: position 13,094,184 of record CM070728.1, read on the forward strand.
CAAATGCACTCTAAATTGCTGGATATATTGTTCGATTTTACAACCGGACAGATTCAATAGGCTGCTGAACATTCTGACATGATAGTATATATTTTACTATCCATCTATATAGCTTTCATTATTCATATAGATATATTTTACTATTCATATATTGTAACCTTTTATTAATGCACAGACTACACAGGTTGCTGCCCCTCTACATGATAATAAAATTTATATATACGGATAGTAAAATCTATCTATACGGCTAGTAAAATCTGTTACCGGACAACAAAATGATTGTTTATTGCCAAGACTTATATCATGCTGTTCCTCTTATCGTCAGTAAGCTACTGGTGAAAATCTATTGTGAATCGGAGTTGCCAATAAAAAATTATAGCTAAAATAAAGAAAAACAAATTCATATACAAACTATGAAATACATTACTTTTTTGGTTTGACCACGTAGCTGGACAATCCGTTGCGCTGATTAATATGTTGCATAGCTCGATCGAACTGAGTCGTTTGATCAACCACTGAATTAGCATCTCAGAGCCTGTCTTGGCTATCTTCCCAGAGGTTCAATAGGACGAAAAAGAAATCGTGTGGTTGCCAAAAGCGCCCAACTTTTATTTATAGAGAGACGTATTGTTACATCTTTTAAGGTAGCTCCAACTCAAGTTACATAGGCAATTCTAAACGGGATAGTTTTTAAAACAAGAGCCTTTTAAAAGAATATATTGCATCATAGCTATATTTACTTGCGATGCATGAGAGTTGTTTTCATACTTTTTTTTATTAAAGTTATATAAACATTAAAACATGAATGCAAATTAGACGGTGATTATTTATCCTTTTACTTATTTTAAAATTTGTACGACTTATATTAATAAAAAAAACATAAAAACACCTCTTACGATGTATTAGGTCAATGAACTGAAATCGTACATCTAGTTCAACGAATTTGCTGAACCGAACAAGAGAGGCCAAATATAGGTTTTGGAAGACAATAGGCACTGGAGGATTACTGAATACTCAGTACTAAATTAGACGAATAATGCCAAATCAGAAGGTGCTAAGCCTCCACGGTATCATCAATTCATCTCCGAAGTCCCAACAATACTCCGGCTGTCCGGCTCTTCCTTACGTCATCAATTCATACGCTGAACCCTGACCTCTCTTCTCCCTCGCTGCTGCCGCTCCCACTCTCTCGTGGTCAAATGGCCCCCACCGCCGCCGTCCTGAGGCGGCCCCACTTCGCCGGCTTATACCCGCTGACCGGCTGGCGGCCCCGCGGGACGGATCGCGTCTCGTTGTCTCTCCCGGCGAGCTCGCCACCGCGCGTTTCTTGGCGTAGGTGCTCGACTCGGGTTTTCCAAGCTGTATGAATTAGTGAAGTCTGGAGGCCCTTGGCCTTGGGGGTAGCAATCTACAGAAAATTTTCGCTCCTTGTTTTGATTCTTTCCCCCTGATTTGATTGATACCATCGTCGTCGACTCGTCGTTCTTTGTTAATCTAATACTCCCCTTGGATCCTTTCTTTTCCTACTCCTTTTGGGTAAAAGTGCGAATTTTTTATTCAATATCTCATCTTTCTATCAAAATCTTATTGAAACTTTACTGCTTTGGTTAAAAACTTAGAATTGTGCGACCCTAAAAAAAAATTCGCTGGTTCTTGTTTACAAGCAGAGCAGGGATCTGGAGTGGCTGCTAGGAGACGCGTCTGGGCGAGTGCGAGTAGTTCGTTCGAGCAAGATCGCACTGGGGATGACGCTGTATTACCTTCTCCTCAGGTGCCCTTTGGATGCAGTTATTTATGTCTTAGTTAGTGACTTTTTATATCTATTAGTATTGGGTGTTCACTTTTAGCGTCTGCTTTATCCTTTGGACTTGTATTTTTTTCCAGGGTTTGGAGGAGAGCAAAGTTGATTTGCTGAAGATCCTGAAGAGTGCCAACTCCATTATTCCCCATATAGTGCTGGGGAGCACAATTCTTGCTCTGGTGTATCCACCTTCATTTTCATGGTTCACAACCAGGTTAGTCTTGCAATGTTTTTGCTGTTTGCTTGGATTCAGTTGTTGAACTGGATGGCTGTGCTTACATGTTTCTGGCTCGCTGGTTAGTATATTTCAGTTATACCTTTAGCAGTATGTTGAAATCGCCCTGTTCCTTGAATAGTCATCTGATGACTTAGATTGTTTAGTTAGAAATATTATTGAAGTTTAAGTAATTCTGAACCATTCTTTCAGCTGATAAATGGTGGTTTCTGTGTTCTTTCACAAGTATGACTAATAGTTGATTCCCAATGAACTTACCCAAACTGGTACTTGCGTTCTGTTGTCCTAATACCTTTGAAGGTACCATCTTTCTAACTGACTATACATGGAATGTTTGTGTAGTCACCATCTTCCCATTCACTGTATTCGGTGAATTCAAATTAATACAGAAATTACAATTATGTTGGTCTTTGGGAGATAAAAAACACTCTAGAAATAGGACCCTGATCTTTCATCTTTGCCAATGTTCCCCTAGGTGCTAGGTGGGTGGCACACCGGCGCCTAGCGCCTAATCGCCGCAGGTGGGAAAAATCAGCTAGGCGGGAGGGTGTAGCCTAGCCGCCTAGGGGAACACTGATCTTTGCTCATAAAGGCAAATGTTGATTGGCTGCGAGTGAGGATGGGAGATGAGGGATTTGCTTGTGATTAATATATCATTTCTGCTACTGATTTCGTATGAAAGTTCTACTGCTCACTTAGAAGCAGCCTTTATATATGCAATCAGATGACTACGAAGAGGTTGAAGTTGAACAGTTTAGTTACATGCTTGATGTAATACTATCATTCTTTAGTTAGTGGTAATTTAATCTACATTTTGCTTTGTTATTTACATTTTTTATATGTGTGTGTGACTGTGTGTCAATATCCTGGCAGATACTATGCACCAGCATTGGGGTTTTTGATGTTTGCTGTAGGTGTAAACTCAAGCCTTAAGGATTTTATTGAAGCAATACAAAGGCCAGATGCTATTGCTGCTGGCTATGTTGGACAGTTTATTGTCAAGCCTTTCTTTGGATTCCTTTTTGGCACTCTTGCAGTTACAACTTTCAATCTTCCTACTGCTCTAGGTAGGGGAATCGAATATATCCAGTATTTAATATGCTTTCATAAGAAGCATTGTAGGCTTTGTAGTGAATCCTGACTTGTTTTTAGGTGCTGGTATCATGTTGGTTTCATGTGTAAGTGGAGCACAACTGTCAAACTATGCAACTTTCCTGACAGATCCACATATGGCTCCCCTCAGCATTGTTATGACATCATTATCGACAGCTACTGCGGTTTTTGTTACCCCAACTTTATCTTACTTTCTTATTGGCAAGAAATTACCTGTGGATGTCAAAGGGATGATGTCCAGCATTCTTCAAATAGTGGTTGCTCCAATTGCAGCTGGATTGCTTCTGAATAGGTATTCTCTTCATTTCTCTGAAGTATAGGTGACTACTGTGCATGGCTACATGCTAGATCTGACAGTTCTGTTAGTATATGCTTTTGATCTTTTTCTGCCCACCTAGAGTAATATCTGTTTTAAGAGTTTGTGTTAATGTGTCTAACTTCATGTTTCATGATCCTATGTAGATTTCTTCCAAGGCTCTGTTCGGCTATTCAGCCATTTCTCCCTCCGCTATCGGTGTTTGTGACTGCTTTATGTGTTGGCTCACCATTGGCTATAAATATTAAGGCTGTTTTGTCGCCATTTGGACTAGCCATTGTGCTTCTCCTTTTTGCATTCCATACATCATCTTTTGTAGCTGGATATCATCTTGCTGGTACTTGGTTTCGCAAGTCAGCTGATGTAAAGGCACTACAAAGAACAATATCATTTGAGACAGGTATATGTGGTTTCCAGTAGCATTAGTATATGTTCTTTGAAATTTCTTCTGTTGTCTCACCAATATTTCATACAGGAATGCAAAGTAGCCTTCTTGCTCTTGCTTTAGCAAACAGGTTCTTCCCAGACCCACTAGTGGGAGTGCCACCAGCCATATCAGTATGTCTACTTTTCCCCACCTGTTGCTTTTATCTCATCATTTAAGCGTGAATTCTTAGTTTCTTACTGATTATCTCTTTCAAATGTGACAAGTGACTTTCATCCATAGAACAGCTACAGCTGTTTGTCTTAAATCTTGGCACTGTTTCACGGAGTAACATCTATTTAGCAAATTAGTAACTTATGTTATGGCGTGGCTAATTCAGATGAAACACTTCCTTTGGACCTAGAAATCAATTCAAGCTAGTACCATGTAATTCTTGTCGTAGCATCATTGCTTCTGATTCCTATATCTTTGGAGCTTTGGGAAAGAGAATTTTTTTCTGGTAATCTGTTTCTCAGAGATTAATTAGGACTTAACATTTGCTAAATCCATTCCTGCTTCTGTGTGCAGGTTGTGCTGATGTCCCTAATGGGGTTTGCTCTTGTCATGGTATGGTCCAAGAGGACAGAAGTGTAGCACTTATGGAAGCCACTCAGCTCCATATTCGCACGCGATGCAATGGAAGTTTTAGTCAGCCTTTACTGAATCACCAAGAGCAACCAATCACAGCGTCTCTTGGAGGTGAAGATTTCAGACCATAGATGGCTAGGAAGATTTTTGTGACCATGCAATGACACTTCTGGATCCTTCTCAGTTTATTTTCCTTTTATCCTTTTCTCTCTCTTTTGGTTCTGATCTTACTAAACCAAGATTTCAAGTGTTTCCAAAGCAGCTAGATTGCAAAAAACGCATTTGAAAGGTTGTCTGTAATATTTTGTTGGATTCATGAAGAGAACCTCCCCCTGGATTGATAAAATTAAGAGAGATTACTCAAGAACGTAGAGAAATGACGATTATTCTTAACTAGGTAAACATTTTTTTTGTCAAGATAGAACCTTATTCAGGCCCATTCAGCAAAGGCCTACCTAGAATCTTAATCTGACCCATTAAACCTGCTTACGCTTTAAACCAGAGAATAAAAAGAAAGAGATGCAATTTAGTTAACATAACTGGTCGTCAAATAATTATATTTATTACCGACCAGTGTAGTGTAACAACGAACTTTCTTGACCGGTGTCTATATGTATGTATTGGTCAGAGCCATGATGGTTTATCGTGAGGAAGTTAATTATGTTGAAAGAGAATTTAACATGTGATCTAATCTAGACAGTTAGAACTGTCTATGACTGTTCATAAAGGCACCTTCTCATTAAAACATCCCTTCATTGTATATATATACTAACTGATATCATGATTAATAAAGTGGACAGTTTTACTCTGTGTCTATCTCTACTTTTCTATTTCTAATACGTTATCAGCAACGTTGTTCTTCCTGGGCTAGGCCACGCAACAAGGAGAAGAGATCAGATTTCTACGGGAGTCAATATGATGGATGAAGAATTATGCCTTGTGGACAGTTGTACCACAAACTCTATATTAAGGGAAACAAAATATTTTCAGTCTCTTACTAAAAGAGAAGGAAAAGTTATAACAATCGCAGGACGCGATGCGATGATAGTTGGTTGTGGTTACGCCACTATCACACTCCCTATGGGTACTCAAATTACAATCGAGAATGCACTTTTGTATCCCGATTCAACACGTACCCTACTAAGTTATAGAGATATCCGTAATAATGGTTTTCACATTGAAACATACAATGCTGATAAAGAGGAATATCTCCTTTTGACCAAACAAAACGGATATGGCAAACAAATTCTTGAGAGAATTCCTTCGTTAACATCTGGATTGTACTACATATACATCAAACCCGTAACACATGTTGCATACAAGATAATTTTTCAAAATGCTGACACATTCCACACTTGGCATGATCGCCTTGGCCACCCCGGCATTGGGATGATGCGGAAAATTATCAGCAATTCTATTGGTCATGAGTTAACCACTGCCAAATTTCCACAATCTTCAGATTTTTTGTGCACTGTATGTGCCACAGGGAAATTAATTTTAAGACCTTCGTATCTTAAAATTCGAGCAGAACCACTTAAATTCCTTGAACGTATTCAAGGTGATATATGTGGACCAATCCAACCATTATCTGGACCATTCAGATATTTCATGGTTTTAATAGACGCATCTACACGATGGTCTCATGTGTGCCTATTGTCCACACGAAACCATGCTTTTGCTAAAATAATTGCTCAAATTATTAAATTAAAAGCAAATTATCCTGAGCATCGCATTCAATCCATTCGTATGGATAATGCTGCTGAATTCTCCTCACATGCCTTCAATGATTATTGCATGGCATTAGGAATTCAAGTTCAACACTCAGTCCCATATGTCCATACCCAAAATGGTTTAGCAGAATCCCTTATTAAAAGGATAAAGCTTATTGCTCGACCTTTGTTTTTGCGTTGCAACCTCCCAACTTCATGTTGGGGTCATGCAGTAATACACGCTGCCGACTTAATACAATTGCGACCAACTACATATCATCAAACTTCACCTCTACAATTGGTACGTGGAAATCAACCAAGTATTTCCCATCTGCGAAAATTCGGTTGCGCTACATACGTACCGATCTCACCACCAAAGCGTACATCTATGGGCCCTCACAGAAAATTAGGGATCTATGTGGGGTATGTCTCTCCGTCAATCATTAAGTATCTAGAACCCCTTACAGGGGATCTTTTTACTGCCCGGTATGCTGATTGCATTTTCAATGAGGAACATTTCCCGGCATTAGGGGGAGATTTCCAGTACCACAAAGAATGCCAGGAAATCAATTGGAATGTCCAAGGCATTCCCTCCTCAGATCCACGTACTCAAGAAACTGAACTTCAAGTTCAGAAAATTATCAATTTGCAAAACACTGCAAATGATCTGCCAGATGCATTTGTTGATTACAAAGGTGTCACTAAATCTCACATTCCTTCATGTAATATACCGAAACGAGTGGAGGTACCAAAGAAAACCACTCAACCCCTAATCTAAATAAGAGGGGGAGAAGTACGGTTACAAAGAAGGATTCAACCTCTTCCAAACATAGGAAGAAGCAGAAGAAAATACCCTCTAAAACAAATGCAAATCAACCTCAAGTTGATAGACACCAAAAGGTTATTCAAAACCAAGTGGATGGGAAACATCCACGACCTAGCTCAGGGGTGCACCTAAATACTGATGCTGGGACATCGAAAAACCTTGACTCCATCATTTTGGGAAAGAATGAGCAGTCATCAAGGGTAGAAGAGATTTCCATAAATTACCTTAATTCTGGAGAATTACATGACCGAAAGACTACACTTGTCGACACTTACTTTTCAGCATCAATTGAAAACAACCTTCTAAATGATCCAGATCCCAAGACTATGGCAAAGTGCAAAAAGCGCTCGGACTGGACCCAATGGAAGAATGCAATTCAAGCAGAGATAACCTCGCTCGCAAAAAGAGAGGTATTCACATCAGCAATACCGACACCTCCAAGTATCTTTCCTGTAGGATACAAATGGGTTTTTGTCCGAAAACGGAACAAAAACAATGAGGTGGTGAGATATAAGGCGAGACTGGTAGCACAAGGGTCTACGCAGAGACCCGGCATTGATTTCAATGAAACATATTCTCCAGTCATGAGTGGAATCACATTTCGATATCTTATTTCATTGGCAGTACAAAATCATCTATCTATGCAGTTGATGGATGTAGCGACCGCATATCTATATGGGTCACTAGATTCGGATATATATATGAAGGTTCCTGATGGAATCTCAATACCGAATCCAAATGCAAATCGCAATATGTATTGTGTAAAACTTAAAAAGTCATTATATGGCTTAAAACAATCGGGTCGGATGTGGTACAACCGACTAAAAGAGTTCCTTGTCCAAAAAGGATACTCAAATAACGATGATTGTCCATGCGTGTTTATAAAAAAATCCTCAACAGGATTTTGCATTATATCAGTATATGTTGATGATCTCAATATTATCGGCAATACACAAGATATAAATGAAGCACGTAATCATCTAACGACGGAATTTGAGATGAAGGATTTGGGTAAAACAAAATTTTGCTTAGGATTACAACTTGAGCACCTTCCCTCAGGAATATTTGTACATCAAGCCGCTTATATCCATAAAATATTGGAGAAATTCAATATGGATAAATCATATCCATCTAAAACTCCTATGGTTGTTCGATCTCTAGACGTAAAGAAAGATCCTTTTAGACCACGGGAAGATGGAGAGGATATTCTGGGACCAGAGGTTCCATATCTTAGTGCTGTCGGAGCGCTCATGTATCTTGCAAATTGCATCAGGCCTGATATCGCATTTGCAGTAAATTTACTAGCTAGATATAGCGCTGCTCCCACCAAACGACATTGGGGGGCATCAAGAATATCTTAAGATATCTCCAAGGTACTATAGATCTCGGTCTATTCTTTCAAAGAAATCAGGATCCAAATGTGATTGGATACACTGATGCGGGCTATTTATCTGATCCCCATAATGCCAGATCACAAACAGGCTTCGTATTCCTACATAGTGGTACAGCCATTTCATGGAAATCTTCTAAACAGACACTAGTGGCTACATCTACTAATCATTCTGAAATAATTGCATTATATGAAGCTTCACGTGAGTGTGTATGGCTTCGCAGAATGATTAACCACATACAAAAATCATGTGGTATTAATCCCCTTGAATCACCAACCATTATCTACAAAGATAATGCAGCTTGTGTTATCCAGATGGAAGCAGGTTACATAAAAAGTAATATAATCAAGCATATTGCTCCAAAATTGTTTTATCCTCATGAATTACAACAAAGTGGGGAAATAAACATCTTGCAAATTAAATCTTGTGACAACCTCACAGATTTATCACAAAGTCCTTACCAACCTCTACATTCCAAAAGTATGTTTATGGAATTGATATGCGGAGACTTCGAAATTTGTAAGGTTCAGGGGGAGATTCTCTCTAAACATTAACCTGCTCAAACATCATATTGTACTCTTTTTCCTATATGAGTTTTATACAGATAGTTTCTCATAAAGGTTTTAATGAGGCAATATCAATACAAGAACATATGCCATATCTCCTATTTTTCCCATATGGGTTTTTAAACGAGCTATCAAAAGACATATATGATTTATAATCATATCATGTGCTATATCATTTTCTCCTTATTTTTTCCACAGGGTTTTTAAGGAGTTTTTCATAGCATATTAATATAAATGTTTTCTCAATTTTTTCCATAGGGTTTTTGAAAAGATTTCAGCAGATCAGTTATATATATACAGATTCAATCAAGGGGGAGTGTTGAAAGAGAATTTAACATGTGATCTAATCTAGACAGTTAGAACTGTCTATGACTGTTCATAAAGGCACCTTCTCATGAAGACATCCCTTCATTGTATATATATACGTACTGATATCATGATTAATAAAGTGGACAGTTTTACTCTGTGTCTATCTCTACTTTTCTATTTCTAATAAATTAAACATGTGAAACCAGATAACGGCTGTTTAGATGAGACACGACGGTTGATAAAAGGACATAATAGTGCAAGACATCAAAAAGACACATACGTGAAGTTGAAGTTAAGAGACGTCTATTGCATTATTAACTATCGATTTCTATAAGATGTCACATGTTTTGAGATTCTAAGTTTGTAACTTTGAAAAACAATTAGTCTAACAATATATAGATTATATAACACAAAAGTAATATTGTTATATTTATATTTAAAACAACTTTTCTATGATTATGATTTTATAACTATAAATAAAGTATTATTAAAAAATTAACGGATAAAATTCAACTTTGAAGACCCGTGCCTTATAAAAGTAATCGGTGGGAGTTTAAATCAGTGAGTCTGCCTGTCCCAAATAAAACAGTTTTTTAACATTCCTTTTAACTTCATTATCGTCTCCTCTATTATTTTTCATAAATTGGATAGAAAATCCTGCATCTTGTGTATCGACAAGAAGAACCTCTGTCCCTGGTGAATTTGTCCGAATTCATCAACTAAAGCTGTTCTAAACATTGGGCATTATTTCCTTTATCTTGGGTAGATAACGTGCGTAAAGCGTAGTTCATATATATATATATAGGAAGCCGAAATGGGGGCACCATGGTGCCTAGGCACCATGATTTCAAATGCGCGAATTCAAACCATATTTGAGTATATTTTTCAAAAATTTCAGTTTTAGGGTATATACCCATCTATAACAATTCAAATGAAACACATACCTTTGAAAAAATATACTCGAATTCAAATATTTTAAACGAGTTTGGATCACATGCTTTGCTGATTTATATATATAATTAGCACATACCTACAACCAAACTATCATCAAAAAAGGAAACTCTAATTTGAATTTCAGTTCAAACTTGTTTGAACTAGTTAGTAAACTAGTTAAACTCAGCATCCTAAAAATTTCTAAAAAAATCGCAATAAAATACATAGAGAAAATACCCTTTTTGGATCATGGTGCCCAGGCACCATGGTGTCCTAAGTAATTATAATATATATATATATATACACACACACTAGTTCAGTGCCCATGCGTTGCTATGAAAAATAAATTGTTAACAAAACATAAAGGTTAAGCAATAACGAAAATTCTGCTACAAGATCAAACATATATTTCTCCCAATTACAAAAGCACAAAAGTTAACCAAAGAATAGCAAGCCTGTATATATATATACACTAGTTCAGTGCCCATGCGTTGCTATGAAAAATAAATTGTTAACAAAACATAAAGGTTAAGCAATAACGAAAATTTTACTACAAGATCAAACATATATTTCTCCCAATTACAAAAGTACAAAAGTTAACCAAAAAATAGCAAGCCCGTAAGCTCTGCTCACCTCCGGTGCCTCGCAGAGGAGGCGGCCGCACCGCGGAGCGCGAGGACGGGTCCCAGATGTCGGGAAGTCCGGTCCAAGAAGTCGGGCTGCTACTGGTCCTCCTCCTCCGTGTCCTTGCTTTCTCATCCTCCGCTGCGGCAGTAACCTCGAGGAGCCCGCGTGCAGCACGAGAAATCAAGGAGGCATGCGGCGGCGAGCAAGGCCACGGCGGCGCCGCCCATCTTCGTCAAATCTCTTTATCGCGGGTGGCGTGAGGAGGAAGAGGTGGTCAGGCGGAGCGAAAAAGAAGCATTGTTTGTTTGTTTTTTTGAGTCGGTCCGTTTTTTCTGCGGTGGTTGTTTTTATAGAGGTGGGTTGGAGGTGGAGAACAGACCGCCACCAACTTCAAATTAGAAGTAGTGTATATATATATATATATATATATATATATATATAGGAAAATGATTCCATACTCACAGGTGTCGTACTCCACCACAAGATACCATTTAAATGACGTTGTTATACCTCTTTATCCTTTTGAGTATACTCTAATATCGATTATAAGATACCCCAAAGTGAGTTCCATGAAAAATTTCATTAAAGTCCACCCTTTATAGCATAATTTGTTTATATATTCCTTTTACATATGGAAAAGGGTATGTAGCAAAAAAAATAAAGGCTCTGATGAAATTTTTTCAACCATATCGCATTGGAGTATCTTAGAATTATTATTAGAGTATACCGAAAGTGATAAAAAAGTATAAAGCGTTCATTTAAGTGGTATATTAGAGGTGGGAGTATGTACTCCTTGGAGTACGGAAAAGGCTTCCTATATATATATATATATATAGGAAGCCGAAATAGGGCACCATAGTGCCTGGGCACCATGATTTCAAATGCGCAAATTCAAGCCATATTCGAGTATAATTTTCAAAAAATTCAGTTTTAGGGTATATACACATCTATAACAATTCAAATGAAACACATACCTTTGAAAAAATATACTCGAATTCAAAGATTTTGAACGAGTTTGGATCACATACTTTGCTGATTTATATATAAAATCAGTACATATCTACAACCAAACTATCATAAAAAAGGAAACTATAGTTTGAATTTCAGTTCAAACTTGTTTGAACTACTTAGTAAACTGGTTAAACTCAGCATCCTAAATTTTTTTAAAAAAATCACATGAAAATACATAGGAAAAACATCTTTTTTAGATCATAGAGCCTAGGCACCATGTCCCAAGTAATTATAATATATATATATATATATATAAAGACCCTACATTTTTTTGCGCAGCCATGGATTACTTCATGTCGAAAAGGACTAGCTAAAGACCCCCAGGTCCCCCACTAACCACGCACGAAGAGTGTGTTCTTGACTCTTTCTATGCTGTTTGGATCGAGCAAATGACTGAAACGACTAAGGCTCCCAAATCCAAAGCATCTGCTTTAATATTCACTCGAAATAATTTATTTAGAGAAAGAAAACACGGTAATATAATAAAATCACGTCTCGTTGAGAGAGCGAGATTAAAAAGAAGAAGAAGAAACATGGAAAGTAATCGCGTGGAAGATTGTTGTAACCTGGAGCACGCAGTTGGGCGGGAAGTAGATTTCCATGGCGAGGATGCCCACGTCCTTCCTCTCCGCCGCCATCTCTCTCGCCGCCGCTAAAGCCCAAGCTATAAGCGCAACCCAAAGAAACGCGCACCATATAAACAAGGAATCTCGAAACAAACAGGAGATGAGATTGCAGTTGCAGTCGCAATCTCGTACTACCTCGCAAATCAAAGAGGATAACCTATACAGATTGGGAGGTGGTACAAAGAAGCAAGGAATAGTACCAGTGAGAGAAGAAGAAGCCTACGAGAGCGGATCGCAGAGAGGCCGGATGCGGGATGAGCGAGGGGGCTCCTCGCGCCGTATGTATATACTAGATAATTGTTACGTCGCGATCGTCGCTTCTTACGCGAGAAAATTGAGAAAACGTGCGATTGTCACTCCCTACGCGAGAAAATCGAAGAAACACGCGAAACTGCTGAAAGGATACAAACGTAATCGTATTTTTTACGCATTTATTTGGCGGAAAAAGACCTAAACGGAACGCTTAAAAAAACTGAAAAAAAATACCTAAACGTAGTATATTTTTTTTCCATAAAAAGAACCTAATCGTGTTTTTTTTCCCGAAAATGGACTTAAACGTAATTTTGATTTTCGGAAGAAGGACCCGAGCGCAACGCTCAAAAACGCAAAAAGGGCATAAGCGTAATATATTTTTCTTACACAAAAGAAGGACCCGATTGTAATTTTTTTCTGAAAAAGGACTTAAACGTAATTTTTTTACGAAAAAGAACCCAAACGCATTTTTTTCCCGGCTCGGCTTGAGCCGAGCCGAGCCGGTGCCCTCCTGGCTCAAATCGCTGCACAGCCCGGGATTCCACCAACTTTAGTATATGGATGACTAGGAAAGTGATCGCGGCGTGCTACGCCGCGTCTGATGCTTTCTTATATATACTAAAAAGTATTTGGTTAGCACATACATGGATCTCTGATGTTTAAGTTGTGATTGTTAAGTTGGTCATATGTGAAGATGTAATGGATTGAGGGAAAACATAGACGATCTAGGGAGATGGATTCACGACGCTTAATCAGGATTTTTATGTTTTATCTGTTGGATTGCGTGGATATATGCGGTTGCATGAGATAGAAATTATATGGAGTGTGGTAGATGGACGATCCGAAGGCAGCCTTGCGTAGGTATATGATTATCGTGGTAGATGGCTGTACATGTGTAAAGAAGCCGCACGGGTGATAGGTTCTTAACAATTGGTAGACAGATAATTTAAGTAAGCATTAATAGGGAACAAATTAAGTGTATGCAAAGCAACAGATAGTACAACAAAAGGATTTGTAGCGCAGGGGTCGGCATGTACATTAGGCAGTACAGTGGAACAAAAAATAGTTGCGCAAAATACAATACAAATAGGCGAAAGTAGGAAATGCTAGTGATCCTGAGTAGTACGATGTACGATAGCATCTTGTATATCGGAGGAGTTATACGCTGCCGCAGGCATCGCTGCAAAAGTAATAGTAGATGGTTTCTGTGGGCAGATCTAGATCAGCTGCTGTAAACAAAATGTTTGGGAATGAAGCTAGCATGTGTGATCTATAACTAATTTGTATGCAATAATAATTAGTTCGGGCTATTCGTGCGCAGTTTGGTGTACTTTGGGTGGGCTATTAGTTTTCGGTGTTAGAAAAAAGCTCTTTTGCAGTTTTGTTTCCGGTATACGCTGACCTGTAGAGAAAAAGTAAAGGTAGATAGTTTAGCAACTGCGGATAGGAAGTAGATATTTTATCTAAGCAGACATAAATGGTAATACAAAACGTAATGGACTACAGTCTGAGTCTCTGTAAGATCGCTACTGAACTGTGCAGTTGGACCTCATTATTTGCTGAGATGATAATATCTTTTTTCACGTTATCTTTTGATCGATAATTCTCACAAAAAAGAGATGGGTGGTTAACTGTTTACCGACAAAGAATAAAAGAAAGTAGTATAATGAATAAATGTACAATTATGTGGGGGAAGGAATTGATAATACTTTTCCATAAATGTATCCATGTCGGGAAAATTAACACTAAAGGGTTGTCTGTACAAGGTGTTCTTTTTTTTTGGTCAAAAGCACGCTAAAAATAAATATTAATCAAATTATAGATTATGTACTGTCTATTAGTAATAAAGGACAAGAAGCTCATGTACTATATAAGAATATATATTTCAGTTTAGTGTGAAGTTATCAGCAAAAATGCTGAAAACGACAATGTACACTCCAGCATCAAGAATGACAAATAGATAACCTTTAAGAAAAGAGAGTATGTAATATATCTATTATGATCTATTATTGCAAAATATATTTGTATATTTGGAAAGATCAGATGCTATGAGACTGTACTACTTTTTATCTGTCTAAAATCTATTGATGTCAGCAAGTTCATGATTTCGTTAAACACATGTATAAGTAAGATATCTAAAAGGAGAGACCCTATCCGGACACAGAATAGCTGATGGCTCATCCCAACGCACCTAAATTACAAAAGCAATCCTCTATAAACACACCATTTTTTCCAGCCATACAAAATGACAATAAAAAAAAACAGATACCTTCAGAGATCTCTAGCTTGATTTAGGCCATATTGGGTGAAGATTCTTACTGCCAACCGTAGTACCAATAAACCTACATGACAATGGAAACAACAGGTTACAAGTAATCACTTAGTACTTTGAGAGGATAATCCACACAAAACCACAATTGTAGGAACAGCAAAGGCACGCACCTCTTCCCCTTCAAATCTCATCCTGAACCTCATCCCAATAGAATAACTGTTTTTTACGGACTCCATATATCGATCATATGGTATAATGAATTCCGAAGGGCTCGTCCTAATACTAACACAGAGATTATAGTCCTTAGACACAAAGTTTAATTACTCAGAAAGGTGTATAGCGGAAATGAATTGATGACTAAAAACGTCTGCAAGAAAAGCCAAATAGCAAGCTAATCCAGTAGGTTTGTAGTAGGCATGTGTACCTCGGTTTGTAGTAGATAGTGAACATGCTCTTCGTGTTGATGGCATGCTATGCAGCTACAAAGACTAAGGTGCATGCTTTGGCTAGATATGACTGAACAAGGTTTAGGCTGAAGGGTTGAGGTAATTATACTCGGAAAAAGGGTAAATGGGGTACATCAAACAGAGGCTAGCGAAAGACACTGCAAGGACGAAATTAGTAGTTTAGGATAACTAAAAACGCGGCTGACTGAAACCATCGATTACAGCTCCGGGCATTAGGACAATGCTATTCAATTGCAAGTGCAAGCAAAATCGTGCACATTTCTACGTTTGCTGTCCATCTTGGTCGACTCTGTTGTTGTCATTAAGTAGTATTTATATGTTATCATACTATAATTTGTATGGCAGTAATAAGAACAATCAGATATTAAATCCATAGCTCAAGGCATACCTGTAAATTATATAGCATGCACGCATGCTATTTTTCAACCTGAACCAATTGTTGAGCTATATCATGCAGAAGTGATAATATTTTTGGGGGAATTAGTGTTAAGAGTCTTCATAACAGCATTTTGCAAGCTTGTGGATGGATGCTTAGAGTGGGTAGAATTTTGGTCATCTTCTTCAGGGTCACCTTTCAATGCCCATCGAGGCTTTGGAAGGCAATTAAATAGGAAATTAGGCTCAATAGGTTTGCTGAAAGAACAGTACATCAACACATATTAGAAAAGTTATTAGAAGAATCAATAAATATTCATTGGTAGAGGACCAGTAAATACTTCAGCTATTCCTTTAGCAATATATAAGGAATCAACATGATCAGGGTTCGGGAACAGATACACAATGCAAATTATACCTGTATGTGTTCATCAACTGCCTGAATTCCTCCTTGATGTTCACAGCAGACTTGGATAGCAAATTGTTGACATGATCCAGAACTCGTTCGCTGCTCTAGAAGTTCTTGTTTGAGGAAAAGAAGCAAATAATGACTTTCAATAGATACACAGCTTCCAGGTAGATCTCCAGATCCTTATGCGAACTCCTCAGCATCGTAGCTTCAGACTGAAGATAGAAAAGACAGCATCAGCATAAATTCAGCGAACAAATCAAACCTTACGTTCAAATCGTACTGATATAAAACCTAACAGAACTGTAGCTGGAAAACTTCAAACCAGTCTGAAGGTGTAAACCAATCTAAAAAACAGTAGGCTTTGTACAAGAAAATGTTGTAATCGTAAGTGCTGAGACTGTGTTATTTCTCTAACTATGTAATAGTGATGCAGCAGCTAACTATTGTGTTTGATGGAAAACTGATCAAGCACTTAATTAACCAAAATAAAGAAATAATAATTCATGATTAGCGATGCCATAGTGGTAGAGACTTCAAGAAAATAACTGTAGGCTCTGGTTTTCCTAGAGAACCAACATATGAGACACATCGATGCCATACTATCTAGACCCCTTAGGGGCAACAGATCAATGGAAGAATTTTTTAAAGATAATTGAGTTCAGAAATGAATTAAATACCACTCTACCTGATGACAGCTGGGAAAAACAAAAGCAAAAGGCAGAAGATTGGTCTGTATCGTAGTAATACTGGGAAGGGGAATCTGTGATTAAGAGTCATGCGAGCAAATATAAGTACATACAAATGTAGTTCAACCACAAGCTCTGACAAATCTTACAACTCAATAGAGAGTTGAGATAAACAAGGTTTCACAAATAAATCAATCAAACTAGCCCACAAATCCTGATTTCCGTGATAGCCAATATACATATATCGCTACCTAGGCTACAGCAACAAAAGATTGAACCCTGCCGTCCAGTCCACATTTACGGCAAACAGTTTCCAATCTTTTCAGTGTTGTGCCAAGCAAGCCAATTCTGTATCTCAAGAGCCAAGACCAGAATTTATCAACCCCAAACAGCACTCTGGCACCAAATCACCAATTCACACACTTTGCTCTAATAATAAAGGAACACCAATCTGGTATATATCTTCACATCGATTATCGAACAAACGAAAGTAACATGAAAAAACTTACCTTTTTATCGAGAAATGCCCGTAGAGCCTGCCACAGCCCGACGATACAGATCTTCACATCGATTATCGAACAAACGAAAGTAACATGAAAAAACTCACCTTTTTATCGAGAAATGCCTGTAGAGCCTGCCACAGCCCGACGATACAGATCTTCACATCGATTATCGAACAAACGAAAGTAACATGAAAAAACTCACCTTTTTATCGAGAAATGTCCCTAGAGCCTGTCACAGCCCGACGTTGGTCGTCAATTTGCCCTTTTCGAGCGTCGTCGGCGTGATACTGGCCATGACGATATAGTACCCATCCTATTGCCCCTACAGCTCTTCAAGAATCGACAGCAGCACCTGCACAGCACCAGAGAGAACCGCTAAAAATCTGATCAATTCATATTGCACCATGTCGCACGACACCAGGTTCGAGAGCGAATCAACAACCCCATCTTAACCTTGGTCCTGTACTTTCTGTAGAGGTCGAAGCGCTCACAACGGAGTTTGAGCTCGACGTCGATGTCGTCGATGGGGAGCGACTTGGTGTAGTTTATGATGTCGATGTCCGTTGGCACCGGTGAGGCAATGCCCAGCCTCCAGACCGTCGGGTTGGGCCTCGGTGTCATCATCGGCATCACCAACGATGGCTGCGGCAACTCGACGATGGTGCTGGATCCCGCGACGACTCGCTTGCAGCTGGGCGGGTGGGGCCACAAAAAGCCACCATAAAAATAAGGGGAAAAAAGGGTTAATCAGGTCAGGAGAAGAGGAAGTGGTACGAAGCGGCAATTAGACGAAGAAATCTGCTACGGAGGTGAGCAAGGCCTTGCGAAATCTGCCGTCTTTCCCCGGCGAAGCAAAGCAAGCGAGGTGCGGGGAATCCACCAACGGAAGGAAAGACGCACCGCGGCAAGAAGGGCTTGTTCTTCACGGTATAAGGAGGCATGGAGGAGGAAGCTTCTCGGCGAGGGGCACACGGTGCGCAGGGGAAGGAGCAAGCCGAGCTCCTCACGCGAGCTGGTGAGCGCATTGCGGGCTGAGTGCGGGGGGAGGACGAATGGGCGGATCCCCACCGACGCGATGAACGGACGGACGAAGACAGTTGGGAGCCGCACGAAAATATGAAAAACGGGCGGACATTTTTGCAAAAACTGTGACGTGGGCAGCGTCTCAGGCCGTGAAGTCCGCAAGCTTTAGGAAAGGTAGTCTGATTTGGTTTTAGGAGATTTATCGGTTCAACTATTTATTACCTATGCCTTTTGCTCAACTAAGTCTGTTGTATCCTAACGCGAGCAATCTTATGGCCCTATACACTGTTTGGAATACAGAAAATTTTCTATATTTATATGTAAGTTAATTTTTTTTTAATTTATGTAAAGCCATCTCTAATTATGTCACTTCAGCTATCTCTTAGCTATACCATATCAGCAAAACCTTACGTGGAAGAGAGAGGAGTTAAGGAAAGAGAATGTGATGTCTCTTATGTAAGAGACAATCTGATCACATAAGCCAACATAAATAGTGACAATGTGTGAGAGTAAAATGTGATGAAAATAATATAAATAGTTAGGTGAATGATTTTAGCGACGAATTATTAGAGATATTATCTCTAGTGCTGTCTCTAGATAAATTAATATCCTTAGAAACAATCTTAAGAGATAAACTACCGTCCATGCTCTAACATTCCTACGCTACAGACGTACCTAAAGCTTTGATACCTTCTTAAAGAAAAAGAAACTTTGATCCCGTTGTTACAAAGCTAGAGTAAATGCCAGTGACGACTTAGTACATTATTCATGGCCGTACAGGAGGGTACACCGCGACTACCGTACATATACGGATACATATATACTACCATAGTACCATGTTCAGTTGTCCTGTACAAAATCCGCATCAAGTCGCGAGTTATGTGAACGTTCATGTTAGTAGTGATCTTGGCTAACTGTCAGATCCATTTTTTAGGGGCTAGGCCCACCTCATTAGCGTTTTGATCGGGAGTTTATCAACAAATAATTGGTTTTTGGTCCCATTAGCCAACGCCATATATTAAGTAGAGAGAGGCCAAAACTCAGGATTAGGCTTTGTTCTTGAGCTTGGCCACTCCCGATACCCATCCGATCTAGGGTTTTGGCGCTTGGCCACTCCCGATACCATCACCGTGAAGATCACGGTGCTCCCTTTTTCTTCATCGCGCCTACTAGGTCATCTTCTTCACCGACACTCAGATCAACCGGCCTCATGTACCGACGCTAAGAACACCTACTCAAAAACCCTATGGCCCCTTTGTCTTCACCGGGTTAGTTCATCTAACGTTAATTTCCGCATTATTATTTTGGTGATCATGATTTAGACTAGGCTAGTTCATGTTTTAGTTAAACCTAAAGCTAACATTTGGTATCAGAGCATCCTAGTCTAAGCTTGATCCCTTTTCTTGTTGTTCATCGGGTAAAGGTTGCATTAGGGTTGTTTCGGCTTGGCTAGCACTTAGAAGGAGAGGATTCGAACCCTATTTCCAAAAATCTGGAAAACTCCAAGTCCCGAACCCTAAGTCCCAAATTTGTCCCCAAATAAAGCAAATCCTGAAGGCTAAGAAGGGGGTTTTGATGCTTACCTCACCGGCGCGCCTCTTGGTTCGCTTGGTCACCGACCGCTCTCGTGCGTGCGTCATCGTGCCGACCTCGCGCGTCCTTGTGGCCTCTCCGGGCGCCTCGCCTCCGCTTCGTCGGAGCCGCGCGCGGCCTCAGCTTCGCCGCGCGTGCGTGCCATTGTGCTGCTTGCTTGCTCCGCCGCGCGTGCGCGCCGTCGCGCCTCTCGCTCGCTTTGCCCGTGCGTTGCAGATTTTTCGGGGAGGCGAAATGGCTAGGGTTAGGGTTCCTGGGCCGTTGTCGTTTTGTTCAGCCTCGGGTGAATTCGGTCCGTCCATTCGCGGTCGGCGGTCGACGCCTCGCTTCACGCGCAGGCCGACGCCTCGTTGTCGCGAGCGAGTCGACGCTTCGCGTCGTGTGCCAGGCCGCCATTTTCGCGTCGCGCGGGGTCAAGTGCGCTTTCTTTGGCCGACGCGCGCGTTCGTTCTTTGGGTCGTCGGCTAAGCGCGGTGCGTGAAGTGCTTGCTGGTGGGCCATAGATTTCAAGTGGGCTTCCATCTTGGCCCGGGCCGTATGATGTTTTGGGCTGGAGTTTAATGATGTTTAGCTCATTTTATTTTGTATATTTTCAGCCTTTTTAATTTCAGCATAAACACTGATAATTATTTTTTTTCCTGAGCATTCATGTTACGATTAATTTCATGATTTATTTTCTGGGCATATTATTTAATGTGTCAATTAAATATTTCCATGGGATGATTATTTCCTAGGCATTAATGTTACGACTAATTTCATGATTAAATTTTTTTTGGGCTTTAATTAATTTTAGTGCATTTTCTTATAATTAATGTTGTTCTTCTTTATGCACTGCAACAATTAATATCAATTGCCCAATAATAATGTATCATTTTATACACCTTTTGGTTAATGTTTAGTTGCCCTAAGTAATGCAATTATGATAATTAAGGAATGCACAAATTTAGTTAATATTTTCTGGCCTATTATGATTAAATTTGTCTCAAATCAAAATAGAACCAACGAAATTTTTTGATTTGGGACTATAATCAAGTTTTAGACATTTATATACTTAAGTGTTGACTTTTCATGGCTGTACAGGAGGGTACACCGCGACTACCGTACATATACGGATACATATATACTACAATAGTACCATGTTCAGTTGTCCTGTACAAAATCCGCAGCAACTCGCGAGTTCTGTGAACGTCAAGCAGGCTCCCATGACATCTCTGCGGCTCATAGCAGCACTAGCAGTCTAGCACCCTCTCCTCCTCCACCTGGCGAGCGGCGTCGCCTTCGCAGCAGGTGCCGTGGCTGTGACCGCGCCGCCGGCGGTCGCCGCGCTGGCCGAGCAGGCGAACGCGCTCTCGCTCCCCACATGGACCGTCCACGTCTCCAGCGTTGTTGAGTGGTACTGCCTCTATCACTGCTGCTGTTAGGTTAGCTCCAAGTGATTTGTCCCATGCTTGCTTCGGTGCTTGTAAATATCAAACCTTGGAGGGGAATTGTATTACAGGGTCACGGCCATGGGCCATGGCGCTGGTTTGGGACTACGGGGAGATGACGGGGCTAAGGGGTTGGAAGGGCCTTTCTTGGGGAATGGTGAGTGTAAATTTACATAAAGATTCGATATTTGTTAAGTTATATTTTGCCGATGAAATTTGTGGTGGTTAATATCAACTTATGTGAAACATTGAGATATATATTCGTATATACATTAAGATTCTGAGATAGGAATGGTTCACCTCACTCGGTTTTTTTTAAAGAAAGCTATCTCTTCAGTAACCCTCTTCGCTTACTGATGTGTGATATCTACATAGTTATGAATTGAGGTGGATATATACAAATAACAAAGTCTTGTTGATGACAGTTCACATGTTCACAAATTTTCAACTTATTTTGTCACAGCTTAATCTATGTTTGTTGACTACTCAAATTTGCATCTCTGTCCAATAGGTTCCACTTCTTGGTGGAGCGATGTGCGCTTGCACATGGCATTTTTTCTATAATTCAGAGTCTCTTGAGGTTAGATATTTCCCTGAAGTCAAAAATAGTAGCTTCTTTTTTATTGTTCACCAACATGATTATCATTTACTTGTCCAAAGTTTTGTAACTGATCACATTTGTCAAATGTCACTGCACAGCTGGCCTACCCTGAAATTTTGATGGGTCCATTGCCTTAAATGCAAGGCACTTGAATCTTAGATGGTTAGACACTAGTAACTATTTTCAGGAATTCTTTGCTGAAGTCTTTAGACAAGTGGAGTTTTTCAACAGAATTATTGAGATACAGTAGCCCTTGAGCTGTTATTGTAAAAATAGACAAAAGCAAAATCTCATGTTCTTTCCTTCTGTGATGCTGTTTTTCTTGCTCGATCTGTAGGTACTTGTAGCACTTCAAGGTGCTCTAACAGTGATTGGTAACATAACAATGTGCATTGCTGCATTTCGCATCTTCAAAGCGTCCCAGGAAAGCTCTAAAAGTCCATAGGTCACAACCTGTATGCTTATGTTGCTGTAACTGGTTCTGACAAAATAAATGAGTGGTATGGTCCTGCCTTTTCCTTGACATTATTGCAAACGGATTACTGTTACTTCCTCCGTTCTTTTTTAATGTTTTTTAGAATGCGTGCGCGCGGTCAACGTTTTAAAACTTTAACAGCTAATATACACAAAAGTATTTTGATTTGTTCCGTGGGAATGTTATCACTAGATTATTCGTCATAAAATATACTTTCATATAATTATATTTTTTTATAATTTTTACTTGTATATAATTAAAAAACTAATGGTTAAAAGATGTATATTGGTGACTACGTTGACGTCCAAATGACAAGAAAAAAAGATCGGATATAGTAGTTGGAACATCTACCTGTCAGGTAGAAGCTTCTTCAGAATGACATTGTCCTACTGTAATATTTCTGTAAACTCGAATAATAATGCTCTTAATTTGTGAAGCAGCTACACCTGATTTGAAAATGCAAGATCGATGCTGAGAAGGCAGACGAAGAAAGCTGCTCAAAGCGCTAAACACTACTTCCATAAAGATGTTTGCCACCAGCAGGGTTCACAAAACCGGCGAAAACTGCGGTTTTTGTGCGTACCGCTGCGTTTCGAAATCAAAAACCGTTCGGTAAACCGGTCCATTAAAAAATTAGAAAAAATTTATATGCTCGGTTTTTCGTGAAAAACCGCGGTTTTCGTCAAAAACCGCTCACAAAAATCGTTTTGTGATGAACATTCAATTGGCAACGGTTTTCCGCAAAAACCGAGCGATTTTTCTATTTTTTTTAAAAAAATTGATTTCTTAACCCTTCGATTTTTGACGGTTTTCGAGCGATTTTTACGGTTTTTATACTACGAATTTCGAAATTCGGTTTTTTTTTATCTATCCTGCAAATGCCCACAAAAGATCCCCTGAAATTTGTTCATTAACTTAAATAAGAAGAAATTTACCTAACTCCATGGATAAGAAGATATGCCTTTCAAGCCTGCCATGCCTGGTCTGCAACAGTTTTGAGCATTGGATTTTAGTATTTACCACCGCCACCTATGCAAATTTCTGTAACAGCCTGACGTAAATTTTGCTTAAAGCGCAGCCCATCGTGGAGCAGGCCCATGCATGTATAGCACTCTACTTATACTTTCGTTCTCGTTTTGTGTAAAAGGATTAACTCAGAAGTGCTATGTTTAGACCCAACAAGCATTATATACTATTACAACTCACTTTACACTGGCAATATGGGATTAATCCTACCATCGTTCCACATAGGTCGTATGAGCCTTCACATCAACGGGATAGGGTATTACATTCACTCCCTTAAAGGCTAATGCCCTTGGCAATACATCGTATACACGATAAATACCCAAAACCATCCCTCAGTCCATGTCCATGCGCCCAGTGCCAGCACATGTGCCATGCTATGTGGCCATTCCAAACCTACACGCGCCGCGTTATATGCCCACGCTCCTACCCCACATGTGCACGTGAAGCTAAGGTTGATGCTTTGATATTATCTGTAACATCTTGGTCCAAATTTCGTTCAATGCCCAGTCCACCTATGGGGTAGACCCGCGCATGCATAGCACTCCACCTATACTTTCATCCTCGTTTTGTGTCAAAAGGGTTAATTCGGATGTGCTATGTTTCCCGACATACATTATATACTACTACAATCCACTTTACATAGGCAATATAAGACTAATCCTTTTATCAATCCACATAGACCACATGGGCCCTCCCATCAACGCCCCCTGGTGTTACAATCTCTGTTGGTGCAAGCTTCATTTGCTCATGGCCATTAACCAATCCTCATTCAAAGGTATCAAAGTACCAGTCTGTCTCGAGATGTCCTTGGTCATGTGGCCTTATAATGCTAAACTTGAACCAAGATCACACTCCCTGTTGCTGGTGGGCAAGGTTTGTGTGTGTGTTCATGAATCCATGATTCACATGCGCATTGGCGGCAAAACTTGCACTGGTGAACCGGGTTCATGCACTGGGCAGTGTCAAAGGCCAAAGCTGCAGCTAACAATGATCAATGGTGCGTTGTCAATGTGCCGGGAGGTCAAGCATCGGAATGAAACCTTTACTCGCGTAGATATGGATGGAATGAGTGGATGCAGGGCCCGGATGCGAGTCGCAGGGACACGTGTCGTGGATCGGACCGCTTGATCAGCATCAGAGTGCCGGAACAGCTCCAAGCACGAGTGCTAGCTGTGGTTCTTGAGGTGCTACTACGTTATTTGTCATTACGTGCGTGGAGATTTTATGCATCACTCTCCCTACGAGTTGCATAAATCTTAAAACAAGCGGAAGGATAAGTAATTATCACCTATCTTTTATTTGTACTTTTATATTTGTGTAACTTTGAAGAAGTGATGGGCATAAACAAACTCTAGTACAAATTTTGGTCAAAGCAGGGGGGCAGTGGCCCAAAGTGTCTTCCCTACTCCATGTTTTTCTCGAAAGATTCTACCCTCCATGATGGTTTTTGATGGCGATGAATGGCGGCTTGGTGCCCCTGGTCTCTGTTGGTGAAAATGGCATGCAAGGAAGGTCAAGGGCATCTCATTGAAATTTGGCCTCCCAAGTTGGCAGAAATAGTAGCGACCGATCACTTTCAGCCTTGCAATGCAGCAAATCACAGCGAATGGAATTCACAGTAGGCTGATAGGCATACTCGTTGTGTTGGGACAATGCTAACGAAGACGGCATGTAGTAGCATATTTGTAGAGGGAGGGACATGGAGAGCAGAAAAACGTGAAGGTATTATTTTAGCGAAGAAACTACATGAGCAAAAAGAATGATATGCTTGAAAGCATTTTGACTTCTTGTGCCTTGCATCGAGTACCAAGAAAACTCTAAAGCTTCATCATGCAACATCCCCGCCCAAGAATCAACAATGGTCTATCTAAATAGCAGTTCAGTCATTTGCTTTTAGATGAAGTGGGCTTTGAATTATTTTTTATCAGCTTTTGAAGGAAAATGTTAAGATAAATAAAGAGAGCATAGAAACTCAGCTAATTTCAAGGAGCTTCATACTGATATGATTCTCTTTCTTTGTTGTCTTCTGTTGTGCAGACACCTCCTGTCAAAAGATCTTGCTAGCTGTCTCATCAGCAATGTGCTGATGCTCTCCTAGTATCCAAAACCCCAGAATCACATTTAATTAAATTTCTTCACTCCTCCTTTTTCTTTTTTGTTGAAATATGCTAGTAATAAATGATTAATGCTTGGAAGATCCATTGGCCCATAGTCTATGCACCATGATGGAGAGGCTGCCTGCCTCTATCTCTCCTTCACATGCGTCATGTCAATGTGTGCATGCACCACCAAACAAAAACATAAAGCACAACGACTAACGTACGGCACCAAAGCCATCGTCGATCAAAGCCATCTTATATATATAGTGTCACCGGCGAACGGTTCATTTCAAAGTCCTTGAGCTCCACAAATGACTGTAATCTAGGAGCAAACACACATTATCCAGCAACATGTGCTCTGGTTTCTGGAACAGCAAGACACTCATCTTTTCTTGTCCTCAGGTGGCAGCAGCAGCAGAAGCCTCATGTTTCAATGACTATTAGGAGGAAAAGGTAAGATCCAAACTTGTTTTTGTTCTAGTTTGTAGCAGCAGCAGCAGCAGCAGCAGCAGAAGGCAGTAATGGAGTTTTGTGTCTTGTGTGAATAGTCTCTCTCTGATGCATTCAAGAACATCTGAAAATGATGCTGCATGCTTACACATATATATGCAGGTTAAGGCTGAGGAGAGAGCTGAGGAGAGCTGGAGCAGAGATGGAGAAGGTGAACCTGAAGCTCTACCTTGAGAACAGGTGCATCCTGGAGAACGAAAGGCTCTGGGACATGGCCAGCGCGCTCCGCCGCGAAAACCTCGCGCTGCGCGCAAACCTGTTAGAGACGGCGGCCGTGATGCCGGCGGCAGGGGCAGGGGCTGCCTCTGGCTGCTGTGAACATGGAGCGGCCTCTCGGCGTTCTCCTTACCACTTCTGTGGTATTTGTGCTAGTTTGCCTAGACTAGATGTGACGGTAGCTTCTTGGCCTCTTGGGGATGGCTGGCTGGATGGCTCTACCACGTTTGGTTTGCGCTTATTAGTTCAGTCACTAGGTTTTTTTGGAGCTCTTTTGTGTGATTTGTGGCATGATGCTTCGTACATTCTAAGTTTGACGTGCAGGAATTAACTGGATTTTGTATTGGCTAGCTCTTTTGGAAGAAGAGGGAAAGGGAAACAAAAGCAGCTTTGATCAAAAGGACAAAAATGTCAATTCAACTCTCTTTTGTAAAATAAAAATTAAAAGGCAAAAGATGACAGTCTTGTTCCTCTGTATGTACAATGTAAGATCGCCGAATGCCAAATACGATAAACTGTGCCACTCTCACAGGTGTCAACAAATCTTTTCAGCCTTCTCATTCTGCTCAAAAGCCATGAGCGTTAGCATATCTAGGCAGAAGGACCACATGTATCTAAAACATGCATCGAACTTTCTAGTGGCAGCAAATTGTAACGCAGAAACTGAAGCCCGAACCAACCCTGCTTCAGAGATCCCACAACAGCTACTAGACCCAATTTGCAACGGTCGGTAAAAACGAAGCAAGTCACCTTGCAGCTTCATGGATCATTCTATAACTTAAGATAAAATATTAAACCATTATGCAACATCAAAACAGCTTATGTAAGCTACGGACGCTAAAGCATATGTTGTAGATTACCCTCAAGTTTTAAGCGCTGCTACAGGACGCTAAAGCATGCTACAGGAATTACTCCATAAAAATATGTTGTAGATTACCCTCAAGTTATCCCCTTTAAAGGGAAGCACAAATGTACCTAAAAAAGAATTTTGATAATTCTAGCGAAAAACTGTCGAGACGGGTACAAACACGGTATATCCATGTATTACCAAACATTTAACAAAATAACTTAGGCACAAAACACAAAAGATGAATTTATCCTAACATTGTCACCCTGCAGCCTAAGCGAAATATTACCCAGGACACATGGTGTTCCTACTTGAATCTGTGATATGAAATTTCCCTTTGAAAATCTCCTTTGTGAAATCATCCTAGAAGTTCCACTGCTGTTGTTGGACCTTGAGCCACGCTGATTGTTGTGGCTGTTGTTGCTGAGCTTGCTGAGGCTGTGATGGTTGCCTTTGTATTTGCAGCTGCTGGAGTTGGATCACTTGGGAGCTCATTGGTTGGTGTGAACTGTTGGGCATATGATCATCACTGACCTCACCAGCAGCAAGTTTTAAGCGCTGGACCTCAGCACTCAATGCTTCATTCAGAGCTGAACATAGGATAATGAGATAACTATTAATCAAGTTAAATTAGTGATTAAAAAAGAAACAAAAAATCATTGTAACATGGCCAAAACAGAGGGCATCAAGCTCATTAAAAGAGTAACTAATGGGAACCTAGTGTATGAATCTCAAAAGTAAACAGAACTCAAGTCATAGCGCAAAACATTGATACCCTACATTCAATTATCGAGATAAACACGTAGAGACAACTTGCAGCAAATCAATGGAAAATTCTTATACCATGTCAGTGAATGAAGAAAATAAATCTACCTTACCAACAAAATGAGAACATTATGAAGAGACAAGCAATGACATGCAGGCCCCGTTTGAATTCAGCTGCTGGGAAAGAAGAGCCATCGTCAAATAAGATCAATTTGGATGGCACATTCAGCACATTTTGCGATATCAAGTGCAATAACCTATCCATGCAAGCATACATGTGCCAGTTTGGCAATGATGCATCAGAATTACATAATGTTTTCAGTATTATGTCCAGCCTCCTACTGCTCATAAATCATACCATTTGGATTTCTGAACTACATATTCAATTCCTGTTATTCGCTATCCAAATCCAATTGCCCCTGCATGTGTTATCTGTTGACCACTTCATGTACATTCCTAAAGAGAAGTTCTGAATGTAAGAAGTCATCACAACTTTTCTACTACAGTGAGTTAGACATGCAAAGGATGTATGGCACCGTGCATCAACTTGCAGTATACATAAATTTTGCTGACTTCTAGAGCAATACATCATCTATTTCTATCACCAGTCCAAGAAATGAACATAAACGCTGAAAAATAATGAAGCAAACAAACCATCTCTCAGCTGTGCTTGCTGCTCCATTGCTTGCAGCCTGATTTTCATCTCCTTGTTCTGAGTTGCAAGCTCAGCATACTCCCTCTGCAAACACATACTACAACAGTAACTAATATTGTCAAAACTTAAGCCCAAATCAAAATGCTCATCAACTTCAGAGAACAAACCTGCACCATTGTCACTTGTTCAGATAATGTAGTAGCCTCCATCTGCAGCACCTGAACCTTACGCTCAAGCTCCGACATGTACCTTCCCTTGCGCTCCTTTGACTTCGCAGCAGATAGCCTATTATTTAGAATCCTGGAAATTTTATAAGAAGATGCACAATTTCAGTAACCAAACCACTTTGTTGACCCTCATAAACCGAGACTCGAAATAAATCCACACCTCTTAACCCTCTTAGGATCTGTCAACACAATCTCTGTGAGGCGCTCATTTGCTATGATCTTCTTCTTCTCGGCCTCACTGAATTCCCCATTGGCGAACTCCGTAGCAAAGAGAGCAGCGACACTGCCAATAGACCCACTTCCACTGCGCGATAGGCCGCCAGCACCACCCGACCCTGGAGATGGCAGTGGCAGGTTGGCTGACTCCTGGCCCGCTGCTCCAAAGTTGAACTTCCCTATGGAGCTGTCCACCGACAAGCTGCGGCAATGCCGGGGCACGCTTCCGCCCACGCTCTCGGCTTCGTTCTCGCTGCTGTCAGCTGGGCTCCAAGCGCGCGGGTCGCACACTTGGCTGTCCAGGTGGTCGCGCTGCTCCTGGGTGTCGTCCCCGCAGGAGCCGAGAACGCCCAGGCCCTTCGGGTTCATGTATGAGCCGACAAGCCCGTCGAGGGTGTTGTTGTCCACTGATTTGAAGCCATCGGCCACAGCCGCCTCCCGCTTCACCGGTGCCGGAGGTGGCTTGTGCAGGTGCGACTCGGAGAAGCCCAGGAGGATGTCGCTCTGCGATCGCCGGTGCCCCGCCCGCAGCGGTGGCAGGCCAGACGGCCCCCGGTCGGAGCACGACGGCGGCGGCGGCGAGAGCGGGATCACCGTCGGCGCAACCAGATCGGTGTACGTAGGCGGGGCGAGGGAGTCCATGGAGAAGAACGGGGGCTGCGAGAGCGAGCGCGCGTGATGGGACCCGCCACCGCCCGCCGTGGGAGCCGGCGGCAGAAGCGCCTGATAGTAGCCGGAGCCTGGGACGGAGGAGACGAAACGGGCGGCGGTGGGGTGGACAGGCGGGAGGAGGATCGAGGGCGAGAAGCGGCGGTCGGAGCGGAGGTAGGAGTCGGCGAGGGAGCGCGGCACGGCCGGGGGTTGGCCGCCCGGCAGCGAGAGGCGGCGGCGGCTGGCGGGGTCGTCGTCCATGGGGAGGGGAAGGAAAGAGGAAGCCACTAGGGTTTGGGAGGGTACTAATAGCGCGAGGTGGAAGCGGAACGCGGAATGCCGGCGGCGAGGAGCCGTCGGGCGAACGTGAGTGGGAATGCATCGAGCAAAACGTGAAGGATTTTTGTGCGTGCGCACGGCCACGGGAGGCACGGGCGGTGCGCGGAAATGGAAAGGCGCGTGGGACGAAAAAAAGAGCAGTCTATAGTCTATACGACTATACCTCGTCTTTTTCTCCCCGGTTTTGCCTAGCTTGACTTGCCGTTGCCGTGCAGCGAGCGTGCATACATGGGCCAGATGGGCTTCCGCCTCGTCAAGTGTGCTTTTTTTATTAAGAAATATCTAATATATGGTTTCGCGGGTGAATTCTAAAATTACCACTAAGTAGTTCTGTGTATAAATATAGACGAATCCCGTACAGTGCAAGAAGAGGCATCAAAAGAAAAGATGATAAATAAAGGGAGGGGATCCGATTCACCTCTATTCAGTGTTCATCTATTTTGTGTTCTTAAAGTATTCTCCACACTAGGAGATGGAAATCAAGTTCAATCTTTAGTGACTATAGATTATTTAACATGTTATTAGTATGAAGTTCTTCACCCTTCAATTCCGGATTTTTTAAATAATATTTTTAGTGGAAAATTACAGAAATAATTACCTATTTAAAAAAATTACAAATATACATATTTGTTGGTGTTTCAAACGATGACAGAGAGCCTGTCGGTAATTGAAATGGTGACAGAGTCTGTCACCAGTTCGACCGTGTTCTCTGTCGCCAATTGGATTGGCGACAGAGAGCTTTTTAGTGATCGGCCTCGCGGCCAGGACGCCATTTCACTTCCAGAGAGCTGCTCGCTTCCAAAGAGCCGAGAGCAGTCGAGAGCAGAGAAAGAAAGAGAGAGAGGAAGAGAAGAGAGGGAAAGAAAGAAGAGGGGAGAAGGAAAGAGGAGGAGGAGGAGGGGAAGAAGAAGAGGAGTAGAGGAAGGGGAGGAACAGGGGAGGAAGAAGAGGGGGAGGAGTAGTAGTAGGAAGAAAGGCTTCATCGTTTGGTATGTAAATTTTTTGTGTTTATTTGAATTAAAATTTTAAAATATGATTTTGGGACCAGATTAAATAGATTTATAAGTAATTAGGTGTGTATAGTAACAATAGTTGTTCATATATACGATTTAACGATCAAATTAATTAGCTTTGTAAGTACTTAGCTGTGTAGAATACCAGTAGTATTTTGATACACGACTTGCCGATCAAATTAATTAGGTGTGCACGTATTAAGAATTTCGTGAAATGCTTAACAGGTATGGATGAACGAGTGCAATTTAAAATACACTACGGAGAAAGGGTTTCAAACATGGGTGCACAAGGGGTGGAACTAAGTCATTTTTCAAGTATCGTGGCTAGCCTGTTATGTGCAGGGGAGCGTTCATGAGGCACGGTTATGAGTTGATTGTACCATATGTTCTCGTTGGACCGTGAATTACGTGATCTGAAACTGCACGGAGTAGAGTGTCGGAGGCGGGATTGCACGTACTGAGAGTTAGTGAAACTGAAGGGGCCGAAGTCGTGAAGCTCGTATGTAAGAATGGCGATTGAGAAATGATGGTCATTAGTGTTGTTAGCGCAAGCATTTCAGAAATCCAATACCGGCCATGCGACGCAGGAGGAAGTTGTTGGTGATGAACCGCAGAAAGTTGGGGAGAGCAGCTGAAGTGGAGAATGCTTAGTGAGGCAGGATGTTAGTTCGGATCAGCAGGGAGTGCAAGGCGAAAGAGTTGATGTTCCAATGCCAGAGGTTCAGAAACTAATGGGTGTGGCAGACGAGGGAGAACATATTGAATCGGTGGTGCAAGCGATGGAGGTAGAGAGTCAGGACTACGAGGCTTTAAGTGATGACGAAGACGATGAAGAGCTTTTCCCTACGGAGTGGGATGACTGTCAGATCGATAGGCTGGTGGTCAACAAGGACGAATACTTCGCATAGGAATATGATCGGAATGAGGTGAGGCAAGGTGCGATTTACAAGAATAAGTGTGAAGTTCAGGAAGCAGTGATAACATAAGCAGTGTCACTATGTAGAATCTTTAAGGTTACGAAGTCAGATCAGTGGGTGTATGATGTTAGATGCCAGATAGAGGGTTGCCCATGACGTGTCCATGCATATCAGCCTAAGTGGGACACCATTTGAAAGTGTTCTATAGTTGTTCCACACACATGCAGCTGACGGAGTCTACGCACTCCCATAGAAATATATCTTTAGGCTTTGTTGCGAATGCAATGTATAGGGAGATTGTGGGCAATCTGAATTTAGAGCCACGTGCTATCATACTCACAATAGAGCAAAGGTTCCAGTACACCATAAGCTATGCCAAGGCATGAAGAGCGAAGTAGAAAGCATTGAAAGCAAGATTTGGTACGTACGAAGACTCCTATCAGAATTTGCTAGGTATGCTTGAGGTGATCAAGGAAAGGAATTCTGGAACTTATATTGTCATTTGTGAGCAGCATTCGCAACGCTTCCCTAGAAGATGGTACTCAAGCAGGTATTCTTTCCTTTTAGTGCATGTATCAACGCGTTTAAATATTGTCGTCCATTGTTATGCGTGGACGGGACATTTCTGATTGGGAAATATAAAGTCCAGATATTGACTACCATAGGAGTAGATGGCAACAATCAATTTATTCCCATAGCGCTCGTATTCGTGGAGGGAGAAAACACAGATAGGTGGCTCTGGTTTCTAAGGAATGTGAAAGCCGGCATCGTGGATCAGCGGCCTGGAGTGTGTGTTATACACGATCGGCATCCCAGGCTGTTGAAAGTGATCGTGCAGTTGCAGCAAGGTGCAAATGAGACACATCTATAGCCTGGTTTGCGAAGTAGGTAGTGCAAGCGGCATATGTGTGCCAACTTCTACAAGCAGTTCAGGAACAAGGAGCTGACGAAACTTTTTAAGAGGCTGTGCGATTAGAACCAGCAGAGAAAGTTTGATGCACTGTGGAAGAAGTTGGACGAGCTGACATCAAAGCATACAACAGAGGCAGCAAAGAGGGCAACGCCTGGCACAGAGGATGCTCCAGTAGCGCTTGAAGAGTTACCCACGGACCCTCCGCATCTGGTTCGGAGGAACGGAAGGACCATGAAATACTTCTCTGAATGGATAGAGTATGAGGCTAGAGAGAAATGAGCTCTACTTTATGACACCGATGGTGCCAGGTATGGGGTCATGACGACAAACCTGACTGAGATTTACAATTGGGTCATGTGAGGTCTGAGACCCCTTCCCCTGGTTGCTATAGTGGAGGGTGTTCTTCGTATGGGCACGAGCGAGTTTCGTTTTGAGGTACTGTGTAAAAAGAAAGCCGGTTGTGGGACGAACCGGCGAAAAGTTGCTCATAAATGCATCTTACATAGGCAAACATGTATCTACAACTGCAATAAGCCTCGCTTTTTACACAGACCATGCACACACGTCATGACTACCTGCTCAACAATCCGTATGGATCTAAATATATTCTTATCACAATTCTTAAATAAGGAAGTGGTGACGGCAACTTAGAGCACATAAATTTACGGTTTTCGAGTGGTGGATTTGTTCACGGAGCATCAGAGATAGGAGGATACACAATGGGTTTCGGATGTCAGCAGGCTTAAGGGCGTAGGGCGACGGCAGATAAAATGTATAAGGAAAGACATGGACGCTGTGGAAAGTGAGCGTCGTGTGAAGAAATATTCAGTTTGTAAGGAGATGGAGCACACTTTCAAGTATTGCCCGACGGTTTAGAGGTCGTAAAATTGTTGTATGGACTTTGCATATGAAATTGTTGTACTTTAGTCGCATGCCAATGTAATGTATCGAATTCGTATGTGTATTGAATGTATGGACTTTGGATGTGTAACTATTGCATTCAATTTGTATGTCTAATTATCGTATTTAAATTTTACGTGTACTTATTGCATTCAAATTCTATTTGTAATTATTGTATTCAGTTTGCATGGGGCTAATGAAATGGCATATTCAACTTTTGAAACCGCAGAGCAAGGAGTGCAAGATGGAAAAAAACCACACTATTCACATCATCCAATCACCAAACCAACATAGATTAATACTTTTATAAACGTAATGCGCAGTACCCGAGCTGCGGTGGCGCGTCCTCTGCACGATGTTGCGAAAAGTGACACGCGGCTCCGCCTCGCCCGCCCACCTGCATGGAGTAGCCAACCACTTTCGTTACATAACACGCGGGAGCATGATAGGGATAGGGTTTAGGAATTAGGGAGTTCTGGGCGGTGAGGCCCTCTATGCGGAAAGGTGGAGGCGCCGTTGTCGACGACGATGGGGGTGGACGACGGGAAGCTGGTGAAGTCATTCTCCCGCGGAGGGCGGTACACTGACGACTATTATCGTACTTTTGTCCATATTCATGGCTGTTATGTGTCGCTATTTGTACCATTCAAACTGTATACGCCATATAATCTCTCTTTATTATGAAATATTATATTTCATTAATTCCATTATTTTTGAACTTTAGACATGCAATTATTGAACCAGTTGCAAGAACAACATCAACGAATGTGACAACACATTACAACCTACTTTACCACATAGAATATAGAACATGAAAATATTTGTGCGCGGCACGTGCGGGCCAAGCGGCTATTTTCCCAACAAAAAACCACACGGGGCTAAATATGCAAACAATTTTGTTTGAAATTTTTATTTTCTTTTATTTCTCATTTTTTATTTCAAAAAAATCACATCTGCTTCTCTGTCGTCAATTTAATTGGCGACAGAGAGCCCCACCAAACTAGCGACAGACTCTCCGTCACTATTTCAAATAGCGACAGTCTCTTTGTCGGTATTTGAAATATTGCCATTTCAAATACCGACAGACAGGTATATTTGTAATTTTTTAATTCGGCATATTACTTCTGTCATTTTTCATTAAAAAAATATTATTAAAAAAAATCCATCAATTCCCGTGCTATCAGATTAATAATTATTATATACTAGATAGATTTAGGCCCTGTTTGGCATAGCTCCAGATCCCAGCTCCACCTCAGAGCTAGAGTTTGTAGGCTAAAATAAAGTGAATTAAGTTTATATTTTTAGTCTAAAATATAAACAAGATGATACATCTAAACACTTTTAATGTACCCACAACTCCAGCTCCATAAATTTCTGGAGCTAGGAATACCCTGCTCCACCAACTCCACGAATTTTGATGGAGCTGGAGCTGTCCCAAACACCCCCTTAATCTATACCCCTTTATAATGCACCTAAGCATTCTTTTTTACGTCCACCCCAAATAATGCACCCCACTAGAGATGGCCTAACCTTCATGCACCCAGCGAAACGTCCTTAGAAACTTGCCTCCATCAAAATTAACCTCTCAGATCTTTCCTCAGCTTTACTCACCCACATCCGTTGGCCATTGTTTAATGTGTCTAACTCATCCTCGTGGCCCACAACAGATCTCCCCACCTCCAAAGATCATCTCAAGGAAAAGGAAACAAATATCCTGGAATTAAGGAAAAGGAAACAAACGTTCTAGAAAAGGAAAAGATCATATATTACGTGCTGGAAATAGGAAACTGAAAGACAGGGCACTATACTAGTCATCAAATAAGGTCCTAAGTGGACTGGTGTTTACACCTGTGTGGCTGCCTACACTCCGACACATCACCGGGGCCGAAGCCGTGCACCCGCTGCACGTCGGCAACCACCGCGCACCCAATGCGCGCTGCCGCTGCCTCCGCCCCCGCCCGGCCCGGTGGGCGCCTCGCCGAGCGGCGC
Organism: Otatea glauca; assembly: GCA_036346275.1. Taxonomy (NCBI): domain Eukaryota; kingdom Viridiplantae; phylum Streptophyta; class Magnoliopsida; order Poales; family Poaceae; genus Otatea; species Otatea glauca. The sequence continues at coordinate 13,130,028 of CM070728.1, forward strand.
CGCCTCAGCCGGATCGACCACCGGCACCGCGTGCCCGCTGCTCAGCATCACGGTGTTTGCGACCGCCATCTCCGTGCCGCGCCGGCCACCCCGATCGATGGCACGGCTCGGCTGTGAGGCTAGCTCCCCGGCCGGACGGCGCAATTTAACATGAGACGAGCCGGAGCGGCTTCCATCGGTGAACAGCCCGTGCCGATGCGACCTGTCTGTTCCGATTCGCGCTATAGCTGTGCCCACGGATGCTCGTCATCTACTCATCTCGATGTATGGTGCCATTGTGTGTGAGCTGTTGGAATCAGCAGAGATCGTACCTGCACAGGTGTCCAGTGTCCTCGTGCCAGTATAGAATGAGAGTGACACAAATGTTGCCTGTCACAGCAATGATCGTAGCAATTTAGCGTACGGTCACTCGGTCGGGATTTTTTTTCCTGTTCTCCGTGGTGAGCACGGTGACGGCGGAATCCCCCCTTTCGTTTTCGCGTGACTTGCACCTTCGTAGAAGTATTGTCGTCGTCATTTTTCCGTTTCTTATTTGCGTCTCGATCGTTGTCTACAGCAAACGATGGATCCAAACACCTCTCTTTTTTTTTCAGAATTGCTACAGCCGTCCATTATTTTGTTCCTGCGATCCAAGAATGATGGACTCGTTCACTAAAATTACACCGATAGCATTTTGAATCATTATACACACGCATGTCGGAGCAATGCATGGTTAATGACGGAGCGAGCACGACGCGATCGTACACACCAGAACTAGAAAACGACTGCTACGCACCGTAGCAGCGACGGCGAGACCATTATCGACAGACCACTATCATACTGGGAGCACACCGCAAGTAGTCGTCAAGTATTGCAGCATTGCACATCAGCTTAGAAGCCGGAAACGATGCGTGCCAATCACAACGTGTCGGCACAGGAGCATACCAAAACTGTCACGTTGGTTCGAACCGATCCTGAGCTGAGGTACCAACTACCTGGTGCAATGTTTTTGTGTATGTGTGTGGAGATGTGGTGCAATGGTAGTAGTTACTGTGAAAAATATGTTTTGCAACAAAGGCAAATACAATTGCCCCTGAAAGAATTAAAAAAGGATAATATTAGCAATAATGTGCGGCTTGAAAATCGACTAGAAAAATATTATATGTTTCTGAATACTGATACAGGAAAATATATACATTGTACATATTGACACAATACGTACAGAGACAAATTGGTGACAATGGTCACGATATTTCCATCATCGTATAACTTTGCTTCATGTTTACAGTTATTAGGTATTTAGGTATCAGATTGCATGAGATACCACCTCATGCAGATATGAGGCCATCAGGAAGCGCAAGACCCTCCTCTCCTTCTTCAGATAAAATTTTACGGCATGCGTAAAAGATTGCCGAGTGGAACCCCGAAGAGTTATCTATAAACACAAAATGCCCTCCCTGCATAACCATTCAGGTCTCCGTAGTCAGTACTATTCCTGTAGCTCGTACTATACATATTGCCAGAGAGGAAGACCGACCTGTGGGACTCTGATGATTTCGCAAGGAACTTTCATGTCCTTGCGTGCTTGCTGTGCCCCTTGGTAATTCATCCAATCTTGCTGGCCGTATATGAAAGTAGTCGGCACTTTCCAATCAGACGCACTGTTGCAAGTTATAAGGCAGTCAGATGCTGAGGAACATTACAAATCCATTCTCTTGCATCTAGATTTTTTTTGGATAAAATTACAGCATCTACGAAATAATGACATTATACATATTTAAGATGTGGATAAACACTAACGGTACAATCATAGACTCAATACTCTCTTGAAATGACAGTGGAAGATGACGCAAATAATGTACAGATTGGGAGCATCTCTTCCACAAACAAGATTGTGTGTGTGAGGGAGAAATTGTAACGACCATTCTGCAAAAGCAATCTCATGAAAACATATACAATAGTAAAGACAACTGTTGTTTATATACTCTTCCATGTCATATAGAGACAAAACTAGAGACGATTTCTACAATGGTTTATCTGTTAAGCTTGTCTCTATGAGACCTCACAATCTTTTAACTATAGCATGAAAAAAAAATGTTTGCTGTAGACAATAACTCATACAATGGTGTTTGTGCTGTCTATATACACTAAATTCATGGATTTGGGTCGTCTGTTCATGAAGAGACAGCTACACTCTCTCTCCTCTCTCTCCCCCCATGTCAGCAAAAATCCTATGTGGCGAAGTTCATAGACGGTTGACATCACACCATTATATATGCTCTGACAGTGCCAATGTTTGTCCAAACAAGACTGAGCAATGTGGTGCAATGAAATGAAACTAATGCATGGTTTAATTGTATCAGCTTGTACTTGGTTTTAATCCCTATCCAAAAAGCACTATGTAAAGAACAGTTTAAGTTTTTTAAAATCATAATATGGTTAACTTTTTTTCGGATGCAGGATCAATGATATTAAGAAATTGATATCAGAATAGATAAGAATTTCAGAGTCAGATGCACCATTTTTCGTTATTGCTCAGCCATGCTGAAATACATTCAAGGTAACAAACAAGTGGTTATTGGCAGCAACAAGTGTATCTGAACTCATTACTAAGGCTTTAAATAGAAAATGAAAACTATCAACTATGCTAGGGAAGAACAAAACAAATGACATCATATCCTGTTCATATGAGATTTCAAAGGCAACAATCAATAAAGGAGGTCATGTCATGGAGGAAGTAATGAATAGTAGTCTTTGTAGATTCCCCTGCTAGAAGGGGGGGACCAAACTCTCTAAATAAATAATAATAAAAAAGAAATATTATCTGCATGATGAATGGGTCTGGGAAATGTAACAACTGTACATGGTGTCAAGATCACTAGAGCAAACAGTTCATAAGTACTAAGTAGATCAGAAAGAAGAGCTGACCTCTGCAGAAGAGGTTTCCTTGCAAATGCCCCGAGGGAAAATAAATATTTCATGCACAGCTCTCCACTAGCTTTGGCAGCTAAAGTATGGTAAATATAATCTTCATACATGAGAAAGCAACAATAAGGTTCGGTTGCAAGTATCATTTAAGAAAATGCATTTGATGGTTTAGTGTACCAACAAAAATTTACCTGTCAGCAATGTGGATTCATGTTCTGTTAGTAATTCACCTGTTGAATATGAGCCAAACCTGGCAGTGGTATATCTCCGAACTAAATCTGGGCCCCAAGGACCCAATCCTCTGTTTGAGCAAAATAAATAGATGCCAGGAGAAAAGGTATTAAGGGGTAGCTCGAAAGAAAGAAAGAAAGAAGTGCACTATTCATTGTTTTTACGGCAAAATCACAGCAGAAAACCCCTTGCTTTCCACATTGGAGGAGCTCACTCTACATAAATTTGAATATTGTGAAAAAAAGGAGCAACCACCCCTACCATCCCTTTTTTATGGTGAGAACCCCTTCCATCCATTTTAATTGACTGAAGTATGACGTGGATATTAAATGCACCAGCTGTGACTGCCATTTCTATTCTGGCATAAATACTTGACACATCCCACTTCCATTAGTTAACATAGACGGAAGGGGTGGATGGATCGCTCTACTTGTCAAGGTACCTATTCTATTCAAATTTAAGTAGAGGTGCCTAATTGCTCCTAAATGTCAAGTGGAGGGGCTTCCATTGCAATGTTGCCTTCTTTCTACATTTTAGGTAGAATACAAATACAAATAGAGTAAATTGGAATCCTGAATGATGCAGTGCAAGAAACTCTAGCCTTACCTAACAACTCTTTGAGGAGTAAAATTGGACTCCCAAAGATGATTCACTAGCATGCCTTTCCATGTTGCTCGAAACTTGGTTAACCACTCAGAGCTATGCTCTGTTTCTGATGAAAAGCCAGCAGAACCAACCAAAATCAAGTGCTGGACGTGTTCAGGATGCTGAAATAAAACTGAATTTTTAGTACAATCATAGGCATCAGTGGAGAAGCTTCAATCACTAAATGTGTTATGAATGTACCTGTAGGGCATACTTTGCCGCAACATATCCTCCAAAAGAATGACCAAGCAATATAAAATTGCTGAGGCCTTTTGCTTTGCGCCATTCCTCGAAAGAATCTATGAACCATGCCTCAGTTTCTGTTTACAAAATTGACCAAAAGAAAGGCAAAAGGAAACATATTACAGCACTGTTTCAAATAAGCATGTACCAAGAATAAATTGCTAAGCAAATATGATAGAATAGATCTATGTGGGTTTGTCTTAGTACCAAACAATATCACCTAAAATTCAACAGAAAAGAGAGCATCTTGAGATGTTATTGTCTTAAAATTAGAGTCCATGGCATGCTCAACAATGGAAATAATAGATAATGGCAGCTAAGGGTCACCAACAACATCATAAAATATCTAACAGCATCTTACAAAGCCATGCAAAAAATAAAGTATCTGTATCTAACCTTCAGTACTTTTACAGGTGAAATCAGGTCTGCTTGATCCACCCCAACTGCAAAAGGAAAAGGAAAATTAAATGCTATGCAACATGAAAGAATGTGGAATAACTAAAAGAACAGCATAAAGCATTGTTAAGACATGCGTGACACATTTCTGTAACAATAGAGAAACACTTCCGAGTGTCATCAAGCTAATTTTCCTTTTCCTTATCTCTGAGATGAGGCTGGATCCCCCCCCCCCCCCCCACCCACCCAAACGTTGGTGAACAGTGTTCTAAAAAGGGGTATACTAGGCTGCATACAAGTAACGGGTGCCAACTACCTGTTACCCAATAATCACTGATTAGGCTGCATAATCAGGCCGTAAAATCGCTACTAGGTGGGTGACCGAACAAATATCACTTACTGCTTTTAAGAACCTTGTGTGGATGTCATATAAGTTGTATTCTCTATGTCTAGGTTCATGTATCACACAAAAGAAAGGAAAAGGTAAAAAGAAGCAATTGGTTCCTCCGCTTAAACCACATTCCATGATAAAATTTCAAATTTCTAGCATAAATTATGAACTCCGATGTCAACACATGTACATTGACTTTCTTCTTTCTTTTAATAAACTACTAGAACTGGCAACATCAATACTGATAGTGGTCGATACTCGGAATTAGATCTGTGGCTTGGCAATACGTCAGGAATTATATGCTGGTATGGTACATAAATACATTTTGCACAATTATTGTAATGCAGAAAATTGTTTAAATCAATCTTCCCTTAGTGCAAGTGTCACAGACTGTTTTAACAATTGAGAAACACTGAGCAAAGGAATGGACATAGAAATACTTGAATGACCACATACAGGAATATAGGTCAGAATCCATTTTTTTGGTATTCTCAAAACTTACCCAAGCTGATCAATGGCAATCACCCTGAAACGGCTTGCAAGGGTATCAAAGTTTCGAAAGAAGAACCCCTGTGAAGCACCATAACCATGGACCATGACAAGGGTGGGAGCATTCTCCTTGCTGTCAAATGTTACAGTATTGATGAACCTTGGCTCATCACTTGATGATCTAAACCACCTAACTTTTGACCCAGGTGGAGCAGAGCCGATGTTAACTTGTTCTTGGACGTACCCAGTTCTGTACAGACAGATAGAAAAATATCAAAACATCTAACAAAATTGGAAATGTCTAGAATTAAACGAAGAAAGACCTGAAGTATTATCAAAAGGACAACTGGGCCTGAAACCAGGAAAGTGAAGCCCCATGCCAACAATACAATAGAAGGTTATATCTTGGAAGTAACACAAGTTATTAGCCCTTTGGAGTGTTAAGTAGGGAATGGAAAACGGTTTTTAAATGCCTTCTTACATAAATAGAAACAGAACAATATATTGACCGAGCTATCATGCATTCATATGCAACAACTAGATCAAGAATGAACAAAGTTTTCTCTTCCACGTGCAATGCAATTCGTGAACATCTTTTCCACGGAACAAAAAGACCTGATGACCAAAATCCAACAATCGACCAAGGAGTTCCATAAATGATATATAGAAGGAACAAAGGCCAAAACTTCCATAAATGACACCATATCAAATACGACATGGAATCACTTTATAGTTCTACTAAATTTGCTCATTGGTCCGGAAAAAATCTCTAACATTGCGTGACTGTATGACCTCGAAGAGAAGAAACAGAACCACCAGGCAAAATAGCCCTTACAAACTTAAGACACGAGTCACAAGCTCGTCCCGGCAAGAACAACAACCGAACCGCTTAAAGAAACTAAATCCAGGCTTCAGTGATTATTGTCATTTCATCTAAGTTTGGGCTACCACAAGACCTTAATTTTCACGAGCTAGATTGCAAAAGGCTCGAATTTTTAGCAGATCTAGACATCAGTCGATAATTAATTGCAGAGGGGCAAAAGGGGGAGGGGTGGAGAGTGGTACTTGACTATCGAGAGGAGGCGCTTCTCGGCGGCGATGATGCGGTTGGTGGAGGTGGGGATCCAGCGGAGTGCGGGCGGCCACACCCGCGCCCACCTCGACCCCGCGGGCGGCGCCGCCGAGGCCGACGCCTCGGCCGCGGTGGCGGTGGCGGCCGCCGCGGCCGTGGAGGCCCTTCTCATCTCCTCTGCTGCCATACTGGTCGCGGCGGCTGCGCGGCGCATGCGACGCGGGAGCACGGCACGGTATCCCTCTCTCCGCGGCGGCTATGGAATCGTCTGCGCAGCTGGTTCGTTTCGGAAGATTGCTGCGGCCGACGGAGAACCCGGCAGGTTTCGGTCGAGTTTTTATGGGAAAAGCGCACGGCCTCGCCCGCGCCGGGCCGCTGACCGCACGCTGCCTCGTTACGTAAGGGCTTGCGTGCGCGCGCGTGGTGAGGTTATCGATTGGATGATTGGAGTACAAGTAAGAGAATAGCGAGGCCTTTGACCTGACCTGACCTGACCTGACCTGACCGCGGCGCGAGGTCCCGAACTCGCGCGCTCTCCTTCGGCGAAGTCGGGTTGGTCTCTTGCTCGGACGCGGCTACTGCTTCGTTCTCACTCGGCGGCTGGGCGTGCACGGTATTACCGAACAAAAAAGCCATGCTAAAAAAATTGAACCGAGCTGGTTAATTTGTTTTAATCAGTATACGGTATCTATACCCCTTTATAATGCACCTAATCATTCTTTTCTACGTCCACCCCAAATAATGTACCCCACTAGAGATGGCTTAACCTTTATGCACCCCGTAAACGTCCCGTAAACTTGCCTTCATCAAAATTAACCTCTCGGATCTTTTCTCACTTTACTCACCCACATCCGATAGCCATTGTTTAATGTGTCTAACTCATCCTCGTGGCACAAAAGATCTCCCGCACCTCCAAAGCATCATCAAGGAAAAGGAAACGAAACGTCCTGAAAAAGGAAGCTACCATACATTACGTGCTGAGAAAAGGAAAGAAGATATTTCATGTATCTCTTGTGTCATGTATATGTAGTCATATATATTAAGCTTGCTAGATATATAGTAAATAAAGGGAAAGTGTTTAATGTCTCATGGCATGAGGAATATTCCTGCACACCCCTCGCGCAGCAAATGTTTTGCCGCGGTGCTGTGTCACGGCAAAGGTCTGTGCTTTTCCCGCGGATTGGTGGCGCGGCGACGTGAAATTCTTTAACATCCTAGAAATTAGCATATTTTTGGTTTAATTATTGTTTAGAATTTTCTTGTGATTTTGCTGATTTTTATGGATTTTGTAAAGGCCTTTTCGCATTTTTAATTTTAATAAAAAGAATTTCTACAGGAAATTTTTGCTTTTAAAAATTCCAAACATAATTTTATTTGGTACCAAATATTCCAAATCATTTTTGAGAAAATTTTCAAGATTTTTAAAACCTTTTTACTATTTTTACTAACACACTTTGTTCTCAACTCAAAAATAAATAAATATAAGTCCAACTGACAAGTGGGACCAGACCCCACCAATCAGCCCTTTCTTCCACCTCCAGACCAAACCAGAGAAGGAAACCTTCTCTCTTTCCTCCATGAAAACCGATTTTCGAAGCTTCAAAATTCCGTGATTTGTGCATAAAAAACTTTACAATTTTTCGCAGCGGGATCCTGTCGCCATCCTCTTGCCATTCATGGCCTTAATCCTCCAAGTCCGAGCAAAAATCACGCTTTCCCCATTTTTGCCCACCACCATTTTCTCTGCAATTGCGCTTTCCGCGGTCCTCCTCCCGCTCTATAAATGGGAGCACCGGGTGCGCAACTCATCCCTCGTTCTATTTTGCCACTTCTCCTAAGTTGTTTTGTCTTCGTTTCGTCATTTTTTGCGAGGTAAAAACTCCGACCGTGCTGCCCTTTTTTCGGCCGTGAATCGCTGTCCAGCTTCCTCCGGCGCCGCCGCCTTCGCCCCATCGCGCCGTCGCCTAGCTCCGCCGTACCGCCGCGCTTGCTCGAGCAGCGCCCGTCTCGGGCCAAGCTACCGGTGTCGTGTGGGTGCCGCAGTGCACCGGTGGCTCGTGAACCCGATCCACCCACCCCGAGGCCAATTTGTTAGCAGAAAAAATGAGATTCTTTTCTGAAAAATATTTTATGACATCATCAACACTCAAGTGAATTGTGTTAGCTTTAAAGAGACGGCCATTGCGATTTGTGGCTATATCATATCTATAACTAACGGAGATGCTTTGGGGTATGTGATTCTTATTATTTCTACTATTTTTTTCGTGCCTTCATACACATAGCTACTCTTTTGTACGTGTTAAGCTGATTAGTGTTAATATCTAACACAAAGCATCTTTTACAGGAAAGAATTGGTGCGAAACTCAAAACCTTGCCCTATAAGCATAACTGTCGAGAAACTCCAAGAAATACTTGATGGCAGAAAACCTGTGAACATTGATTGCTTTAATGCAGGGGTGCGCATGCTCGCAAGCGATGAAACCATGTATTTCAGGGATCCCATATGCCACTACCTAGATTTACAGTTCTACGTATGTTTTGATATTTTTGCGTTATATATATATATACACATTATGCAATAATCAATTGGCTATATTGATGATGCTCTACAATGTACTTGCAGGATTCACCTATCCTCAGGAAGTGTTTCTTAATTGAAATACTGAAATACAAGTGGAATGAGTGCGCACAAAACATCCCTCAAGACATAAGAACAAGTCTTAAGAGCATAGGGAAATATTTAGCGAAAAATATTATTGAGTGTTATATCTTCATTTTTATACTCGCATACGAGCACCGTGATTATTTATTATTAAGTGTTATATTCATACTTATCTTCTAATTTAATTGATAAGCGGGTGTACTGCCGTCGTAGCGTTAGCACGGGTACTATACTAGTTTGATATGGTATAATAAATTTTTGACTTTTAGGATATAGTTTTTTTCGGTAAGAATCGCGAGTAAACCAAAATAAAGTGAATACCAACATAGAAAAAAATACATGTATAATTAGATAAAGTAATGGTCAATTATGTATAAACTATAGTTTTAAATAAAAATAATATCACTAGATTTATCAAAGTAATGGCCAAATGTGTGTAATATTTTCTACTAAGGTATAATTAGATAGAGTAATGGTCAAAGGTGTTGACGAATACTAATAAAAAGGATACCCCAACAGCCCGAAGCGACGAGCCAGCGGCCTCAAGCATATCTCCACCAGCAGGCGCGCCGTGCCGCCCGCACGACCGAATCGCCTGCGAGACCGCGCAAGGCATCCGCTCCCGACCGGCCAGGGGAAGCGAATCCGACCAGACAACGCTCCCGACCCCCTCTTGGCGGGGCGGGATCTCCCGACTCCAACCAAACCAAGGTGACGAACGCCGAGTGCCGCGTGTCAGGTCCTCATCGGCCTACCGCCACGTACCCCCCGAATAAGGTCAATCAGAGCGACTATACAAGGGCAAGTGGCTCCTTCCCAAGAAGATCTGGTGACTGCGGAAGACAAAGCTTCCGGCCCCATCAACCGACCACGACAAAGACGAGCGCCGCGCTCCTCCCGGCGGCACCAACGTCACGCACCTCGACGTCAGCATTCGCAAGGGTCACAGAGGGCAAGTACGCTATTTCCCGGGGAATACCTAACCTCCCTGACCACCAGGGCTACCAACCCAGCATGGGCAAGACGGGTGGCGACCAGTCCACAGGACGAAGGACCGGAGCTCCTAGCGTAGGTCACCTTGCTCTTCCTCCCAACTCTCGATGTAACCTGCCCCTTCCTTCTGTATAAAAGGAGGCAGGGCTAAAAGATTCAGCAAAAAAAGAGCGAGAACGAGAGAGGGAGAGAGCGCTATCAAACCCATCTCGCTAAGCCATTGGCATTCTCGCTTGTAAAACTTTGTGCAATCATCTGTACCAAGAGTAATACAACACCACCACACGAATCGGGTAGGGACCTTGGCCGAACCAAGATACATCTTGGACTCACGAGTCTAACCATTCGAGGAGTGGGCAGCGCGACCTCCTAGACTTACAAATTTACTTGGCTCTAGAAAGCGCCGGCGGTTAGCGCGCCAGTAGGGGCTTAGCGCGTCTTCATCACCATCTCGGATTCGTTTATCTCCCGATGGCATCCACCCATCGCGGCGGCATGGCGCACCGGGAACCGGATCGCCGGCTCCTCGACTCGGCCGTCACCCGGCGGGAGGGCTCACGCTTCGTCCCGCCGTCTCGGAGGACAGCGCCCGCGAGCTTGGGCGTCCTCTCCGGCGACCGCTAAGCTCCGGCAGGCGCCCTGCAGCCCCGGCGGAACCCAAGGAGTGCTCGCCACGGTCGGCGAAAACTCCCGAGCCGGCGGTGACCATGTCACCCCGTAGGCTCGCGGCCCGAGTGGCGATGGCGGCTACTGCGCGGCCTCCATCCACGCTTCTTTGGAAGACTCTTCGGACGCGACTCGGCTCGACACGGAGTACCACGCCCTTGGCGGCACTCGCGAGTGCAACATGGCGGGCACCGTCGATTTGCCCGTGGCCCTCGCGGCCGCGGGGCCTCCTGTCCGGCGCACTCAGGCGCAGGAGGAGGAGTGCCAGCGCGAGCGTACTGAACGCGCTCAGACCCGCCGCGCCGAGCTCCAACAACAGCGCAAAGAGTTGGAGGAGCGAAGCCCGAGCTCGGCCGGCTCAGGCCAACTGGAGCGGGAGGGACTCGAGCCCGCATATGCTGGCGGCAGCAGCACGCTGGCGTCGAGCACACCCCCAGCAGGCGGAAGGGTCCGACGGTCCTCACTTCTTCCCCACGCCAGTCAAAACGTAGCCGCGGCCGCAATGCTGCTTCGAGGCCTCCCGGAGCCGACCGGCCGGAGGCCAAGGCCACCTACCAAAACCTCCGGGTTTGGTAGAGCACGCGGCCGTCAAAGACATGCACGCCTCCGGCTCCTATCGCTCGGAGCCACCTCGCCATCGGGCCCGTACCATTGTCTGGCCGGATGGGTCCGACACGAGCGTCGCCGCGCCGCGAGCCACAGCAGCCTCGCGCGCCCGGTGCGCCAACGCCTCGGTGATGCCTCGACATTCGCGCTACCCTTGAGGCGCGGAGAAAGATGGCGGAGGAGGCCGCCACTCACGGGTTGCGGGCGGCGGGCACCACCATCGCGGCCGAGCCCCGCAGTCTGGACGCGGCGTTACGCGGGGATCCGCCAGCGGACTTCCCTGCCGGATTCGAGCGCCTACCAACATTGCCAAATACACGGGGCCACAAACCCGTGTGTCGGCTCGAGATTACCGGCTCGCATGCGGGTGGGAGGAGCAGCGGATGACCTCTTCATCATCCAATACCTTCCCATCTACCTCGCGAGACTCGGCCCGAGCACGGCTCGAGTACTTGCCGCCAAAACCATCGAGGATGGACCGACTTGAAGGCCTCTTCGTCGACAACTTCGGGGCACTTACAAGCGCCTGGAAATTCCTGAGACTCGAAGGGTCGCAAGCAAGACGGCCTGGGAAACCCTCGGGACTACATCCGCGGTTTTCCGCGCGGTCAACGAGCTCCCGACATCTCCGGCGCCGATGTCGTGGGAGCATTCATCTGGCACCTCTGCAAGGCCTTGGTACACAAACTAGGTGTCTCAAGCCCGAACTACCAAGGAGCTCCTCGATATCGCCACCAACCACGCCTCCGCGAGGAGGTGTGGGGGCCATCTTCGAGGAGGAAAGGCCCAGCGAACCGGCGTCGCGCATCGGGTCCCGCCGACCGCTCCGACAAGCGAGGCGCGCGGGAAGCAGATCCGCGAGCCCCAGTGGTCGCCACCGTCGGCCGCCAAGCGCCAGCGGCGAGTGCGACCGGCCGTCGCGCCGACCACCGAGAAGTTGATGGGCGGCCCGTGCCCAAACCACGGGTTCTCCGTCAAACACAAATCACGGGATGCGAGGTCTGGCGTTACCTCTCCAGCGTCCCGCAGCGCGCGTGGCAAGGAAGAAGCTGCTGCGGCCCGCGGTCGCGAGAGAAAAGGCGACGGCGAGTTCCACGAACCCGACGGTGCCTCATGATCTTTGGAGGACCGGCCGCTATGCGGCAAGCGCCGGCTCAAGCTCGCTTATCGCGAGGTCCATACCGTCGCGCCATCGTCCCCAATACCCCGGTGGTGGAGTTCCGATCACCTTTGATCGGACCGACCACCCGACCACGTTCCACGGTAGGAGATACCCCCGGTGGTCGGCCCGTCGTGGGAAGAAGCGCCTTTCAAAGGTGCTCATGGGCGGCGGCGGCCTCAACATCCCTCGTCGAGGCGCTCGGCGCTATGGGATCCGCGCTCAACCCTCCGAGCCGGCAAAGGCGCCTTCCATGGCGTCATTCACGGCGGCGAGCCCATCCACTCGGCGCATCGACCGCGTTACCTTTGGGGAACCGAAACTTCCGCGACCGAAACCCTCGCTTTTGAGGTCGTGGATTTCCCGGTTCTTACCATTCCATCTGGGGCGGCCATGTTACGCCAAGTTCATGGCGGTCCCGGCCACGCCTACCTCAAGCCGAAGATGCGGGGCCACGGGAGTCATCACCGTGGCATCGTCTTTCGGCTTGCCTACAAGCTGCGGAGCGCGGTTGTGAGCTTGCCTCGGCGATCATCGCGTCTGCGAGCTCGACAACCTCGGGAGGAAGCCTCGAATCCGCCTGAGTCCGGCAAGTCGGGCGGGATCCTTCAAGTCCGCCAAGGACACGAAGGAGGTCGCGGTCGATCCACGTGATCCGACCAAGACCGTGCGGATCGAGCCACGCTCCCGCCAAATAGGAAAGCGCGCTCGTCGACTCCCTCCGCACCAACAAAGACGTCTTCGCATGGAGGTCCTCCGACATGCCGGGAATCCCAAGGGAAGTCGCCGAGCACTCCTTGAGCATCCGACCAGGCTCAAAGCCGGTCGCCCAGCGCCGCGCCCGCGACGAGGAGAGGCGCAGGATCATAGGGAGGAGATCGCCAAACTTCAGGCTGCAGGGTTCGTAAAAGAGGTGCGCCACCCCGAGTGGCTAGCCAACCCTGTACTTGTAAAAAAGAAAAATGGGCAATGGAGGATGTGCGTTGACTATACGGGTCTCAACAAAGCATGTCCCAAAGATCCGTTCCCTTTGCCCCGCATCGACCAAGTCATCGACTCCACCGCAGGGTGCGAGTCCCTCTCTTTTCTGGATGCCTACTCGGGCTACCACCGGTTGCGCTAAGGAGTCCGACCAGCTCGCGACTTCCTTCATCACCCCGTTCGGCTCATTCTGCTACGTTACGATGCCGTTCGGCCTAAAGAACGCGGGCGCTACATACCAGCGATGTATGCAAACGTGCTTCAATAACCAGATCGGCCGTAACGTTGAGGTGTACGTCGACGATATTGTCGTAAAAACCAAGAAGGCCGACGACCTTGTCCCGACACGGAAGAGACCTGCGAACCTTCGGCGATTCCGCATAAAGCTCAATCACGAGAAATGCGTTTCGGGGTCCCCAAAGGAAGCTCCTTGGCTTCATTGTCTCGGCGAGGCATCGAGGCCAACGGAAGAAGATATTGGCAATCGCAGGATGGGCCCAATCGGCAACCTCAAGGGGTCGGTGGCCGGATGCCTAGCGACTCGGCCGTTTCGTGTCTCGCCTCGGCGGCGCGGAATGCCACTCTGAGCTACTCAAGAGATCCGACCGCTTTAGTTGGACCCGAAGCTCGGGAGGCCCTCACACGCTGAAGTCCTTCTGTCCTCGCCTCGATCCTGAGTCGCCGGCACTAGAGAGCAGCTGTTCTCTCGTCGCCGCCACTACCCAAGTCGTCGGCCGCGGCCCTCGTGGTGGAAGCGGCGGAAGAAGGCCACGAACTTAAGGTACAACGGCGGTTTACTTCATTAGCGAGGTCCTTCCGAGTCAAGACTCGGTACCGCAGTGCGAAGCTACTCTCACGCGGTGCTCATTGCGAAGAAAGCTCGTCCACTACGCCGATCGGCACAACATCACCGTGGTGACCACGTCCCGTTAGGCGAGATCGTCGCAACGCGGCGCTCGGGAAGGATAGCCAAGTGGGCACTCGAGCTCGTGACCACGACATCACATCGTCCCTCGGACGGCGATCAATCGCAGACCCTAGCCGACCGTCGTTGAGTGGACGAAACCGGGCACCACCGGTGATCGAAGACCAGTCTTGGACAATGTACTTGATGGGTCTTACAACAAGAATGGCGCGGTATTGGAGTTATCATCATCTCCTACTTGGGAACAAGCTCGATGACGCCATCGGTGCTTTCGGCGCCACCAACAGCGTTGCGAGTGCACGAGGCCCTCGTCAGCGGTCTCGGATCGCTGCCGACCTCGGTGCTCGCCGACTCGTCCGCAGGGCGCCAAGCTTGTCGTCGACCAAGTCATGAAGGCCGCGGAGCCCCAAGGCGCCCGTATGGCCGCGTCTTGTCGAGAAGTGCGCGAGCTCGAAGTGCGGTTCAAGGGCCGAGTTTCACCATAGCTACAAGCGCTACAATAGCGGCGCCGACTACAGCCAATCGGCCTCCAGCAGAGCCGGTCCCGCCGGAATCTTCGTCTGCGACCTCCTGCGGCCTTCCATCCAGCTGGGCCCGGTGGCCGAACGGCCCCCCGATCTACCTAGCACGGTCGCCCATTGCCGCGCGATCGGGCGTAGACTTGGCGGTCGAGCCACGGCGTGCTAACAACCGAGTCCGACCGAGAAAGCCATTCATAGATCGTTTGTGGACGGGTCGCTTCCTCCCGACCCGACCGAGGGCGGCGCCTCGCCCGCGAGCAAAGTCTTCGTCTGATCGGTCGGACCTTTACAAAAGGCCTCCGGGGTCCTCCAAAAGTGCATTCGGCCGACCAAGGAAAACAACTCTTGGGCGACATACAGTAGAATTTGCGGTCACCGCGCTGCGCCCGATCTCTGGTAGGAAAGGCCTTTTGGCAAGGTTTCTATTGGCGACCGCCGTGTCCGCCTTGAGCGCATCGCACGACTGCGAAGGATGCTAATTCTTTGCCGGCGGACACATCGCCGGCTCAGCCTTGCGGACAATCCCATCACATGGCCTTTTGCGGTTTGGGGCTCGATCCGGTCGGGCCTTTCAAGAAAGCGCCCGGGCTTTACCCATTTGCTCGTCGCGGTGGACAAGTTCACCAAGTGGATAGAGGCCAAGCCGGTCGTAAGCGTCACGCGTCGGCTGGCGGCCATCTTCTTCCGCGACATAGTCTTTCGATTCGAGTCCCAAACTCCATCATCACCGACAACGAACGCAGTTCACGGGAAGGAATTCCTCGAGTTCTGCGATGACTTCAACATCCGCGTCGATTGGGCGGCCGTGGCCCATCCGCGGACCAACGGCCGGTCGGCGCAGAAGCGGCATGATCCTTCAAGGGCTCAAGCCGCGGATCTTGATCGGCTCAAGCACTTCGGCGGCGGCCGGGCGGCCGAGCTACCCTCCGTCCTCTGGAGCCTACGGACCACGCCGACCGGCGGCCGGGTTCACACCGTTCTTTATGGTATACGGTCTTTGGGCCTTCTTGCCGCTGAGACACGAGTATGGCGCCCCAAGGCTGCAAGCCGAGGAGGCTCGGGGCTCGCCGCACAACAAGACTCCGTCGACGGATCGGCGGCGCATGATGTGGCCGCCCTGCGATCGGCGGATATCAACAAGCTTTGCGGCGTTACCACGCCGCCCGAGTTCAAGGCGGTCTTCGATCTTGGCGACACGTCTGCGTCGGGTCCGAACCGGCAAGGATAAGCACAAGCCGCCCCACAGGAAGGCCCCTTCACCGTCGTGCGGATCCTCGGCTGGCACCTTCGGCTCAAGGACACCGACGCGCGCATCCTTCCAAATGCATGGAATATCGAAAAGTTAAGGCGATTCTATCCCTAAACTCTTTTCCTCTTCCTAGCATGCTCTTTACTTTCTTCCTTCCGAGCACACAGTCGCCATGCGACGACTCGAGGGCTGCCTTCGGCGCCCGTTCAGCTACTCGGTCGGCGCTTCGCGGGTTGATGACCCAACCAACCACAAGGTCCTTCGAGCGGTAACCCTTTGACCCAAGTGCTGACCTCGCCCGGCGGCTATGGTTGCTAACACTTGCGGAAGAAGGAAGTACCGAGTGGAGTGACCTTTGGGTCGGCGAGGAACACTCCTCCCCCGCACGAACTCGGCTATCCCAGCGCTTATGAGGGTGCGTGACCCGGTGGTCATGAGGTCCATCCCGGCGGTAACCCTCTCAACCCAAGTGTTACGGCCTCGCCCAATGGCTATGGTTGCTAAGTAGCACTTCGCGGAAGAAGGAAGTGCCCGAGTGGAAAGATCCTGGCCGGTCTAGAACACTCCTATCCCTCACAAGTCGCCTAACATTGCATAGCCAAGTCTCCAATCCACCTCGCTCCTCCCAAAACAACCCGACCTACGCATAAGTGGCCCTGCGGTCCTTAAGGCTATGGTCGACCAAGCGCTCATCCTAAATACGAAAAAGGACGAGGGCGATTACGGGACTTGATAAATTCAAGATTGTTTAAATAGCGGTCTTTACAATCTAAGAAGGATAAAGCTAACTTTTTCTATTCTTCTTGGCGGGCGGCCGTGGCGGCGGAGAGTTGGTCGCCTCGGCTTCTGGAGGCGGCTGCGGCAGGATGCGGTGGCGATCTCCGGCGTGCGGCTCGACGAGGCTCGAAGCGGTCGATCTCCTCGTCGATCCGGTTCCCAGCTACGCCGCTCCCCACCACCGCGAGGTCGATGCCGTCGTGGTCACGAGATGGTGTTGACCGGCGCCGATGAAGCTCAAAGCGCGCCACGGTGACCACCGCCTCTTCTCTGATCGCACTCGGGCGGCAGCGGGGCAAGGGCACTCGGGCTGCCCGGCTCCAGGATGCGATCGCGGACCTCGGCCGGCCTTGCGGAGGCCTCGATTCGGCGCTCGTCTCGGCCCGGCCGTCCTCCGCAACCTTCAACGCCGCCGGGCCTCGTCCCCGCCACGATCGCCACGTCGCGGGCATCCGAAGCCGTTCTCTGCGCCTCCACGGCGACGCTCAGATTCTTCTGCGCCTCTGCAGATTGCGAAGATTTTGGATAAGTTCGCCCAGTGGGTCGCACCCCCCAAACTAAATTGAAGAATTGACACTTACCGGCGCGAGTTGGTGATTGCCGGCTTGGCTTGATTGCCTCGTGAAGTCTTCACTCGGCGGCTCATACGGCGATCGCCGCTCGGGCGAACTCGGCGGCGTCCCCCGAGCCTTGTTTCGCTCGGTCGCGGACGTGTTACTGCGTCTGCGCGATCCCCTCCGCGGCGGCGGCATCCTTGGCCTCGGTGACCTCGTCGGAGGACTCGATTCCGCCACTTTCGCCCTCAAAGCCTCGGCTCCTGGCGCTCATCATGAAGGGCCTTTGTGGCCTCTTCAAATCCTTGGCGGATCACCACCGCCTCGGCCGCCTAATGCCCGGGGCCTCTGGGCTGGCGCGCTCAAGCGCGACCAGAGCACTCCTCACGCGTGCGTGCCACCCCGTTGTCGAATGGCTGCGAAACTCAACGGCGACGACGGCGAGCCGCAAGTCTTTGCAAAAATGTGGACACTCCGTTAGTCGCACGGAAGAACCATCAAAAATGTGCAACGAATCAGAACTTTTTGGTGACCTACAGGCGTGGTGGACTCCCAACCATCATATCTGACTACGGTAGAAGACTTGAGCAAGGGCGGACCTTCACGGATCGCCCTATCTCGGCCGGCGTCGGTAGCGCTTGCTTGAAAGGGCGGCCCACTCGCTCTCCTCCGCCTGACCCATGATGCCCGACCCGGGAATTACACCCGGCGGCGCGCCTTCGCTCGCCCGTTCGGGCGGGACGTCGCCCGTCCAAAGCACCATGGGCAAGGGTGACGAGGTCAACCCTTCAGAAACCCCCTCGGCGACCTGCGCCTGAGGAGCATCGGTCGGCACCTCCCCCTGGGACGAGGGGTCGGGCACCTCCGTCGCCGGCTCCGCCACGACTGGCGCGATCACCGGCGGCGCCATTGTCTCATCCTCAAACAGCGATCACGTCGTCGGTGAGTCCCGCCGGAGGCGCGGCGAGTTCTTCTTCGGGCACGACCTCCGGGTGGGGCCCCGTCCCCTCGAAGGCGACCGCGCCCTCGGACGCCGACGCCGCGACCTTCGCCGACCCAACCGGGGTCACCGAAATCACCGGCGCCGTTACTTGCGGAGCCGATGTGGCACGCCCCACGGTCACCCCAGTATAGGCGCTGCACGTTGCAAAGATTCAAGAGTCGCTCGGGCGGCTTTGCCAAAAAGAAAAATGCTCCAATAAAAAGAATACACTTACAAGGCCGAGCGGGTGCGTGGCACGCGCGCCCTCTTTGCCGGCCCCCCGCCAAGGGGCAAGTCGGCCGGTCGCTTCCCTGAAGCCACCTCCAGCCGAGACGCTGCGACGACCGCAAGCGCAAGATCACCCCCCGCCTGGGGATCCGTGGCCACGGGGCCCGTGATGCCGCCCTCGGCCGAGTCCACGCTCGGGCCGCCGCCAGTCGGCAGGTCAGGAAAAAACCCACCATAGGGGTGGCCGGAGGCACTCCCGCCGCTGTCAGTGGAGGTTGTCCCCACGGCGGTGGTCTCCGACACATCCTCGCCGCGCGCGCGCCGCCAGCGTTCCTTTTCTTCCTCCTCCTTTCCTCCTTCGCTTCTTGCGGGAGAGTCACCTCTGTCCTCGCCGGGCGGCCGCCGCGCTTCCTTATCCCGGAGCGGCGCTGGGAAGACATCCCCATGAGCCCCGAGAGGATGCAGGAATGTCGGTCAAGTGCTAGAGGATGAGAGAAAAGAAGCGAAAGGAATTTCAGCAGCTTACGGTTGGCGAAAAGGCTGCGAGAATGGCTCCGGGTGGCCATCCGCGGCCACCGTGGCGCTTCCGCCCGTAACGGCCGCCACCCGGGCCTCCACCTCAGACGCGGCCAGCTCGGGTTCTGCCATCCTCGCCCGGTCGGACGGCCCCGCATACCGGAACAGGGGGTGCGGCCTGTGCACAAGTGGTTGCACGCGCATCCCCATGAAGGCGCGCACAACCACGTCCCCGGTGAGCCCCCGCCTCCTTTGAGCCCTGATCTGCTCCACGATCAGGGCCAGCTTGTTCTTCTCCCTCTTTTCGGCGCCCCAGTTCCACCGCTCCTCCGCCATGGGAAGCTCGCCGGTGAAACGAGGGGCGCTGTCGCCGACGTTTCGAACGTAGAGCCATTCGGAACGCCAGCCCTTGTTGGACGAGGGCAGCTTTACCTGTGTACTCCGTGCTCGACCGGGGCGAAGGCTGGAGGGCGAGCCACCAGGCGCCGGCGTCCGACGGCCTGTCCTTCCAGAGCCTTGCCTGGAAGAAGTGCCTCCACAACGCCCAGTGCGGCTCGATCCCCAAGAAGGCTTCGCACAGCGTGATGAAGATGGCGATGTGGAGGACCCCATTGGGGTTGAGGTGGTGCACCTCTACCTTGTAATGAAACAACAGCCCGGACGAGCGGGTGCGCGGCGAGCCAAAGCCCGCTCGAAGAAACGAGGCGGGCACCACAATCTAAATGCGCCCGGCGGCGGGTGGCAGCCCGGTCGGCACCCTCCGGTAGGAAAGGTCTGTGGCATGAGGAAGCCCTTCTTCACCAAGCCGAAGCGCGACGGTTGTCTTGCGCGAGCACTCCGGCCACGACATCTTCACGGGAGACGATGGAAGGTGAGAAAGAAAGGTGGGGTTTTCTTTCCTTAGCTCTCGGTGCTTTTCTTGTTTGAGGCGTAGACAGAGAAGGCAAGAAAGCGTGACCACTCAAAGCACCCAACAGCGTATTATAGAGGACGAGCGAACGCCGCCAGCGGCGCCCGCTGCGAGCGTCCACGACCACCCTCGCTGTCGCGCCCACCGTAACTCCTATTTCAATACCACTCCGCTTTTAATCCTCGTCTTGTCAGCGCCAAGGGCCATAAAGACGCCGCCCGAACAACGTGTCCCGTAACCTCTCGGCCTCCGCTTTAGGCCGAGCAGTTGCTCGGCGCGCGAGAAGCCATCGGGCAGCTGCGGCCCCAAGGCAGCAAAGCTTTGTGGCTTGCGCCAGGGCCCAGCGAGGAGTATGGGTTCAAAAGGCTTACCCCACTGAGATGGGTATAAGGCCCGCCAGCAAAACTTGAGCAAGGGGCGTGTATGAGGTGAGCCCACGGTGGGCCTCGGCTAGGTCGGTGACGGCCTAATCACCTCTACTCGCGTCGAGACCATACTTCACTCTCCCGGGAGCTCATCAATGAGCGGCGCCACCCGTGCTCTGGGTGGCTGGACGACCTAGAGTCCATAATGGATTGAGTAGAGAAAGGTTTTTTATGGGTCGCCCCACAGCAGGCCAGGACACCCTACCGGGACCGTCCGCTCGGAAGGGTCCCCTTGGGCGGACCTCCCAGACCCACTCTGACTACCCGCTATTAGCTCCACGAGCACGGCGTTCAAACCAACGCAGTAAACGCGCCGCCATCCTCCGTGTCCCACACCGCGGATGGGGTATACATGTGGGATAGACGGCGGCCATTCCTCTCGCATGACTACCCTCGCCCGACGAGGACTCGAGAAGGATGCCCCACGTCAAGCTACGACGGTAACGAGCACTCACGCCCAGCTACGACGGTGGCGAGCACTCACGCCCGCTACGACAGAAACGAGCACTTATGTCTAGCTACGACGTTAAACGAGCACTCCTGACACGTAACCTCACAGAGGCATCCGGCCGCCCCGCCGACCAAGGCACTTCGGACACCCGAACCTCACAGAGGCATCCGGTCGTCTCGCCGACCAAGGCACTCGGACACCGTAACCTCACAGAGGCATCCGGCCGCCCCGCCGACCAAGGCACTCCGACACCGTAACCTCACAGAGGCATCCGGCCGTCCCCGCTGACGAAAGGCACTTTCGGACACCGTAACCTCACAGAGGCATCCGGCCGTCCCGCCCGACCAAGGCACTCGGACACCAAACCTCACAGAGGCATCCTGGTCGTCCCCCGCCACTCAAGGCACCGGCTAGCTACGACGTTAAACGAGCACTCGGACACCAACCCTCGCAGGCATCCGTCGCCTCACGACCAAGGCACCGCCACAACGATTAAAATTAAAGCAAACTCATCGCAAAGACATTTTCATAAAGAAAAAGAAAATTTCATTATAGGCCAACAGCTCAAACTTACACGACTTTACACACAAGCACCGATGTGATACAAGAGTGGCCACGCGCACTACGGCAAGACTCTACCCACGCTCGAACCTATCAAACCTCCGCAGGCGGCATCGGTGGCACCGACGGCATGTCGGGTAGGCCCTTGCTCGGTCGACGGACCAGCCGCCGCGTCGCTGGCTAACACGCTGATGCTCGCCGCCGCTCGACGACATCGACGCTGGCCGCACTCAACTACGGCGGCGCCCTTGCACCATCGCCTGTAGGGCCCCCTACCACCTCGAGCCTCTGAACGCCTCGAGCAGGCGTACACAACGAGCGTGGCACACGGCCGCAGCTTCTTCCTCCCTAAGCTCGGCCATCGCCTCGTCGAACTCAGCCCAAAGCTCGCCTGAGAGGATCTTCTTCTTCCACCGCAACACCATCGCGAAGCTAAAGACTAGAGGGTGTCTCAAGCCATTTGAAAGAACAAAAGAAAGAGCTCTCATCCCTTCAAGCAAGCTACAGACATATATATATATCCTGGACGAAGGAGGCTAAGCGCCTCAGAGTAAATGCGGTGCCGAAACGAAGCATCCTTCACCGTAATCCCGGCAAATAAGAAGACGAGCAGCGCGGGCGCCAAACTATACTCGGCATGCGCAACGAGGCGAGTAAAAGCCCCGGCGGTTCAAATGCCCCTGCCAAATTCCGTGACACCGTCGGATCCAACGGCACACCGACGGAATCGCGAACCGGATCGGCTGGACCGACCTACGGGCCCACCACCACTTTCGTCAAGTTCAACCCCAACCGAATCGGCCAAATCGCTTGGGAGTTCGGGGGCTACCGACTAATACTAATAAAAAGGATACCCCAACAGCCCAAGCGACGAGCCAATGCCTCAAGCATATCTCCAAATTTCAACAGCCACGCCCGCCCGACCGACGAATCGCTGAGATCAGCGCAAGGCATCCGCCCCGACCGCTGTAGGGAAGCGACCACGTATTAACGCCCCGACCCTCTGATGAGCGGATCTCCGACTCAACCAAACCAAGCGCGACGTAACGCCGAGTGCCGCGTGTCGTCCTCATCGCCTACCGCCACGCACTTTCGAATAAGGTCAATCGAGCGACTATAC
The DNA here is from genome assembly GCA_036346275.1 of Otatea glauca. Lineage (NCBI taxonomy): Eukaryota > Viridiplantae > Streptophyta > Magnoliopsida > Poales > Poaceae > Otatea > Otatea glauca. The sequence goes on from CM070728.1 coordinate 13,152,688, forward strand.
AAGGGCAAGTGGCTCATTCCCAAGAAGATCTCGTGATCGCGAAGACAAAGCTCCGCCCATCAACTAGCCACGATAAAGACGAGCGCACGCCTCCTCCCGAGGCACCACCGCCACGCACTCGACGTCGCAAGATTCGCAAGGGTCACAGAGGGCAAGTACGCTATTTCCCGGGAATACCTAACCTCCCCGACCACCAGGGCTACTAACCCAAAGATGGCAAGACGGTGGCGATCACCACGTGATTTAAGGACCGGAGCTCTAGCGAGGTCACCTTGCTCTTCCTCCCAACTCGATGTAACCTCGCCGCCTTCCTTCAGATAAAAGGAGGCGTGGCTAAAAGATTCAAGAAAAAGAGCGAGAACGAGAGAGGGAGAGAGCGCTTATCAAACCCATCTCGCTAAGCCATTGGCATTCTCGCTTGTAAAACTTTGTGCAACATCCGTACTCAAGAGTAATACAACACTACCACACGAATCGGAGTAGGGACCTTCAGCTCGAACCAAGATACATCTTGGACTCACGCAGTCAACCATTCAGGAGTGGAACGCGCACCTCCTAGACTTATTAAATTTACTTGCCATTTAGAAAACGCTTGATGTGTGTGTATTAGAAACCATATCGATGTCCAAATGACAAGTAAAAAAGAACAATTCATGCTAGTTTGGTAAATATGGTATTTACCGATACCGAACCGAAATATTATGGTATTTACCGATACCGAACCGAAATATTATGGTATTTACCAATACCGAACCAAATTCTATTTGATATCATATTTTAATTATCGTATTTCTTTAAAAATCGTATTTACCAATTATACCGTATGCACAGCCCTACTCTGCGGCATGACAATAAACGTGTGAGTTGTCTACGGTTCGGATGCAATTACATCGACAGCTGCCGACTCGTAGGGGCGGACCGAGAGGTATCCGTAT